>CM075173.1:200598859-201122269 GCA_037576465.1 Parascaris univalens | reverse complement strand
AACATGAGGCTGCAAAACAAATCAGGTAAGTCTGCGACCCCTCATTGCTCAATACGTCTCCTATGACCGCAACTCCAGACTCGAAGAATTCATTCACCATGGAGAATCGGACATACCCCTTTTATGCGTTGTTTTCCTCGTTGTGTTGAAAGAAGACTTCCGTTGAATGCCGCACCTAATTTCTAACGATAGACGAACACAAAAAGTGCAGATAAAATCCACCAAACGTTGTAATGCGCTTACAAGAAATTCTAAATAGAGGTTGCAAATTTGATCTCGCGAGTCGAAAAATTCTCTCCTCATAATAAAAAAGAGAATGTTTTCGCGCTGTTAAAAATGTAAAGGAAAAGTCAGGTAAAGCTCACAGTGATCGTGAATATATTCGAATATGCAAAATGCTTTTAACACACCATGACAAACATAACAAGTAGTAAGCATGTGGGTAAATGCAGCGGTAGCAGAGAGAACAACTACTCCAAAAGAAGATCCGGATAATGAAGGTCACATAAGGTAGAGAGTGCATTTGAAAAAGCTCATTAGTCGATTGGCGGTTAGTAGATTAACGGCATAAGCCTTGCGAGCTCTAGCCATTCATTATGTGCGTTGAATATAGAAGTGCGTAGAAGTGGATACATGAACGACAGCATCAACTTTGAACATTCTTTAAGTTAAGAAATGGAAACTTTTGTCAGCCTGTCTATGGCATCCCAGTGCATATCAGCGCAGCTATCGTTAAATAGTGCATCATTTTCCCACCTATAGAATGAACTGAAAACAGTACCGTATTCTAGCAGCTTCATCCATTATCACATCCCTTATGACTGCAATTCTAGCTTCCCAGAATTTATTTATCTTCGTGTTTCGGATGCAGGCCACCTTTCTCGAATCATCGAGAGTATGGTTCAGTTTCAACGCCAATCAAAATAAAGAAAGTATGCAAATAATTAGCCGATAGTCGTGGAGTAATTTTCTGGAATTCCGTATGGGATCTATGCATACCACCGGGTGGCTTCACTGTTCTTTGTGCATGGTCGAAGGAGAACATTTTGTCTACATTCCAACATCACAAGAAATATCCATGAAAGCTCATAAGTATCGTACATGTCTTCGAGATTGCGTGGTACTTTTAACAAACATATCATACATGACGTGATCGTAAGTCACCTGCGGTGAAACCAGCCATTCTGACATGTAACCAGCCATTCTTAACGTACCTCCGGATAATAAAGACAACATAAAATTAAGAACAAAATTGAAGGAGGAATATATGAATGCACACTTTTGGAAAATTTGAAAATTAATTGGTTACTCGTCCGGGGTTACTCCATTTCCATCATCCATTGACATTTTTATCATCCATTTTTTGTGTTGTCTCATTCGCAGCCTTCGCAGAATGCTGCGTTCTCCCGTCGTAGGATAAGTTCAAATCAGCTCTCATTTTCTTAGCGAGTGGAGCAAGAGAACTTGGAGGCAGCATGAGGGAAGGGACATTCGCATATTTGAAATATCTCATATGTTGAAGTGAAAAGAGATAAGAAATCCTAAGAGGATAAGAACATCCTTCAATGACGACGACGTATTCATGTGGCTACAAACATTTGGAATTTCTGTGAGAAAGGCTTATGGGCGGAATGGGAAAATGAAGAACGAAACTTCATTTACGGATGTTCACTAAATAACATTTTTATAGCCATCAGCGAAGCAGATGATCGTTCCTGGCAATGGGACAACGCACCACGTCAGGCGACCCGAGGAGCTGCCTTATCTGTTCCAGGGTGATATGATTTTAACTGACCAGCAAATGGCTGCAGTAATTGAGTGAGTATTAATTATTAATCAACAATCGAACTGCTCATGATGATGCATGTATACAAAAGCAAACAATTACTTCCGATGTAAGCGAACCTAGGAATGAACTCTCTCTCACCGGAATATCTCTAGTAACCAATTTCGAATTGTTTTTTTGGAACTTCAAATCTGCGCATTCAAAGAGCAAATGTGTAGCTAATCGCATCATCTCGAAGCACTAAGTAGTTTTCAATAACCAACTCAGAAGGACTTCGGCTTCATTAGCAAATTATATACGTTTTGTCATCCATTCCTGCATTGTGATCGGTTAAGAAGGTATTAACACAAACTGACCTGGTCAAATGAACATAGTATGCACATCACATGACTGGTGCATCGAGAGTCGGCAGCTGCAGAAGAGTAAATTGCATAGGGTACTAAGATTTTTCTCACGGGGGCGTTCCTTTGCGCTAAGTATGCACCTCAGTGAACAAATAAATGATTAGGAGACACGGGAGAAAGAGGGTGTTGACGTGTGGCTCCAAGTACAAAATTTGAGATCCTGCAAGCAATGAAAGACTGAAAGAAGGTGAGTTAAGGCTAATGACAGTTCGTTTGCAGATATGCTGAAGAACAACTAGAAGAACTACAACGAAAGTCGGAGGATTCAATCATCCCGAAACAAAGAACGATGACCGCTGATTTATCGTTACGATGGAAGAAGTTTCCCATACCCTTCATACTGCAGTATGGCGGTGGGTCATAACATCTGAAAAGTAACTGTCTGTAACGGTATTAACATACTGGCCTTTTTTCGTAGGAAATGACAGTTGTGTGATTAAGAATTTCCCACCTTTACAACGACGCTTGATGTAGTAGACAATAAAGACTTTCATATCACTGTAACATCTAAAACTAGCTCAAGAGATCAAGGATCTCGGTCGACAATCATCTGTGTGATTTCAGCCTACCAGATTTCCTGCGACATTTCTACTGAAAAATCCAAAATAGCAAGAGCGGATGAACAAAGATGTTCAGTGGTTTCACTTCAGAATTGCCTTAATGCTGAGAAATCACTGAAAATAGTCACTAAAGTTTGTTTTATTGTGGCGGTATTTTTAGTGGACGCAAATGCCATACTCGCTGGAATCCGACTCTGGGAAGAGAACACATGTTTGACTTTCAAGCAGGTGACTACGACAGCCAACCAAGGATCAATGCTGAGATTCATAAAAGGAAACGGGTAACAACAGTAGAATTGTATCTCATGCAATTTTCTTGGCGTCAATATCTCAGTGAATAAATTTCCTCGGGAGTGGAATTTTTCAGTGGAATATTTCGTTTATGCCCGGCCGCATAAGGAAAAATATCATCCCATTAGGAAGAACGAAAATTTCATCGCGGGTTTCCGCAGGCTAAATACACAAGCCACTTTGAATTGGACACACTTCAACCGATCAATTTTTTGCATCCAGCATCTGCTAGAAAAGCGAATGCACCACACGAGTTGCAACGGTGGTCTGCCACGAAATTCCAACGAATCCCTTCTTATCATTTTTTAGTGAACAACATTACTAGCCGAAAATTTCAAAATATTCTCAATCTTCGGCTATGTTAAAAACCTCAGATGGAACAAAGATGGAACAATGGAACATTCGGTTGCTGCTGCAGTATCTGAAAATTTCAACTGTTTCTTCCATAAGCATATCAGTTTGAAGGTGCTACTCTAGCGTTGGTCGCATCAGCAACGGACCACAAGATATCTCGATCGGTTATGGGTGTACGATGGCGGGAATTGTTGCTCATGAAATAGGTTTGCCACTAGCATTTTTATTTTTCTGAAATAGTAACTCTAAAGAAAGTGAGGCTCAGTTCGGCATTCACCACTTTTTGGTTCAGTCATCTTTGTTTCCTTCTACACACCACGATATTCTCGGGTACAGGCCGCAATTCTTCCCATAATTTGCACTTCGCATATTACCACCTAGGAAGCTAAAAGCTGCACGAGGTTCATCCTGACCTCACCGTCCGCTTTCCTGTCCGAATGTTTCCCGAAAGAATCGCCATCCCTGTACGAGCAGTGTACGCCATACGTGCATAGGAAGCAGGTAGAACATTCAATTCGCACGCTTTCTTTTAGTGCACTAAAGCATACGACACACTTTGAACTATTTCAATCTCAGAACTCAGTCATCCAATTTAAGATCACAAAATATTCGACTTAAGGTCATGCTCTTGGACTTTACCATGAACAAGCACGCTACGATCGCGATTCCCACGTTCGAGTGCTTACGCAAAACATTCAGAGCGGATATGCGAGCCAATTTTCGAAACAGCCGCAAAACTCTATTGTTACCTATGGGATTAAGTACGATTATGGATCGGTGATGCACTACCCTCCGGATGTGAGTGATGCTGAGAAATGATATTTTGCGAGGAGATAACTGAAAAGTCTCGTAGGCTTCAATGCATCTGATATTGAACGACAGCGATCAATTGATTAATTTAGCTGGGAGGATCGCACACGTCATGGTGTCGGCTTATTCTCGTATTTCTTTGATTCTCGTATTTCCTACGGATAAATTTCCAAGCTGAAGCTTCAAATGGGTACACGATGCCCACTTTGATTGTGTGAGAATTTCATCAGTAATCTGGCTAGTTTTCTACGATTTACCAGATAAAAAATGGTTTTTTCGTTGCCACTTGCTGAATTAATGAAGAATCGTGCAAAACTATAATTAGCACTAAAAAAGGGCGAAAAAACTAGGAGGTGAAGTGGAGGGGTGAAGTCGGTTTCTCTTTCCCGAAAACTCAAGCAATTTTGGAGGGAGTTATTCCGTGTCGCGGGACTCGTGGCGTTCATGTCTAGAGTGAATACGTAGCCATAACGTGCTAAAAGAACTTGCATGTTGAATATTTAAAACTTCTCTGGACGTTTACCAACTTCAGAAACCGCAAGCCACCAAGTCCCTCTATTAGAAACAGATATCACCCATGTGGCTCACCGAATGCAAGCGCATTCTCATGTAAACTACGACTCATTAGGATAGCATTAGCTTCCAGCGTCACCTTCTTCATTTCAATTCCTCCATAAGGTAGTCATGTCGATTTTTCTCGTTTATTCTTATGAATTGATGGGCATCGTTTTCTTTGTGAGTTCAAGAGATGAAATGCGACTGGAAACTCCTTTAGGGATTTTCGAAAAATGGACGTGACACTTTAGAAACTCTCGATCCCAATTACCAAAGCACAATCGGACAACGTAATGGACCTTCGTTCAGCGATGCTAAGAAGGTCAATTTCGCCTACTGTAATGGTGAGCATGCATCCTTTCTTAATGATGTCTACGTGATATCACCATGTCTGCAACTACATAAATAGGATTTGAACAACTCCATTAAGAAGCGTACGCAATTGAAACTTGCTCGATTTTAGCGCTGTTGGCTCTTGCATTGCGCTGTTACGGAGATTGCTGGGTTGATAACTGTAAAATGAATCAAAAACAAGAAGAAAAGTTTCACTATACCGCTTTTCATTAATTCTGCTGGAAGACGAGAGGGCGTGAAGAGAGACAATAATTTTGTTATATGAAAAAAATTTTCTACGAGACTTGTATGTATGTTTTGTGTATAGGATGTTGACTATACAAAACTCATAGGTGTGTAAGATATGCTGAGTGTTTATAATGTATGCATCAAACGTTACATATTTGAGGAACATGCTCCCATCGTCTGCAGTGTCAATATGGTGGCTATACGGACCCAAAGGATTGTTCCCGATGCAGATGCACAGAGGGTTTGGGTGGGACTCTCTGTGGTGAACCACTTCGGACGTCCAAAAATTGTGGAACTCTTAGCCTCACGGCGACATCCAGCTTCAAGACCTTGTCACAGTCCGGCACTGGAAGTTGTAACTTCATGATAACGGCAAGTTTGCTTCGAGATGCTTGGATACTGTTGTTTCCTTTCCTGATTACGTGAAAGGAATGAACTTTGTAATATTCCATTAAATATAGAGGTGCAGAGCGATAATACTGATTTTAAAACTGTGTTTACCCCAAATAACCGTGTAACATTGTAATTTCACTAGGAAGTTGAGTGCTGTGTTTCGAAACAGCTCATGCTGCCAGAAATGACAGAATGAAATTGAAGACTGAATGAAACAGCTGTTTTAGAATAAAATAGTTGGAAAAAGTGTGAAGTTTTAAAAATGCGTTATGCATTTTTAAAACTATACCAATCCATATATGCAGAAAAACTTGTTATGGAAATGTTCGAAATTCCTTCGTTGAGAACGCCGAAATGTGGATGAACCCCAACGGAAATTATAATTTTTCTCGATGTCTCCCTTGTCATCTGTTCTAACTATTGTCTGACGACGAGCGGGTAGATCAATATATCCGCAGATTGAAATCCACATCATTTCGCTGACTGTTCAAACCGCCTATCGATGAGCTATTTAAACAGCGAAGACTATTATTTTATCCTCAGATTACATCGTTCACCCAGGAATATAATGCAAGGAACGGTCGATATGAACATCTGACTGCAACGCTCACTTTAGAACTTGGTTTAGTTGAGTCGGGTTGCATGAAAACGGATATATGACATCCTGCTACTAAATTGTATTCCCGTATTGATCGGATGCTCATTCACGTTTTTATTCTGACGAGAGTGGAAACATGTTTCATGAAGATGCTAGCCGTTGCCTTTATGCTTCCTCCCGAGGATATTTTGGAGAAGATATGGAATAATTCAGGTTCAGAATTACAGGCTCTCAGATAAATTAGCATCCAGAGTTTTGTGAACAAATAAACTGATAAGGAAGAAAGCACATTTCATTACGGTACTTCTGTTAAGGCGCCATCGAATCGTCGGATACTCATACAAATGGACTCCCTCTCGTTCCCTGAAGTAAAGCCATGTGGTTCTGCGTTTCTCGAGATTCGTTACTTGTCGGATCTCAGTACTACTGGTGCCAGGTGAGTACCACAGTCTCAAGAACCTAATAATTCTTATGCTCTAGTGACGCTTATGTTGTCTCCCAAGTAACTCGTTGCCAAAAAAAAATTTTTTTGCGCTTCAAGAGCTGCGCGAGAGAATTGTTTAGCAATCCGGAGACAACCCGCTGAAAATATTTTACTTCTTACGGCCGGCTTCTTAAGCGGATTTTTTTTTCACCTTACGGAACTGCTTCGCAAAAACTTCTTTCAACAATTTCCTTCAGCGTTACGCGGGTGTATATTTGTCTGCTGGTAGATTTCGCCAGCTGTAAACAGTTCAGTGCCGTAATTCACAACCCATAAAGCTCCGTCAAATCCGAAGGAACTTGTAGTGGACGAAAAAAGCAGGCGGAGAGTGTCGGCTTGGATTCAGCAGCAACCAGCCCCGCACTTACATTCGCAGTTTCTCTGAAAAGCGAACTTTTTGTAAGAGCTGTATGGATGGTCGGATCAGCTAACTTTGCAAGCATTGATTGCTTGCTTATTTTAAAACTGTAAAGCTGACTAAAATTGCCTTTACGTCAATCAGTTTAACTCATATGAAAGTTCCGCGTATTGCGAGATCGAAAACAGATATACACCTGTTTTCATCTTGGTTTATTCAGAGTCATCCTATAATTTCTGATTTTCTTGGTGCGCGGAAAAATAAGCAATATTTTCAGGTTGTGTGGTAGAAAAGCAAGTCAGATAGTGAGCGAAACCAACAAAGTGGTTGTTCTCTATCGCGGTTCTTATCAGAGTAGCTTTACCCTCTGGTATCGATATGGTATGCTCTACTGCGTTGGCAATGCAGCAGTAACTAGCCTTATGTCTAGTAGTGCGTGGTTTTAAGGCACCGCAGTCAAACAGAAATTCAGTTTTATGCGAAAAATGTAACCTTCGTAATTACCCCTATCATAAAGAAGATGCAAATTCCATTTAGTGCAACCAATACGATGAGTATGAGGGAGTAAAAATATGACAGATTAACTCACAACAGCATTTCATCCAAGTAAACATTACCTTGCCGATTCACTCATGTAACTGACACTGAAGCAGGCGCTTGATTGCAAATGAGGGTATAAGTGGCCGAACCGAAACGCGTGTATACACACTCATATTTTCCACTGAGTATCTAAGTATGGCCTACGTACACTACAGCTCAGTGATCAATGTATTCCATGTCAAGTTGTGGCAGTTCTAGATCCTGTCACGCCAGTAGAAGTAACAATGAACACTGAAAAACCTACACAAATGTCGACGCACCCTCCAACATTGCCACCAATCATAACGTGGTTCACGACAGCGCCTCCGACATGGTCATCGACAGTGCTGCCTACGACGTGGCTTCCAACGTGAGTGAAGTGATCATAGCCACTGTCAAGAACAGCGCATTTAAAATGATGGTAGTAAGCATGCTTTCAAGCAGAGCGCTTCTGGGATAATGGTGCTAAGCAATGAAAGCATCATACCACTTACTAATGCCTGAGAAGAAAAATTGAATGACTGATGAAGCAGTATTGGTGTACAGACAGTTCAAATACGTTAGAACAACATCTCCTCTGGAGTAGTTTTGCGACGCTGTTTTTTGTCTTTCGAAATTGAAAAACAATGTTTATCAACCATTCCCTTTAAAGCTCCGTTTTTAGACTCATAGTAGCATCTTCAGAAGCATTTAACAGAATGAGGCAATTCTACCAGCTGGCTGATATCTTGCAAGTAAAATAAAAGTGTTCTTATCATGAATACAGTTAGGTGAACAACTTCCTAGCTCAAAGAACTCCTGTCAATGTTACAGTATACATTCATAGAGAACACTGCGCGTGAGATCTTATGACTGCCAGACCTAGATGAAAAAGACACCACTACAATGCGTTTCTTCGTTGGACGTAAAATTTGGTTTTTTCTTGTGATATGATAGAGAATTTAGTCAGTTTGTGATGATTAGTGACTATGTATTTATAATGATTTAATGAACTCGATCAATTATGATTTCAGACGGCCACCTTTCTCTCCTCCAACGTGGCCTCCTCTGCAAGGTGGGCTTTATTTAGATAAGTAGAGATTGTTTACTATTGTCACGTATATATTTTTACTCCTAGCCAAATCACTGCACCTTAAAGCGGCGCCAAGTGTAGTGTTTAAGACACAATCCTACAACCTGCTGTTGAAATATGTGTTTCATGCTACTCTACAGCTCAATGAAATTCCATTAAGATTTTATGGGCTCCTTAGGTAATCCGAGTTGTGCATGAATTTCTTGTTTTAACCTCTTAGGGGATTATTACTGCAATTGTAAACTTGACGCTTTTAGGATCATATTACCCCGTCCCAATTTCCATCATGAAATGAATTTAAATATGATCATCTTGAAGCTTTAAAGAATCTGCGATTTCCAGGCGTCTGGAGTGAATGGAGTCCGTGCAGCGCGCAATGCGGTGGTTGCGGAACTCAGAGTAGACGTCGTCATATAACACCGTTAGTGCCTTTTGTTTTCATATCCCATATTTAATTGCACATCTAAATTTACATTTGAAATGCATTTGAAACAATCGGAATGTCTGAATACAAATCAAGGGCTTCATTTTTTTCATTCATTCTTGATAGCATTGCTCTTCAAACTGAACATCTATTTTTAGACTATCCATGAACCCCTCCTCACCTGTCTGCTAAGATGGTGAAGGGACTTCAACGCTTTTAACTTGCGGCCACCTCGGTTTAAGATATGACGTGAGACAGTTGAAATACAATTGACATCCAGCAGCGATCTTTACAAGCTCTTCGCGCCTTCTCACCGTTTAGACGCGCGCACCCTCCTATATGCTTCCCTATGCCTACTAATTAAAAGGGCTCATCTTTTCGGAGGTTCGATGTTACAGTTTGCAAGGAGTGCGACTGAAGAAGAAATGCGTACAAAGTTTCTAAAAAAAGTAAATTGAATGGGTATTTTGAGTAATATTAGTCTATTCTAGTCCTGACGTCAATGACACTTCAGTCCATCTCCTGTGTGGTCCTCGCCAATAGTTTGATGCCGTCCTTGGACTTTGATTGTGTCACCATAAATTTGAAGGTGTGGGTTATTCATCACATTCGCGATTCACACACAATTGAATGTATATGAGAAATCATTGCAAATAACAGCGACACAGTCTATTGGCATGCAAGGTGCACTCATCGATTCCAGTAAACTGCTCTACTCTCTATCAAGCTCATGTTAAGTGTGGTCGCGCATATCAAAAACTGAACTACTGTGGTCACGGGCGTTCTGACTCAGAGCTGTTCCACACTCCTTGTTGCCGACTTCTTTCGTGGAAGGAAAACTGTTATTTTCTGATTCAAACATCAAAAATGCGTGCTCTGTGGCGTAAAACCCATTTCGCAACCAAAACCTTCATGTTTCCTCCGACGTCTTTTGGCATAGCTTAACTACGTCCTCATTAAGCTATCAGCTCCTCGGATTCATTTCCAAGGCTAGCCTCGGTTCCATCCTCAAGATGAAGTCGTTACACTCTCATCTGAAGTGCGTTGACCACGACAAAATGTGATCCTACATAAACTTGCTATGCGTAGATGGATTTGTTTCTTTGAGATCTGTCAAATGTTGCTATACGGGGACATGCATTGGCAAACAAGAACTGAATTAACGTTTGTTCGATGGAATCTTTTTACGATTTATTTTTCTGCCACGGTACAATGAACATGTTTTCCTGCGACCCCGGCTAACCGAATCCAGAAATGATAATGCAAGCAGATGCCCTACGTTTCTTTCTGTAGTAAGACACGTACAAACAAAAATACATCGGCACGGGGAAAAGTGTTGATGATGCTTGCAGATGGGGCACGGAAGAGAAAGAGACACGTTATTGTAACAGAGGAGCGTGTTCGGGTCGACGATGCTGTTTTCCCTTCATTCACATAGGCGGTGGAATATGTGTAGTTGCGAACAGCGAAGGTGGAGTGTCGATTGATTCAAGCACAGAAACCTCTACTTCGCCACCTTCACATATTGGTGAGTTCAGCCTACTCGAAACACTTTTCGTGCATCGCAAAAACAATTCCACCAGATGATGCCAATCCACGTACGTCTTAACTATTGTTATAAACCGTGTAACTAGCCGTGAATAAGCTTTCTTTCCCCGCAGAAATATATTTGCACGGACTATCACAGCAGATGAAGGCGATAAAATATGCCTCCATGTACCGACAAAAATATGTCTTCCATAGTTTTCATGTACTGCTGCAATGGTCCGATGAACCTGCGAGGTAAGAGGATCATTTGCGGTTATCTTAGGTGCTGAATGAGCAGATTTTCAATATAACTTTCCCAAACGTCTTTGGAAGAAAAACTGCTAATGACATTAGAGTAATATCGGCTGCACGGAAAAGCTGCAGCTCAAACCACAACTGTTCGTCACTACGCCTTATGTTCGCTCTTTGGATAAGAGCGCATATTTACTCCACTCCGTTTTCCTTGTGCTCCGTTTCATTGTATCAATGTCCATATAGCTAGCCATCAGGTTCTTAAGTTGTCTGTACTGTTCACTTCTATATTAGGGAAAAAACATATGCATTGAGACATGATATTAACAGCAGTATGCAGAATATTACTCAAACAGTTTTGCAGATGAAATGAAGCCGAATGTAACTGAAACTCCCCATAAGAAGCTCATCACTAGGGGAGCAGCAACTAAGCATTTGAAAGGTGCAGCAGACGGCCAAGGAGTGCAAGAGGTGGAAGAATTCCAAAACAGCTATGGAGCTGAGTTGTTAAGAAGTGATTCACGAAAGGATCCCTTCCAATATTATTATTATTACTACTACGACGACGACGACGAGCGTCACCAAGCTAATAATACCAATACTAACAATAACTGAAGATAACAAATGAACGAACGTATTAATTTTATTACTGCTTTTGTTTTGCTTTCTCTTGAATTATCAACACTCCCCATGGAAAAATTGGTTCATCTCTGTACTTTTTCTGGATATTCACAATATCGTCATATTCCGTCTATTGTGATATTTCTAGTGATTATTTGGATGATCTGTTATTTTCAAAGGTTTTTTGATATCATGACCGTACGAACGATGAACGATGAATGTGAGCTCCGATGTTCACAAGAGGAACAACGGTGAATCGACTCGTCAGTATGCAACGGGTAGGAGACGAGCCCAGGCCCTAACGTTCAACGTTTGTGCGTATAATGCAGGGACGCTGCTATCGAATGATCAGTTAGAAGATGCGTGAAAAATCAATTTCGACATAATCGGAATAGGAGAAGTAAGAAGGAAAGGCAAGGGGCCGCTGACTGGTCAAATGGTAATTATTTGATTTAGCGGGGAGAGAAGAGACATCGCGGGATGGAGTGGGATTCAGTGTTTCGAAAGAGTGGAAGGCTATGATCATGTCATTCTCCTCTCAATCTCCTAGAGTCACGCAAATCCAAACTAAGATCAATAGAAAAACGAACATGAGAGTAATTCAAATATATGCGCCACACGGAGGCCAAAGCGGTGAAGAATATACCGAATTCTTGGATGACCTGACTGCTGTGGTTAATGAAGAGCGATCTATGTGCACCGTTATAATGGGCGACTTTAACGCGATACTTGGAGCAAAAATACCGGGTGAGCAGTCAGTAGGGAATTTTGGATTGGGAAGACGGAATCCACGCGGGCAAAAACCAGCCGATTTTTGCGAAAATAACAGGATAAAAATCACGAATACACTTTTTTTTAAAGACGTGATGAAAAATGGACCTGCGAAAGCCCCAGCGGAGAGGCGGGAAACGAAACAGACTATATCTTGGTGAATAAGGCGATAACGGTGAAAGACACGAAGTTTTAAACCACTTCCAAGCAGCCAGCGACCATCGCCTGCTTAGGACAAAGCTGAAGCTAAAGGACAAACGCTTATGGGCCGGAAGAAAGCGAAACAAAAGGCGAAAAATTATTTGACGCAAGCTCATACACATACGCATTACAACATTCCCATTTACCTGAGAATGAATTTAGGCATGCTGATATTGTTGCGAAAATCAGAAAAGCGGCAGAAATCGCCACGACAGCAAGGCAGAAAACGTTGCCTCTTAGGAAGAAATAAAAGAACTGCTTGCAAAAAGAAGAAAGGTGAAATGAGATGCTAATTTTCGGACTAAGCTGGAATTCTGTGAACTCAACAAGCCAATCAAAAAGAAAATATGCAATAACCGTTATCAAAAATGCCTGACTATAATGAAGCAAGAAGCAGCTACTGGAAAATTGAAGAGGGCAAGAAGCTCACTAATTGAGAACAAGAAAAAAATAATTGAGCTGAGAAAAAGTGACGGGTCAATCACATCAGAAACACGAGAAATCGATCACATCGTTCAGGAATTTTATATTAAACTGCATGAAGGAGAGAGTGACTGCATTTTTCTTAGGCGAGAAACCGATGAGTCCTTCTTAGAAATCATCGACTCAGAAGTAAGAAACGCGATTCAAAGCATGAAAACGGGAAAGCGCCAGGCATCGATGGATTAACTAGACAAATATCGGAACTAGGAAAGCAATTGTTAGTAACACGGTTGAAAAATGTGTTCAACAACATCATCAAATATAAGCAAATCCGTGAAGACTTCGCCCTATTAAAAACAATTTTATTGCCAAGGAAAGGCAATCCAGATGATATAATACTACCGTCCCATATCGCTCCTACCAACCCAACAATCTCAAAGTGTTTCTCGAAAGTTTCATGCAAAAGACTGCACCAAGATGTTGAGCAAGCAGGCTTTAGGCCGAATAAGTCAACAATCGACCAAATTTTACGTGCTTACCATGCTCGTCGAGAAACCCAGAGAATATAACTTGCTCCTTTATTTACCGTTCATGACTACGAGAAGGCCTTCGATTCTGTCGAACATGCCTTCCTGTGAGGGTCATTAGAAAGCTCCTCGGTACACCCTTCAATAATATCCACCTTTCAAGCAATCCAAACTATATCGATAACTACAATTTTCATACATAAGGGGCAAATACCAATACAGGTGAATAGAGGAGTACGGCAGGGAGACTGCTTATCAGCTCTACTGCTCGTGTTCCACGAGCTAGATTGGCAAGGTAAGGGCGTGAACGTGGACGGGAAAAGACTTTCGCACTTGAAGTTCGCAGACCACATAATCTTGATATCTCACAACTTCCACCTAATAAAGAAAATGCTAAGACAACCCGAAGTGAGAAGCGCAGCAGTTGGCTTACGATTAAACACGTCCAAAACGAAGCCGATGAGCAACCGAGAGCTGAAGTCAACGGTTGTCGTAAGAGGCGAGAAGACTGGAAGCGTAAATGAATTTATTTTTTTGGGCAGATGTGTAAAAATGAGCGAAAGAACGGAAGCAGATGAATGGCGCAGGATCAAACAAGGATAGGAAGCATTTTTTTAGGAATAAAGACTTCTACCTTGAAAAAAAGCACAGATGAGCCTCAAGCAGAAACTCTCTGAAAAAAGTGTAACGCCAATAATTTTGTACGGTTCGGAGACGTGGGTAACAACTAAGAAAGTGCGCAAGCTACTGGCAGTGTTACAGAGAAGAATGGAAAGAATAATGACGGGAACTAAATTGGTGAAGCTGAAAGTCAGTGAATGGCTCCGAGGTGTAACAAAGGTAAAGAACTGAATAACCCAGGCCTGAGTGAGGGAATTTAGATGGGCGGCGAAGATATCTGCACTGAAAAATGACGACTGAGTAAAAAGAATAACAGAATGGAAGCCGCGTATTGGCAAAAGATGTAGAGACCAACCTGCAATGAGATGGAGCGATTCTCTAAAAAAGACCGCAGAAACCAGCTGGATCAGAGAAGCAATGAACCGGGACAGCTGGAAGCGATATGAAAATACATTTATTCGTAACGAATGCTCTGCTGACTGAAATAAATAAATAAATAAATGATTGTACGAAACTGTGGAAAAAACATCTCTTTGACGATGTGGAATAGTGGTGTTGTCGCTTTTGAATCTGCGGATGTGGTTTCATTCGTCAAATGCACTAGGTTGAAATAGTCACTTGCTGGGAACAAATGCGTGATTTAGAGGAAGTGCAGTAGCTCAAGATGGAAGCTGAAGAGTTGAGCGGGACGGGTGTTTGGGCAAACTGTGAACAGCCCACGTAGTTGCGCGACCCCGAGCTTTCGAAGTAGCCTTTGCTTAAACTATTGCTCGCAGGAGTGACGCCATATGATCCTGCGCCATAATCGCAGTGATTCGCGATTGCGAGTGAATGACCCGCCAGCAGCAAGGGAATCCGAAGCCTTCGTCGAACCGGAGGAGAACTTCAGTGCTGAAGGATGTGGTCTTCCGACACTGGCTGTTAGATCGCAGCCTCTTGTCCTTCTCCGTGTGCTGAAACTATTCTTCCTTCGCGCGTGGTTCCAATGAACAAATGAACCGAGTTGCTTCGTTAGTGGGCTTACGGATTATACGATCGGGTGGGAAAAAAGGTGAAAAGTAAGGAGGGAACGCGCCACGATGAGGCGGCAAGTGATGCAAATATCAATTTTAGTAGGCATAGAAACCAAATCAGGATGAATACGGATGAAAACGATCGCAGCACACTTTCGGTAGATTATTTATGCGGCGACTTTTAAACTGCGGATAGTGGGCATACGGTCTTGCAGGAAATTTGGGGGAAATGGAGATGTGTCGCTGGCTTTAAGGCATTTACCACGTTTAGACAGGTCATCACTCCTCGGGTTGAGAAACACCGACCCTTTGCGACGGCAATGGATAAAATTCAAACCAGGACGAAAAGGCCTGAAACTTGCCCGCAAGGACATTTTTCATGCACAGGAACAAAGAGTTAGCTTGGCCCATCGCAAAGAATTCTAGGGTAACACGAAACCTGAGGCACCTGTGCATGAAGCAGGCGTAACAACTGTTGCACGAAGAGACTGTCCTTCGCAATGATACAAACTGTTCGCTGGTTGCGGGCCCATCACAAGACTGTGCTGTCATACAGACCGTGAGTGCATTTCTCTTCAGAAGATAGCATTCATGAAAGGACGTACTTGATCACTGGAAGTGTTGAAAAGAGAACCTCGTGCGTGTAAAGAAGATATGACAACAGCCACAACACGAGACCTGCACTCGTCACTGTAGAACGACATGACCGCTTCGGCATTTTTATCAAGGAATTGAAGTGTACTGTCACAGTACAATTGCTTACATCGTCCTCAAAATTTTTATTCTGGTTGAAGGATAACTGATTTCGACCAGGATAGAACTGGCGAAGACCTACGTGTTTGGCATGCGTGATAACCGTTACACAACGAGACCTGCATTCGTAATTGCAGGAAGAGCGCGATCGGTCATGCATTTTCCTCACGTGTCTACAGTTTCTTTAAAACCTTTATTCTTGTGGAAGTGTACCTGATTTCAACCGGAATCGAGCTGAGAATTTCCTGCATGTGATGCAGGCGTGATAACCGCTTCGCGACGACATCCTTAGCTATTGCATAAGGATATGTACTTTTGTACTTTTTATGGAGTGTTCTTCCGTTTTCAGTGACGGCTCGGTATCGTATAGTTGCTCACCCAGCTGCAGTTGTATAAATGCTCGGATTTTATAATGTTGTAAAGGAAGCGTTGAAGTTGACGAAAACTGATTTGTTTAGAACTTTGGTTTCTTCCTTGCTGAGTCAGCTCAAAACGTAATGATGACTGGAAACTTACTTTTGCTGTTCAGCATACAAAATGGCAACAAGAACGCGAAGTCGCGCCAACTTGAAGTTCTACGCACGGTCACTCTACGATGTGAGAACTCTTCGAACCCTGTATTGTGAATAAAATTTCATTACAGTGAGGCTAATAATGTCTTAACATGATCGCTTTTTGTGAAGAAATGACCCTTTCGAATTGGCTGATATATGCGAGCAAACGGGATCAGTTCCCACTGTAATCTTTTCATGAAAGTTTTCTGTATGAGCATTTCCCATTCATTTTCTGAAGAACCTTCACGCTGAGGAAAAAAACAATAATGGTCAAGTTTTTGGAGAAATTTTTTTGAACTTCTCGCAAGTATTTTTTAGTTAAATGGGATTGATTAATTCAACAAAGTGTGTGCAACTCACTAATTCAATCTAAATGAGAGGATTTATTTTATTTTCAAGAATATCCGAATTTGACGATTTTTTAAAGAGATTTAATTAGGGCATTTGAAGTGGATGGTGTGAGTGTTCGGCTAAATGCGGTTTATGTGGCGTTCAGCAGAAACATCGGTGCGGACTGTTAACTGAATACCAATTTTCATCGTCCTCTTCATTCTTCTCCCTATTGCATTTCATTTAGAAGTTGACGCAGGAACAGGTTTTAACCTACGAAGTTTTCACCCATTTCTCAATTTACGTGGACATCGGGAACTGTCCGCAGTTTCATATTGACTTCAGCGAACACGTTTACCGACCAAATCTGCGTAATATTTGAATATTTGGGTCCACTTGAACGCTTAATTTTCAATTTCTTAGCTGGATTTGCTGATAGGTGACAGCGGTCACTCAAAAATACCGAGTAATCGCTGAACCAGTGCCGTTAGGTGTTACAAAGCTTGTGATAAAACGCAGCTTGGTCGAATTTTTCAAAGCCTCATCACGATCTGTTTGTACCGCTTGAGAAGAACAATATAATCACATGCACCATTTAAGAGCATGAAACGAAATTGCACAAAAATTTTGTGGCGTAAGCGACAGATGTCTAACTGTAATGTGCAAACAAGTTTAGAACAGTAAATGCTCGCTTTTGCAACACAAAGATGTTCTCGCAACGGTGTTGCGGTCATCCGTTTACGCGTGCGCAGCAACAATGCACTCGAACGCTGAAATGAATAAATATCCTGAAAGTATTAACCCGAAGACATTGACAGCGACGTCAATTTCAACAAAAGTAAAAATATCAGCCTAGAAAGAACAGTAATAATTTTATCGCCTAGAATATACTGAAATTGGGAGAAAATCTAGCGAGTGGCTTCTGTGCTTTCTGTCAGGTAAATGGCTTCGTTTTTGAAGATTACCATTACTTACTGAATTCTTACTGCAGAGTTAGTCAAGGAACTAACGTACTATGATTTCATTATTTTTTTCTGCATTTTAACCTCTTATGATATCGTGAAAACTGAACTGTTGACGGACTTATACATTTCGACATTGTTTAGCTCTGGTGATTTCATAAATAGAGCATATATTGAACTAAAAAACTAAATTTACAGGCGTGCATGGATGAAATTAATTTATTGCGAGGAAACTTACGATAGTAGCTGAATAGTAACAGCGAACAGTGTAAGAGTGCTGCAGTGCGTCTACAAGAACGATAAACATTCTTTTCCATTCTTATCTCATGAACGTTTGTTCTCCCCATTGTCAGCATGTAAAGAAGTTAAAAAAGCGGCGCTGTCGTGAATATCCGTTTCAATGAAATCAGAGGAAGCCGTATCAAGCCAAAAAGTAATCCCGAATTTACACCAAAAAACGCGAGTTCAGTTGGTGAAAGAATGGGGTAGAAATTGGCGAGAACGAGTGATTATTGCGATAAGTTTAAGGTAGCTTAAGTTTAATTGAACCGTGGGCGGATTAGACTTATTTATGAGAAGGTATTGAATGAAAATTTGGAGATTTTATGTTCTATTTCTTCCCTGAATAACCTCAAAAATTAATTTCATTCAAAAATTTCTGGAAAGGATATCCATCGGAAAAAGCATTGAATGTGCCTCGGCATAAAGACAGAGTAGTAAACTGGATAACAAAGTAGAAAAAGGCTTGGGTTTAAGAGGACAAGAGCAGGAAGGGCATAAGATAAGTGCTAATGTCCTAACTTGAAGAACATTTCAGCAAAACTTGTAAATATCTTTTTCGAAGCCCTATTTTTAGACCACTATCAGGCTCCCCACTGAACGTTGCATCTCAGTCGTATATAACGGTGCAGCATCTTGCGGTCTTCTTATTTTTTCATTCACTCATAAGAATTATTTGCCTCTGTTTTTAAGTGTGATGATTGCCAGGTCATCCTTTGATTTGTATAACGTCGACGACGGAGCGTTATTGGTCGTTGAAGGTTTTAAGAAGGTTCTGTCACTTCTAAACTCCAGCCTTCCGCCTGCAGTATCTTTGTGAATTTGCAGAGCCAGTTCTTTGAACGCTCGCGAGTCAGATGTGACTCTTATTTGTGTGGTTTCTGCAGCCACAGGCATTCAATAAACCTCGCTCTAAAGTTTACACACTCGTAACGAATTTCCAAAATACAAGTATATCGTATTTGTATTTCTCATTCAACATGGCTTTGACAGAGGAGACAGCCGGACAAATTAGCCACAAACATCGTCATTTGGCGTTTGTTTGCTCAGCGATATGAACTAAATGCATTGAAAATAATAGCCGAAAAATCACCGCTTTTTTGGTTTCAAAGTTCTACGTCGATCACATCACACGTATTTACAAAAGGGGATGAAAAATCTTAAAATTACTGTATTTAATGATGTCCTGCAGAGGTCATTTGCTATGATTTTGATAAAGTTTATTTTCAATAGAACAACTTTGCAAAAAATATTCTTTCAATTTTTGGGATATTCACTATGTAGAAAAATTGTAGAAATCGTACGAAGCTGCAGCATCGACGCCACAAGCAGATTCTGAAGCGAAACAAATCTTGTTTTAAGCAACCGTGTCTTGGGAAACAAAAGGAGAAAAAAATTCATTTGTGAACGTTTCGTGTGGTTCGGATGGAACGGCTTTGGTAAAATTCGGAATCTTCACGATTTTCATGGATCCTAAAATCATTTTATGGCGATAAATGCTGAGTGGAAATCAGTCTCTCATTCGCCATGAGATCCTTTCCCATCTCATTCCTTGTGGACGAGCAAGAAGCTCGAAAACAAACTGAACGGCTGATCACGGAAAATGATGCAAACCTTCAGATAATCATGAATTCATTTGATTTGGATCCCTTTGAAACCTTCCAATATGTCCTGATTTTCAATTTAAATATCACAACTTCGCGGGTCTTCCATTACGAAGCTTTTTGCTCCTTAGAAATTTTTAGTGAGAGCAAGAATGAACACTAGTTGCAATTTCCGGTGCAATGTGGTATGACTCAGCTAATCGCTGTGCGATAACACTCCGCTGCAGCACTTTTTTCATGGAAAGAAGTCAGTGGATTTCGAGAGCCATGGCAGAAATTGTATTATCCCTGGAGCGACCTCAGTTCGAAAAGAATATCTTATAATAACCCCCTAGAGAGTTTAGGCATTCACACAGTGTTGTGCTTGCTTCTTTACAAAAGAATTGCAAGAGCATCACTTACCACATATTCTTTTACCAACATTACGTAATTTTCAATGATTATAGACACTGGCTTGGCAACTAATAGTGACTTCTGATAGAAAGTTCTTTTTCAGCGGCCATTGACAGTGCTATGCAGGTCACTGACGCTGATATGATCGGGATATATTCACCTTGGGAGGCAAGGCCATCAACAAGTCCACCTAATCACCTTATGTCACATCTTAGCGATTCGCGGTATGGTTGTGTCCACCTCTTCGCTGGTGTTCCTCATAGCTCTTCACCTCATAGATGAGGTAAGGAAGTCTTCATGCTTCCGGTTTTCAAATATTTGAGATCAAAATTTGGCAGAAATCGTATATTCGGAATGTCAATTTCGTAAGGAATAATTCTTGACACTTAAAATACTGAAATTCTGGTATAGGAAGATTTTTAGAGGAAACCGTGATCTTTTTGTAGAGCCTATATGAAATGGTTGAATTAGTTAGCCAACAATTTTCAAACGAAACATTAGTCGACGAAAAGGAAAATTAGTTAAATTTTCGATCGTAGTGAGCTCTCATTGCTAAAACGAGTGGATAGGCATACGAGTAAAGTTAGCTGTATCAGCCTCTCTTCCCCAGCAAGTTTCGCGACTTCTCACTAAATACCATGTGTGAAATATTACTTTTATTTCTAATCAAGTGGACCGATTGCATTTATCATTAAAGTCCTAGCAAAGATTCGTTTTTCTGTGTTTGAACTGCCGTTAAACAAGAAATTGACCGGTGTAAGACGCGTGCAAGATTTGTTCGATCCTACCATATCTATCATTTGTGCTAAAATTGATAGATAAAGATAAAGTTTAGCACAGAACGCCTCATTCAGAGTAAGTTAAATCAGCAAGGACCCCAAACCAGCATTAATGGCAGTCTTTTCGATACTAACGAACGATATATACATATGCCTCTCCTTTCTCAGACGAACAATTTCTACCTAAAAAATGCAAATTTTCTAAGCTGCACAAAATTTCAGCACTTACATTTAGACACAATATACTATATGTTCATATGAAAATCTACTATGTTAACTATTTTATATGCTTGCTTTTACATTCTGTTGCTCGCTAAGCTCGGGCATCATCAGCTTGAATTTGCATTGCAATCTATGTACAATATGTAAGGAAATAAATAAACGTATATGTCCACCTCTCATAAACATGCATTTATTAATTCATATAAACGAATGTGTGCGAAAGAAACGCACAAAAAGAAATTCTCTCGTGCATGAAAAACTTTTGTGCTGTCCTGCAACTTTTGAGTGATTCAAATACTGACGACTCCCGCATAAATGTATTCTCAATTTTCAGGCCAATGGACAGTTAGACTACGAGCATTTACCATTCTCCGATGAATCGTTTCAACGATTCACGGAAAATATGGACAAACTCGATGTAATCCAAAGTAAAATCTTCGGCATAAAACATGTAAGTTTTCAATTATATGCATTAGTCTGCTTCCCGTCAAGATAACCGACACTTCCATTAGTTCCATAAGAACTTGACACTAAAGGGAGAGTACACTCTTCGTAGATAGCCTTAGAATTTTCATGCTTATATCTAGGATTAACAATCTGTCTAAAATTTCTTTCCTCTTTAAAGTTTTTCCACATCTTTCGACGAATTATCAAAGTTCCTTCATGAATCACGCTGATACTGCGCATACATTGCACGCTCAGTTATTGTGATTGCTCACCTCTTCATTTTCTTTGAAAGAGTGTTCATATGTTCAAAAATGTTCATACCTGAATGAGCGATCAGAACATGAGGCTGCAAAACAAATCAGGTAAGTCTGCGACCCCTCATTGCTCAATACGTCTCCTATGACCGCAACTCCAGACTCGAAGAATTCATTCACCATGGAGAATCGGACATACCCCTTTTATGCGTTGTTTTCCTCGTTGTGTTGAAAGAAGACTTCCGTTGAATGCCGCACCTAATTTCTAACGATAGACGAACACAAAAAGTGCAGATAAAATCCACCAAACGTTGTAATGCGCTTACAAGAAATTCTAAATAGAGGTTGCAAATTTGATCTCGCGAGTCGAAAAATTCTCTCCTCATAATAAAAAAGAGAATGTTTTCGCGCTGTTAAAAATGTAAAGGAAAAGTCAGGTAAAGCTCACAGTGATCGTGAATATATTCGAATATGCAAAATGCTTTTAACACCCATGACAAACATAACAAGTAGTAAGCATGTGGGTAAATGCAGCGGTAGCAGAGAGAACAACTACTCCAAAAGAAGATCCGGATAATGAAGGTCACATAAGGTAGAGAGTGCATTTGAAAAAGCTCATTAGTCGATTGGCGGTTAGTAGATTAACGGCATAAGCCTTGCGAGCTCTAGCCATTCATTATGTGCGTTGAATATAGAAGTGCGTAGAAGTGGATACATGAACGACAGCATCAACTTTGAACATTCTTTAAGTTAAGAAATGGAAACTTTTGTCAGCCTGTCTATGGCATCCCAGTGCATATCAGCGCAGCTATCGTTAAATAGTGCATCATTTTCCCACCTATAGAATGAACTGAAAACAGTACCGTATTCTAGCAGCTTCATCCATTATCACATCCCTTATGACTGCAATTCTAGCTTCCCAGAATTTATTTATCTTCGTGTTTCGGATGCAGGCCACCTTTCTCGAATCATCGAGAGTATGGTTCAGTTTCAACGCCAATCAAAATAAAGAAAGTATGCAAATAATTAGCCGATAGTCGTGGAGTAATTTTCTGGAATTCCGTATGGGATCTATGCATACCACCGGGTGGCTTCACTGTTCTTTGTGCATGGTCGAAGGAGAACATTTTGTCTACATTCCAACATCACAAGAAATATCCATGAAAGCTCATAAGTATCGTACATGTCTTCGAGATTGCGTGGTACTTTTAACAAACATATCATACATGACGTGATCGTAAGTCACCTGCGGTGAAACCAGCCATTCTGACATGTAACCAGCCATTCTTAACGTACCTCCGGATAATAAAGACAACATAAAATTAAGAACAAAATTGAAGGAGGAATATATGAATGCACACTTTTGGAAAATTTGAAAATTAATTGGTTACTCGTCCGGGGTTACTCCATTTCCATCATCCATTGACATTTTTATCATCCATTTTTTGTGTTGTCTCATTCGCAGCCTTCGCAGAATGCTGCGTTCTCCCGTCGTAGGATAAGTTCAAATCAGCTCTCATTTTCTTAGCGAGTGGAGCAAGAGAACTTGGAGGCAGCATGAGGGAAGGGACATTCGCATATTTGAAATATCTCATATGTTGAAGTGAAAAGAGATAAGAAATCCTAAGAGGATAAGAACATCCTTCAATGACGACGACGTATTCATGTGGCTACAAACATTTGGAATTTCTGTGAGAAAGGCTTATGGGCGGAATGGGAAAATGAAGAACGAAACTTCATTTACGGATGTTCACTAAATAACATTTTTATAGCCATCAGCGAAGCAGATGATCGTTCCTGGCAATGGGACAACGCACCACGTCAGGCGACCCGAGGAGCTGCCTTATCTGTTCCAGGGTGATATGATTTTAACTGACCAGCAAATGGCTGCAGTAATTGAGTGAGTATTAATTATTAATCAACAATCGAACTGCTCATGATGATGCATGTATACAAAAGCAAACAATTACTTCCGATGTAAGCGAACCTAGGAATGAACTCTCTCTCACCGGAATATCTCTAGTAACCAATTTCGAATTGTTTTTTTGGAACTTCAAATCTGCGCATTCAAAGAGCAAATGTGTAGCTAATCGCATCATCTCGAAGCACTAAGTAGTTTTCAATAACCAACTCAGAAGGACTTCGGCTTCATTAGCAAATTATATACGTTTTGTCATCCATTCCTGCATTGTGATCGGTTAAGAAGGTATTAACACAAACTGACCTGGTCAAATGAACATAGTATGCACATCACATGACTGGTGCATCGAGAGTCGGCAGCTGCAGAAGAGTAAATTGCATAGGGTACTAAGATTTTTCTCACGGGGGCGTTCCTTTGCGCTAAGTATGCACCTCAGTGAACAAATAAATGATTAGGAGACACGGGAGAAAGAGGGTGTTGACGTGTGGCTCCAAGTACAAAATTTGAGATCCTGCAAGCAATGAAAGACTGAAAGAAGGTGAGTTAAGGCTAATGACAGTTCGTTTGCAGATATGCTGAAGAACAACTAGAAGAACTACAACGAAAGTCGGAGGATTCAATCATCCCGAAACAAAGAACGATGACCGCTGATTTATCGTTACGATGGAAGAAGTTTCCCATACCCTTCATACTGCAGTATGGCGGTGGGTCATAACATCTGAAAAGTAACTGTCTGTAACGGTATTAACATACTGGCCTTTTTTCGTAGGAAATGACAGTTGTGTGATTAAGAATTTCCCACCTTTACAACGACGCTTGATGTAGTAGACAATAAAGACTTTCATATCACTGTAACATCTAAAACTAGCTCAAGAGATCAAGGATCTCGGTCGACAATCATCTGTGTGATTTCAGCCTACCAGATTTCCTGCGACATTTCTACTGAAAAATCCAAAATAGCAAGAGCGGATGAACAAAGATGTTCAGTGGTTTCACTTCAGAATTGCCTTAATGCTGAGAAATCACCGAAAATAGTCACTAAAGTTTGTTTTATTGTGGCGGTATTTTTAGTGGACGCAAATGCCATACTCGCTGGAATCCGACTCTGGGAAGAGAACACATGTTTGACTTTCAAGCAGGTGACTACGACAGCCAACCAAGGATCAATGCTGTGGTTCATGAAGGGAGATGGGTAAGACGAGATTAATTCCACGTCACGCAATATTTATTCCTCATCAATATTTCAGTGATTAAATTCCCTCGGGAGTGCCAAAATCTTTCAGTTGAAATATCTCGCTTATGCTCAAAATATCATAGTACCAGGAAGAACGAAAATTTTGTTGCGGGTTTCCGCAATCTAGTGAAACAAGCCACTTTGAATGACATGCATTTTAATCGATCAATTTTTTCCAGCCAGTATCGACTAGAAAAGCGAAAGCAAAATATGAATTGCAACAGTGGTCTGCAACGAAATCCCACCAATCACTTGTTGTCATTTCTTAACAAATAATATTGCTAGCCGACAATTTCAAAATATTTTCTACTATTGTTTATGTTAAAAACCTCAGATGGAAAAAATTCGGCTGCTGCTGCACTATCTGAAAATTTCAACTGTTTCTTCCATAAGCATATCAGTTTGAAGGTGCTACTCTCAGGTTGGTCGCATCAGCAATGGACCACAAGATATCTCGATCGGTTATGGGTGTACGATGGCGGGAATTGTTGCTCATGAAATAGGTTTGCCACTGGCATTTTTATTTTTCTGAAATAGTAACTCTAAAGAAAGTGAGACTCATTTTGGCATTCACCACTTCTTGGTTCAGTCATCTTTGTTTCCTCCTACACACCACGATATTCTTCGGTACAGGCCGCACTTCTTCCTATAACTTGCTCTTCGAATATTGCCACCTAAGGAAGCTAAAAGCAGCACGAGCTTCATCCTGACCTTACCGTCCTCTTTCCTGTCCGAATGTTTCCCGAAAGAATCGCCATTCCTGTACGAGCAGTGTACGCCATACGTGCATAGGAAGCAGGTAGAACATTCAATTCGCACGCTTTGTTTTAGTGCACTAAAGCATACGACACTCTTCAAACTATTTCAATCACAGAACTCAGTCATCCAATTTAAGATCACAAAATATTCGACTTAAGGTCATGCCCTTGGACTTTACCATGAACAAGCACGCTACGATCGCGATTCTCACGTTCGAGTGCTTACGCAAAACATTCAGAGCGGATATGCGAGCCAATTTTCGAAGCAGCCGCAAAACTCTATTGTTACCTATGGGATTAAGTACGATTATGGATCGGTGATGCACTACCCTCCGGATGTGAGTGATGCCGAGAAATGATATCTTGCGAGGAGATAACTGAAGAGTCTCGTAGGCTTCAATGCATCTGATATTGAACGACAGCGTTCAATTGATTAATTTAGCTCCCCACATTGAAGAGCGAGAGGATCGCACACCTCATGGTGTCGGCTTGTTCTGATATTTTCTTAATAATTCTACGGATAAATTTTCAGGAGAAAGCCCTAAATGCGTACATAATACCCAGTTTAATTATGCATGAGTTTCATCGGTAATATGGCTAGCTTACTTCAATTTCGGAGAAAAAAAGGCCTTCCGTTGTCACCTGCTGAATTAATGAAAAATCCCGTAAGACTACGAGTTAACACTAACAAAGTGCAAAAAATAAGGGGGTGAAGTGGAGGGGTGAAATCAGTTTCTTTTTCTCGAAAACTTAAGCAATTTTGGAGGGAGTTATTCCGTGTCGCAGGACTCGCGGCGTTCATGTCTAGAGTGAATACGTAGCCATAACGTGCTAAAAGAAATTACATGTTGAATATTTAAAACTTCTCTGGACGTTTACCAACTTCAGAAACTGCAAGCCACCAAGTCCCTCTATTAGAAACAGATATCACCCATGAGGCTCACCGAATGCAAGCGCATTCTCATGTAAACTACGACTCATTAGGATAGCATTAGCTTCCAGCGGCACCTTCTTCATTTCAATTCTTCCATAAGGTAGTCATGTCGATTTTTCTCGTTTATTCTTATGAATTGATGGGCATCGTTTTCTTTGTGAGTTCAAGAGATGAAATGCGGCTGGAAACTCCTTTAGGGATTTTCGAAAAATGGACGTGACACTTTAGAAACTCTCGATCCCAATTACCAAAGCACAATCGGACAACGTAATGGACCTTCGTTCAGCGATGCTAAGAAGGTCAATTTCGCCTACTGTAATGGTGAGCATGCATCCTTTCTTAATATGTCTATATGATATTACCACGTCTGCAACTACATAAATCGGATTTGAACAACTCCATTAAGAAGCGTACGCAATTGAAACTTGCTCGATTTTAGCGCTGTTGGCTCTTGCATTGCGCTGTTACGGAGATTGCTGGGTTGGTAACTGTAAAATGAATCAAAAAAAAGAAGGAAAGTTTCACAATACCGCTTTTCATTAACTCTGCTGGAAGACAAGAGGACATGAAGGGAGACAATAATTTTATCATGTGAAAAAAATTTTCTACGAGACTTGTATATATGTTTTGTGTATAGGATGTTGACTATACAAAACTCATAGGTGTGTAAGATATGCTGAGTGTTTATAATGTGTGCATCAAACGTTGCATATTTGAGGAACATGCTCCTATCGTCTGCAGTGTCAATATGGTGGCTATACGGACCCAAAGGATTGTTCCCGATGCAGATGCACAGAGGGTTTGGGTGGGACTCTCTGTGGTGAACCACTTCGGACGTCCAAAAATTGTGGTACTCTTAGCCTCACGGCGACATCCAGCTTCATGATCTTGTCACAGTCCGGTATTGGAAGCTGTAACTTCATAATAACGGCATGTTTGCTTCGAGATGCTTGGATACTGTTGTTCCTTTTCCTGAATACATGAAAGGAATGAACTTTGTAATGTTCCATTAAATGGAGAGGTGCAGAGCCATAGTACTGATTTTAAAACTGTGTTTACCCCAAATAACTGTGTAACATTGTAATTTCACTAGGAAGTTGAGTGCTGTGCTTCGAAACAACTCATGCTGCCAGAAATCACAGGGTGAAATTGAAGACTGAAAAAAACAGCTTTTTTAGAATGAAATAGTTGGAATAAAGAGTGGTTTTAAAAATGCATAATAACTATACCAATTCATATGTACAGAAAAACTTTTTATGGAAATGTTCGAAATTCCTTCGTTGAAAACGCCGAAATGTGGATGAACCCCAACAGAAATAATAATTTTTCTCGATGTCTCCCTAGTCATCTGTTTTAACTATTGTCTGACGACGAGCGGGTAGATCAATCTATCCGCAGGTTGAAATCCGCATCATTTCGCTGACTGTTCAAGCCGCCTATCGATGAGCTATTTAAACAGCGAAGACTATTATTTTATCCTCAGATTACATCATTCACCCAGGAATATAATGCAAGGAACGGACGACATGAACATCTGACTGCAGCGCTCACTTTAGAACTTGGTTTGGCTGAGTCGGGTTGCATGAAAACGGATATATGACATCCTGTTACTAAACTATATTTCCGTATTGATCGGATGCTCATTCACGTTTTTATTCTGACGAGAGTGGAAACATGTTCCATGAAGATGCTAGCAGTTGCCTTTATGCTTCCTCCCGAGGATATTTTGGAGAAGATGTGGAATAACTCAGATTCAGAATTACAGGCTCTCAGATAAATTAGCATCCAGAGTTTTGCTAACAAATAAACTGATAAGGAAGAAAGCAAATTTCATTACGGTACTTCTGTTAAGGCGCCATCGAATCGTCGGATACTCATACAAATATACTCCCTCTCGTTCCCTGAAGTAAAGCCATGTGGTTCTGCGTTTCTCGAGATTCGTTACTTGTCAGATCTCAGTACTACTGGTGCAAGGTGAGTACCACAGTCTCAAGACTCTAATAATTCTTATGCACCAGTGGCGCTTATGTTGTCTCCCAAGTAACTCGTTGCCAAAAAAAAATTTTTTTGCGCTTCAAGAGCTGCGCGAGAGAATTGTTTACCAATCCGGAGACAAGTAACCCGCTGAAAATATGTTACTTCTTATGGCCGGCTTCTTAAGCGGATTTTTTTCACCTTACGAAACTGCTTCGCAAAAACTTCTTTCAACAATTTCCTTCAGCGTGTACGCAGGTGCATGTTTGTCTGCCGATAGATTCCGCCAGCTACAATAGAGTTCAGTGCCGTAATTCAGAAACCATAAAGTTCCGTCAAATCCGAAGGAACTTGTAGTGGACGAAAAAAGCAGGCGGAGAGTGTCGGCTTGGATTCAGCAGCAACCAGCCCCGCACTTACATTCGCAGTTTCTCTGAAAAGCGAACTTTTTGTAAGAGCTGTATGGATGGTCGGATCAGCTAACTTTGCAAGCATTGATTGCTTGCTTATTTTAAAACTGTAAAGCTGACTAAAATTGCTTTTACGTCAATCACTTTAACTCATATGAAAGTTCCGCGTATTGCGAGATCGAAAACAGATATACACCTGTTTTCATCTTGGTTTATTCAGAGGCATCCTATAATTTCGGATTTTCTTGGTGCAAGGAAAAATAAGTAATATTTTCAGGTTCTGTGGTAGAAAAGCAAATCAGATAGTGAGCGAAACCAACAAAGTGGTTGTTCTCTATCGCGGTTCTTATCAGAGTAGCTTTACCCTCTGGTATCGATATGGTATGCTCTACTGCGTTGGCAATGCAGCAGTAACTAGCCTTATGTCTTGTAGTGCGTGGTTTTAAGGCACCACAGTCAAACAGAAATTCAGTTTTATGCGAAAAATGCAACCTTCGTAATTACCCCTATCATAAAGAAGATGCAAATTCCATTTAGTGCAACCAATACGATGAGTTTGAGGGAGTAAAAATATGATAGATTAACTCACAACAGCATTTCATCCAAGTAAACATTACCTTGCCGATTCACTCATGTAACTGACACTGAAGCAGGCGCTTGATTGCAAATGAGGGTATAAGTGGCCGAACCGACACGCGTGCATACACACTCATATTTTCCACTGAGTATCTAAGTATGGCCTATGTACACTATAGCCCAGTGATCAATGTATTCCATGTCAAGTTGTGACAGTTCTAGATCCTGTCACGCCAGTAGAAGTAACAATGAACACTGAAAAACCTACACAAATGTCGACGCACCCTATAACATTGCCGCCAATCATAACGTGGATGACGACAGCGCCTCCGACATGGTCATCGACAGTGCTGCCTACGACGTGGCTTCCAACGTGAGTGAAGTGATCATAACTACTTTCAAGAAGAGCGCGTTTAGAATGATGGTATTAAACATACTTTCAAGCAGAGCGCTTCTGGAATAATGGAGCTAAGCAATGAAAGCACCATACCACTTACTAATGCCGGAGAAGAAAAATTGAATGACTGATGAAGCAGTATTGGTGTACAGACAGTTCAAATACGTTAGAACAACATCTCCTCTGGAGTAGTTTTGCGACGCTGTTTTTTGTCTTTCGAAATTGAGAATAACGTTTATCAACCATTCCCTTTAAAGCTCTATTTTTAGACTCATAGTAGCATCTTCGGAAGCATTTAATAGAATGAGGCAATTCTACCAGCTGGCTGATATCTTGCAAGTAAAATAAAAGTGTTCTTATCGTGAATACAGTTAGGTGAAGAACTTCCTATCTCAAAGAACTCCTGTCAATGTTGCAGTATACAGACGCATTCATAGAGAACACTGCGCGTGAGATCTTATGACTGCCAGACCTAGATGAAAAAGACACCACTACAATGCGTTTCTTCATTGGACATAAAATTTGGTTTTTTCTTGTGATATGATAGAGAATTTGATCAGTTTGTGATGATTAGTGACTATGTATTTATAATGATTTAATAAACTCGATCAATTATGATTTCAGACGGCCACCTTTCTCTCCTCCAACGTGGCCTCCTCTGCAAGGTGGGCTTTATTTAGATAAGTAGAGATTGTTTACTATTGTCACGTATATATTTTTACTCCTAGCCAAATCACTGCACCTTAAAGAGGCGCCAAGTGTAGTGTTTAAGACACAATCCTACAACCTGCTGTTGAAATATGTGTTTCATGCTACTCTACAGCTCAATGAAATTCCATTAAGATTTTATCGGCGCCTTAGGTAATGCGAGTTGTGCATGAACTTCTTGTTTTAACCTCTTAGGGGATTATTACTGCAATTGTAAACTTGAAGCTTTTAGGATCATATTACCCCGTCCCAATTTCCATCATGAAATGAATTTAAATATGATCATCTTGAAGCTTTAAAGAATCTGCGATTTCCAGGCGTCTGGAGTGAATGGAGTCCGTGCAGCGCGCAATGCGGTGGTTGCGGAACTCAGAGTAGACGTCGTCATATAACACCGTTAGTGCCTTTTGTTTTCATATCCCATATTTAATTGCACATCTAAATTTACATTTGAAATGCATTTGAAACAGTCGGAATGTCTGAATACAAATCAAGGGCTTCATTTTTTTCATTCCTTCTTGATAACTGAACATCTATTTTTAGACTATCCATGAACCCCTCCTCACCTGTCTGCTAAGATGGTGAAGGGACTTCAACGCTTTTAACTTACGGCCACCTCGTTTTGAGATATGCCGTGAGACAGTTGAGATACAGTTGACATCCAGCAGCGATCTTTACAAGCTCTTCGTGCCTGCTCACCGCTTAGACGCGCATCCTCTCATATGCTTCCCTATCACACCTTTGCTGCCCACTTATTGAAAGGCCTCATCTTTTCCGAGGTTCGATGTAACAGTTCGCAAGGAGTGTGAGTGGGGACGAGCATTGCGCGACCTATGTTTAAAAACAAGATCAGCCGACGACAAGAAACGCAGTAGCGGGCTTCGCTGCTATACAGGACAACCTGCTGCTAAAGAAAAATAAAATTTCCACTGATATGACGTGGAAAGCTACTGACGAAGAAAAGGCAGTAACGTCATGTAGCGAGTGAGGAAAAGAAGCGTACAAAGTTGCTAAAAAAGTAAACTGAATGGGTATTTTGGGTAATATTCATCTATTCTAGTCCTAACGTCAATGACATTTCAGTCCATCTCCTGTGTGGTCCTCGCAAATAGTTTGATGCCGTCCTTGGACTTTGATTGTGTCACCATAAATTTGAAGGTGTGGGTTATTCATCACATTCGCGAATCACTCGTAATTGAATGTACATGAGAAAACTTTGCAAATAAGAGTGACACAATCTACTGGCATGCAAGGTGCACCCATCGACTCCAGTGAACTGCTCTACTCTCTATCAAGCTCATCCTAAGTGCGGTCGCGCATATCAAGAATTGATGTGGTCACGTGCATTCTGACTCAGAGGCTGTTCCACACTCCTTGTTGCAGAGTTCTTTCATGGAAGGAAAACTGTTATTTTCTGATTCAAACATCAAAAATTCCTGCTTCGTAGTGCAAAACCCATCGATCCGAGCCCAATCCATGAATGTCGCAGCACGGTGTGAGCTCTGTGTCTCATGGAAAGTATTGAGAATCGCTCAAGAGCTGACGCATCTACTGCATTATCATTTGTTGATCCGGCTAGCCAGGGTCACTGGAAAACAAGTTCGTAATACAGTGGCAGAAAAATGGATCGTGAAGAGATTCAACAGAAAGTTACTGTCAAAGAAAGCTTCATCCACTAATAAGGAATTCCCACCACCTAGTAGAATATGCATGACAGACTTATACTGGTGCAGAATACAAATTCCATTTTATATGCGCTATAGAGCCTTCTTTTTTTGGCGTGAAGTAGACTGCGCAAGATATTATGCTACTGTAAACAGCTGTAACAAGAAATTCAAGTAAACTATCAGGGATGAACGATACTTAATATCGTAGTGAACACTTTTTCGACAGCTTTGCGATATAAAGTACTTGTGAGTGCTACGTTCATCTGGGTGAAACGTTTCTTCTTTCTGTGGTTAGATACTGCGCATAAAAAGACATCGGCACGCGGGGAAGTGTTGATGATGCTTGCAGATGGGGCACGGAAGAGAAAAAGGGACGTTATTGTAATAGAAGGGCGTGTTCGGGTCGACGATGCTGTTTTCCCTTCATTTACATACGCGGTGGAATGTGTGTAGTTGCGAACAGCGAAGGTGGAGTGTCGATTGATTCAAGCACAGAAACCTCTACTTCGCCACCTTCACATATTGGTGAGTTCAGCCTACTCGAAACACTTTTCGTGCATCGCAAAAACAATTCCACCAGATGATGCCAATCCACGTACGTCTTAACTATTGTTATAAACCGTGTAACTAGCCGTGAATAAGCTTTCTTTCCCCGCAGAAATATATTTGCACGGACTATCACAGCAGAAGAAGGCGATAAAATATGCCTCCATGTACCGACAAAAATATGTCTTCCATAGTTTTCATGTACTGCTGCAATGGTCCGATGAACCTGCGAGGTAAGAGGATCATTTGCGGTTATCTTAGGTGCTGAATGAGCAGATTTTCAATATAACTTTCCAAAACGTCTTCGCAAGAAAAACTGCTGATGACATTAGAGTAATATCAGCTGCACGGAAAAGCCGCAGCTCGAACCGCAACTGTTCGTCATTCACTATGCCCTATGTTCGATCCTTGGATAGGGGCGCATATGCAGTCCACTCCCTCTTACTTATGCTCCTTTTCATTATATCAGTGTCCGTATAGCTATCAGGTTCTGATTTGTCTATTCTACTTACTTCTACATAAAAGAAAAAACATCTGCACCGAGATGTGAAGTCCACAGCACTTTGCGAAACTTTACTCTACCAATTTTGCAGAAGAACTGGAGCGGAATGTAACTGAAACTCCTCATAACAAGCTCATCATTAAAAGTACAAGAGATAAGCTTGGGAAAGACGGCCAAGGAGTGCAAGAGGTGGAAGAATTCGAAAACAGCTATGGAGCTGAGTTGTTAAGACGTGATTCACGAAAGGATCCCTTCCAATATTATTATTATTACTACTACGACGACGACGAAGAACGTCACCAAGCTAATAATACCAATGCTAACAATAACTGAAGATAACAAATGAACGAACGTATTAATTTTATTACTGCTTTTGTTTTGCTTTCTCTTGAATTATCAACACTCCCCATGGAAAAATTGGTTCATCTCTGTACTTTTTCTGGATATTCACAATATCGTCATATTCCGTCTATTGTGATATTTCTAGTGATTATTTGGATGATCTGTTATTTTCAAAGGTTTTTTGATATCATGACCGTACGAACGATGAACGATGAATGTGAGCTCCGATGTTCACAAGAGGAACAACGGTGAATCGGCTCGTCAGTATGCAACGGGTAGGAGACGAGCCCAGGCCCTAACGTTCAACGTTTGTGCGTATAATGCAGGGACGCTGCTATCGAATGATCAGTTAGAAGATGCGTGAAAAATCAATTTCGACATAATCGGAATAGGAGAAGTAAGAAGGAAAGGCAAGGGGCCGCTGACTGGTCAAATGGTAATTATTTGATTTAGCGGGGAGAGAAGAGACATCGCGGGATGGAGTGGGATTCAGTGTTTCGAAAGAGTGGAAGGCTATGATCATGTCATTCTCCTCTCAATCTCCTAGAGTCACGCAAATCCAAACTAAGATCAATAGAAAAACGAACATGAGAGTAATTCAAATATATGCGCCACACGGAGGCCAAAGCGGTGAAGAATATACCGAATTCTTGGATGACCTGACTGCTGTGGTTAATGAAGAGCGATCTATGTGCACCGTTATAATGGGCGACTTTAACGCGATACTTGGAGCAAAAATACCGGGTGAGCAGTCAGTAGGGAATTTTGGATTGGGAAGACGGAATCCACGCGGGCAAAAACCAGCCGATTTTTGCGAAAATAACAGGATAAAAATCACGAATACACTTTTTTTTAAAGACGTGATGAAAAATGGACCTGCGAAAGCCCCAGCGGAGAGGCGGGAAACGAAACAGACTATATCTTGGTGAATAAGGCGATAACGGTGAAAGACACGAAGTTTTAAACCACTTCCAAGCAGCCAGCGACCATCGCCTGCTTAGGACAAAGCTGAAGCTAAAGGACAAACGCTTATGGGCCGGAAGAAAGCGAAACAAAAGGCGAAAAATTATTTGACGCAAGCTCATACACATACGCATTACAACATTCCCATTTACCTGAGAATGAATTTAGGCATGCTGATATTGTTGCGAAAATCAGAAAAGCGGCAGAAATCGCCACGACAGCAAGGCAGAAAACGTTGCCTCTTAGGAAGAAATAAAAGAACTGCTTGCAAAAAGAAGAAAGGTGAAATGAGATGCTAATTTTCGGACTAAGCTGGAATTCTGTGAACTCAACAAGCCAATCAAAAAGAAAATATGCAATAACCGTTATCAAAAATGCCTGACTATAATGAAGCAAGAAGCAGCTACTGGAAAATTGAAGAGGGCAAGAAGCTCACTAATTGAGAACAAGAAAAAAATAATTGAGCTGAGAAAAAGTGACGGGTCAATCACATCAGAAACACGAGAAATCGATCACATCGTTCAGGAATTTTATATTAAACTGCATGAAGGAGAGAGTGACTGCATTTTTCTTAGGCGAGAAACCGATGAGTCCTTCTTAGAAATCATCGACTCAGAAGTAAGAAACGCGATTCAAAGCATGAAAACGGGAAAGCGCCAGGCATCGATGGATTAACTAGACAAATATCGGAACTAGGAAAGCAATTGTTAGTAACACGGTTGAAAAATGTGTTCAACAACATCATCAAATATAAGCAAATCCGTGAAGACTTCGCCCTATTAAAAACAATTTTATTGCCAAGGAAAGGCAATCCAGATGATATAATACTACCGTCCCATATCGCTCCTACCAACCCAACAATCTCAAAGTGTTTCTCGAAAGTTTCATGCAAAAGACTGCACCAAGATGTTGAGCAAGCAGGCTTTAGGCCGAATAAGTCAACAATCGACCAAATTTTACGTGCTTACCATGCTCGTCGAGAAACCCAGAGAATATAACTTGCTCCTTTATTTACCGTTCATGACTACGAGAAGGCCTTCGATTCTGTCGAACATGCCTTCCTGTGAGGGTCATTAGAAAGCTCCTCGGTACACCCTTCAATAATATCCACCTTTCAAGCAATCCAAACTATATCGATAACTACAATTTTCATACATAAGGGGCAAATACCAATACAGGTGAATAGAGGAGTACGGCAGGGAGACTGCTTATCAGCTCTACTGCTCGTGTTCCACGAGCTAGATTGGCAAGGTAAGGGCGTGAACGTGGACGGGAAAAGACTTTCGCACTTGAAGTTCGCAGACCACATAATCTTGATATCTCACAACTTCCACCTAATAAAGAAAATGCTAAGACAACCCGAAGTGAGAAGCGCAGCAGTTGGCTTACGATTAAACACGTCCAAAACGAAGCCGATGAGCAACCGAGAGCTGAAGTCAACGGTTGTCGTAAGAGGCGAGAAGACTGGAAGCGTAAATGAATTTATTTTTTTGGGCAGATGTGTAAAAATGAGCGAAAGAACGGAAGCAGATGAATGGCGCAGGATCAAACAAGGATAGGAAGCATTTTTTTAGGAATAAAGACTTCTACCTTGAAAAAAAGCACAGATGAGCCTCAAGCAGAAACTCTCTGAAAAAAGTGTAACGCCAATAATTTTGTACGGTTCGGAGACGTGGGTAACAACTAAGAAAGTGCGCAAGCTACTGGCAGTGTTACAGAGAAGAATGGAAAGAATAATGACGGGAACTAAATTGGTGAAGCTGAAAGTCAGTGAATGGCTCCGAGGTGTAACAAAGGTAAAGAACTGAATAACCCAGGCCTGAGTGAGGGAATTTAGATGGGCGGCGAAGATATCTGCACTGAAAAATGACGACTGAGTAAAAAGAATAACAGAATGGAAGCCGCGTATTGGCAAAAGATGTAGAGACCAACCTGCAATGAGATGGAGCGATTCTCTAAAAAAGACCGCAGAAACCAGCTGGATCAGAGAAGCAATGAACCGGGACAGCTGGAAGCGATATGAAAATACATTTATTCGTAACGAATGCTCTGCTGACTGAAATAAATAAATAAATAAATGATTGTACGAAACTGTGGAAAAAACATCTCTTTGACGATGTGGAATAGTGGTGTTGTCGCTTTTGAATCTGCGGATGTGGTTTCATTCGTCAAATGCACTAGGTTGAATAGTCACTTGCTGGGAACAAATGCGTGATTTAGAGGAAGTGCAGTAGCTCAAGATGGAAGCTGAAGAGTTGAGCGGGACGGGTGTTTGGGCAAACTGTGAACAGCCCACGTAGTTGCGCGACCCCGAGCTTTCGAAGTAGCCTTTGCTTAAACTATTGCTCGCAGGAGTGACGCCATATGATCCTGCGCCATAATCGCAGTGATTCGCGATTGCGAGTGAATGACCCGCCAGCAGCAAGGGAATCCGAAGCCTTCGTCGAACCGGAGGAGAACTTCAGTGCTGAAGGATGTGGTCTTCCGACACTGGCTGTTAGATCGCAGCCTCTTGTCCTTCTCCGTGTGCTGAAACTATTCTTCCTTCGCGCGTGGTTCCAATGAACAAATGAACCGAGTTGCTTCGTTAGTGGGCTTACGGATTATACGATCGGGTGGGAAAAAAGGTGAAAAGTAAGGAGGGAACGCGCCACGATGAGGCGGCAAGTGATGCAAATATCAATTTTAGTAGGCATAGAAACCAAATCAGGATGAATACGGATGAAAACGATCGCAGCACACTTTCGGTAGATTATTTATGCGGCGACTTTTAAACTGCGGATAGTGGGCATACGGTCTTGCAGGAAATTTGGGGGAAATGGAGATGTGTCGCTGGCTTTAAGGCATTTACCACGTTTAGACAGGTCATCACGCCTCGGGTTGAGAAACACCGACCCTTTGCGACGGCAGTGGATAAAATTCAAACCAGGACGAAAAGGCCTGAAACTTGCCCGCAAGGACATTTTTCATGCACAGGAACAAAGAGTTAGCTTGGCCCATCGCAAAGAATTCTAGGGTAACACGAAACCTGAGGCACCTGTGCATGAAGCAGGCGTAACAACTGTTACACGAAGAGACTGTCCTTCGCAATGATACAAACTGTTCGCGGGTTGCGGGCCCATCAAAAGCATCAAACTGTGCTGTCATACAGACCGTGAGTGCATTTCTCTTCAAAAGATAGCATTCATGAAAGGACGTACTTGATCACAGCAAGGGTTGAAAGGAGAACCTTCATATAAAGAAGGTGTGATAACCACTGCACCACAAGAAAAAGCATTCCTCATTGCACAATTACGTGACCAATGCACGTCTGATATTTAGGGTTTAAATTTTCTTGTCGCACATCCTATCCCAGCATTATTCTTCCAGCAGTATCGCTCATGACAAAATATATGTGATCTCGGCAGGGATCGAACTGGCGACATACCGCATATGAAGCACGCGTGATAACCGCTACAAAACGAAACCTACACCAACCGTTGTAGAATGACATGACGGTTTCTGCACTCTTAACTCAGAGTTGAAGTGCTCAAATCATCTTCAGAAGTTTTCTTTCGGTTGAAGGATATTTGATCTCGACGTGGATCGAACAGGCGACCTCCTGCATGTAAATCAGACGTGACAACCGGTACACCACGAGAACAATACTAGCATTTGCAGAATGACGTGAAAGGTCCGGCATTTTTATTTGGGAGTTGAAGTGCACTGTCACACTACAAATGTGTATATCTCCAAAAACTTTATTCTCTTACATGATCTCTTCGAGGATCGAACTGGCGACCTGGTGCGTGTTAGGCTTACCGTTGTAGAACGACGCTACCGGTCCTATACTTTCACCTGAGATTTTAAGTGCAATGTCACAAGGCAATTGCTCATATCATCTTCAGAATTTTTTTGGTTTAACCTCGACATCCATAGAAATAACGACCTTCTGCGTGTTATGCATTCATGATAACCGCTACACCACGAGACCCGTAATCGTATTTGTAGAAAGGTCAGCTGAGTCAGCTCAAAATATAAGGAGGAAAGGAAACTTACTTTTGCTGTTCGTCATATAAAATGGCAACAAGGACGCGAAATCGCGCCAATTTAAAGTTTTATGTATTGTCACCCTACGATGTGAAAACTCTTCGAACTTCGTTCTGTGGATAAAGTTTTGTTGTAGTAGGGCTAGTAATGTCTTGGCATGATCGCCTTTTGTGAAGAAATGACCGTTTCGAACTGACTCATCTATGGGAGGAAACGGAACCATGTAAGAAACAAACCTGTCGAAGACAAACGGTCGCTCAGCGTGCTACGGAGAAGTTCCAGCTCTGAGGTGCAGCACACACTCGACCTCTGAGCATGTGATAACCTGTTTAGCTTTTCTAATGAGACACCTTTTTTACTGAGAAATTATCTGACGAGGAAATAAATAAAAAAGTTCTACCCCAACCACTTTTGGTCTCGATTAGTAGCAGCGTTGTTGGAGGCTTGTCCTATCTTTGCTCCTTTCCTCTGCGGGCTTTTAATTTTTTGTCCCTGAAAAACGCTGCCGTTCTGAAAAGTAGTCGCACATATATGCGCCGTGCAACTTATTTTCAATCCAAGAGTTGGAAGCAGCAAGAGAAACAATGTTTTATTAGAATCAGAAGAAAGAGGAATTAGCAGAAATGTCGCAAATTAATCCTGCCAGCTCAGTATGATTTTTGAACTACTTTAGCTCATGTTGCTCATTCGAAAATCTTAAAAGCTATGTCACGATATGGTCTGCCATCTGAGAAACTTCCTATGCAACATTGCAGTACACTGCTGAACTCCGGAACTTCAGGAACTACGCAGCGACCGCAGCTATTTACTTTATCGAGTGCAGTTTTCGCGTGCTGTTTTATATTATATTTGTCAAAAAAAAAAAATTGTAGTGTGCCTTCTGTGTTCTGTTTGCACGAATAAAGTGTAGACGAAACTGCTTTCTCCTTTTTTCTAACTGTCACCTTGTAGAGCTCCGCATTTTGTCTGCGATCTTGGATTCGTTGTTGTTTTCACTTCACGCTGCTTCGCGAACAAAAACGTGAGCTGCATGGGTGCCATACGCCTTTCACACCCCTGCCTCACATCACTGTAGCTTATTTATTCAAGAAAACATAGTCGCTTTTTGCAATGTCCGTTGTGTGAACCTGGTTACCAGTTAAGTTTTGAGAAGGTCCATGGCCGCCTGAACTGGTCATGCACGTCAATATATTTGCCACATTTTTCCTGACTTCATCTGCACTTTCAATACCAAATGAGTTAGGGATGATACGCCAGAAACAGAGCTATTCAAAAATTGCTTCTACCGCAGTTAACATGAGAGCGATATAGCACAGTAGCATAAACAACATAGTAACAGCCTCGTGGTAAAGCCGGTGTTTTCCAGCGTCCATTACTCTGGGAGGTTTCTGAATCTCACCTTACCAAAACTTTCCGTCGCCGCTGACGACGGTTGAAAGGCGAAGACCCATATGTCGGGCTCCTTTGGGTGTTGAAAGCTGGCCTTTATCGCAGAGACATGATCCGTCACACCATACGGTTTGGGTCCTTTTCGTGCTCTAATTCATCCTGAGTCCTCTGCTCAAATTCTGCGCATGGCGGGTCTCGTCCCACCTTTACCGCTTTCGCAATATATCGATTCCCTTTTCTCACCCCTACACCCAAAGTCACCGAAATTCAATTCGCTCGAAGTTTTTACCTACGTGGGCTCTCCTCTGATACTGCAAGTCGTATGCAGGTCGACTAAGCTCGCGTCAAGCGTCATTAAACGGCTGTGCGTAATGGATGCAAACCTACGTTGAGAATTTTGCAGTCGTGCTTTTAAAACTGAGTTGCAAAATGAGAAAATACCGACATGTTGCAATTTGTCCATCTCGCTGATATGGGTTCAACAGAGTCTTCGCTTACTTTAATAGCTATCGTTTGAACAAAGATTAGACATCCCCATCTGACAATTTTTCTGCTCAACTTTAACAGTTTATGTAGTTTTTTTACTGGAACCAATGCGCGGCATCAATGTATGCGTGCAGAAATGACGGCCGGAAATTTTCTTTATTCGTAATAGGAAGACACGGCGACGCATAAAGTGCAAACCGCAACAGTTAAAACATGGCTTAACTCTTGGTACGAGTTTTTTTCTAGCAGAAGCAATGAAAAGCATGCATGGGAAATGAATTGAACGGGACGAGAATTAGGAAGAAAGACGCTGTTGCGCAATACTCCCAATGACCCGTTTGTATGAAAGTCCTTATAGTAGTCTATAAGGCGAGGGTTTCATTAAATTTTGGTTCTCGGCATTTGGGCTACCAGTTCTTTGGCTGTAATCTTCCGCAGTTGTTTTGTTATTGTTGACTGCACTGTCCCATTCAGTGCTGCCTCGAGGGAGTTGACTTTTCCATAGCTGGAAATATTCAGATCACGCCAAGCATCTCCAGACTGAAATTTTGATGAATTTTACGTTCAATTTTAATCACCTATCTACAATAACACTCAACAAAAACTTAAGCAGTTAGAATTTTTGTCAACTGATGAGACCGAAGAGATTTTCATATCTGAATGGTATAAGAAGGATCATCTCCACATCTAGAGAGCGAAATTTTCGCCAGTAGTTTCTTATTAACACGCTCATGCTCGACAGATCGAATAAACTGTGATAGAAAGGGAATTGAACCTAATAAATGTGGATGAGACAGTGTCGTTTAATCTAACTTGTATACAAGCGAGCGAGGAAAGTAGCTTGACGGAGGGACGAGAGACAAGAAAATGAATGGATTTAAAGTTATTGTTTCAGGGAGATGTCCGTCTACGAAAACCTATTACACTAGTTTTCGGAAATAAATAGAGAAAATGAGAAATTTAATTAGCGCTGTACTATTTCTACAGCAGGAAACTACACAATTTTTATCCTCGACTCCCCTTTCTCGTTTTTTGTCCAGGAGCATATACGCTATCACGATCCGATGACTTTGATGGGCTATTATTGCAGTATCCGAGGTGGCTTCACCATCTGATAGAATACTACATCTTTGTGGCCGATTTCGTCCATTGATAAGAGAGGAAAAGTCCCCTTCCACTCATCAGCTTTCGAATAAAAAAAAGATACCTGCATTGAGGCAAAATAAACGAGTTTTCTACGCGAAGCGTTTTCGATATTTCCTTCTTCTCCACGGTGTGGTGCGACTTTAGTGAAAGAATCGTGGTCGTCACAGGTGACCTTCGATGGTTTGATACAGTAAACCGATTGTGGTGTAGCACTTCCCACTGCAAAAAAACCAATCGTCTCTAAAAATGACGAAATGTACCACACATTTTGCGTCTTTGGGTGGCAGTTGTCCCATATCACTCACATGGTTAATTATCGAAATTAACAATACACTTGTTTTTCCTAGGAATGGAAATACCAGTAAAACAACCCTCTCATAAGGCAAAGAACGAAATTATAAAACATGATAAGGTATTGCACATTTGGCCGTTCGTGCTCATAAGAGTTTCGCTGACGGAGGGAAAGTGGCAACGACCCCATATGGGCGCAATGCAAATTATTCGAATTATCGCATAGTCTATCAAAATTGCAGGTATTTATGTTCGAAGAGGGGAAAGGTATGACTGCACCATAAAATGCATGTCGTCTACTCTCGAACTACCGCTCACGCAGGCTGACCTTAAGCTCTTACTAGAGATTCTTTCTCGAAAGCATGCCACTGGTAGCCAGTTACAAGACAGTCCCATGTGACGAAGGAACGGGAAATGGCGTCCGCAGTTTCGACGGGAATACGATATGGCTGTCGATTTGCGATATATATCGCAGTTATGAAGTTATTAAATTTGAATCATGTGGTCATCTTCAAAATCCCTATGGCTTTGTTCTTGCGAGACACACGTGATGACCGTTTCAACAAAACCCCACCTGCAAAAATTCCCCCTCGCTTTTCTGTGTTACCTGCAGGCAGCTTTACGCTTTGTGCACCGTAATAATCTGGTCCAAAGTAAAACATAAGCCAACGACTTCCTGCATTTGAAGTAGTTGTGACAACAACAAAGACAAATTAAAAGTACTGTCTACAACGGCATCAAGACGCAGGTAGCTTTCAAAGTGATCTAATGACACCTTGATGGTAAAATTTTAACAATTGAGGCGCTGAGTGTACCACAACGATTCCACATCATGCAAGGCTTGCGTCTCATAAGCAACTGTATTTCTCCGATGTCTAGAGGAAGGGAGGAGGGGGACAGCTGCTTCAAACAGGCGGTTTGCTGCTTGTAGTGCTATTGATACAAATCCATACGAAAAGACTTTGAAGCATAAGCTAGCGTGAAGCAATAAAATCGACGCTTAATTCCAGCTGAAGTATGATTTGCAAGATTGTTCACTTAGTTCCAAGACTATCACAAAACTATTTATAGCCTTCGTTATTGTCACTTTTGCCTTCCAATAAATTAATCGTTTCCATTTCGATATAAAGTGATGTGCGTCCGCTCATTCTAGTGTTCTTCACGTTGAGCTATCGAAGCTACCATTACTTACCAAAACTGTTGTCGCAGTACACACTGTCAGGTGTCAATGCTCTCTCGGGACGCAAACATTCATAGGGAGCGCTGCAAAAGAATAGACTGTGTAATGAGTATTTTTGGCTTAGTGAGATCTCCTCGAGCAAATATTCGTCGAAATAGGGATCTGATAAGAATGTTGACGAGAAAAGGATTGAGAAATTACTCGCAATCGAGCGTCACCTCAGGGACCGGGCATTCTTCACAACTCCTAATTTAAAGATCTTTAAAAACTGACATTGCAACTTTTTCGATGTAACATAATTCAACTCGACTTTACTCCATCGTTTTTGAAAGAATGACATTTTCTGTTTAAACTTACGGACTGCGTTTGCAAAAGCGAGAAAGTGGTATGCCTATATTTTTTTTTTGTTCAGCCTTGTAACAGCAGTTTAACAACCCTCATGAATATATCAATTTGAAGTCAGCGAACGACCTTCTGAAGTGCGCACCACGTACTTCTTGACCACCTAAGGCACGCAGGTCATCCTCGTCGTATGGGTAACTTCTCAATGATGACAGTGACATGGCGGCCGTTTCAAAGTATGGGACATCTGACATGCAGTCTGCAAAACGGTTCCAAGTAACTGTGGAATTTGATATTAAAGTGAAGTCCAATTTTTTTAGCTGCACCTGCGTCCAACGTTTTAAAAAAATAGGATGAGCTGTCAACAGTCATCTGCATGTCAGTAATCAAGTGGAGGAATCGAGAATAATGAGAAAGCTTTTATTTGCGAATACGGAATTTTGCGCCCATGCAGTCAACTGGATAGGAGGGAGGCATGAATGAAGGGTCTGGTGTTCGATGTTGTTTCCCTTCCACTCCCGTTGCCAAACGGTCGCTCCGCAAATAACGCCTTGACATCAGTGGTATTTTTCGTGCGGCCAAAGGCTGTCAGCGGATCAGTCTCAAGTTCACGCCGTGAAACTGATCAATTCGCTTGAATTTTTAATCCTCAACAAAGGAACCGAATTTTTTGAGCGATTTTTTTTTTCGAGGAATTTTTAGTTCATTTATAAGTCAATCAAGATAGGTGTCTGCCTATACAAGTCGTGGCAATTTCGTCACATATAGAAGTCGTAATGGAGGAGATGAAATAGACGTCGATGGATCAAACATTAATCTCTTCTAAAATGTACTACTAATGGTGATCAGCTGAAAGCTTCGTCAGCCACTTGTTCATCCAGATCCCCATTTTACTGACTTCCGGATGGGAATTGATAGCGTTCAGCGGCAAACGTTGGAAGTGATGAAAGTGACTGTATGTCTTCTCCTGCTGCAAGAAATTCCTGTTCAGCTGAATGGTTTTTGGCCGCAGCAGTCGTCCGGTTATCTCTCTTGTTTGGGACGAATATCCCTCTGTAACGCTCCATTCAGAAATCAGAAAAGTCTTATCTAATAGACTTGATATTTCTCGATATTTCTCGCAATCCTACCGACGTGGGATGAAAAAATGACCATTAGAAAACGCATGGAATTTTTTAGAGCTTTTGGACCAATTAGAACGACGCTGTGAATTCTATCAAAGGTGGTTTCGAAATTCACATACTAACATTATTCTCGTAAGCTATACAGAGTCATGCTGTGATATACATTATAATTACCAAATTTCTTTAATGGTATTCAACCTGAAACTACCGAAAGACAGAAAGACATACAAACACACAAATATATATGCAAGAACACAATCTCGCCGTTGCGCGCTTTTGCAAAGAAGACTTACAAAAATAGGTGGTGAAAATTTATTCCACTAATTGGATCAGCCGGGATCTGAGTGCTTCATAGCGCCTGTTTTATTATTCATTGAGAGAATATGAAAATGAGGTTGTATGCGACAGGATTTGAGGTCGCGAACAGGGTATACTTCATCATTGCCCAACTCAGATATTCGTTCGCCGAAGATACGTGAATCAACTTGAATAGTAACATACCATTTTCGTTGTTTTCTTCCCGATCATTGTCATCAGCCTCCAGCACGCTATCGATATTTTCGCGTTGAGGACAATATTTCTCTCGTATAGTGGAGATGCTGTGCTCAAATTCGGTTGAGCAGCTGCTTTTGTTCGTACTTACTGCTTGGTTCACTACGGCGTTTAAAGCCTCTGGTTTTTGCCACAACGATGAGCAAAGTTTAATGTTGGAAATATCAAGTGAAAACCAGCGTAGCTATGGAAAAGAGAGATCATTGCACGAAATTCTAAGAGTTTTTATTTCTCTAATAGAGATGTATTGTAATTTCTGAGCATAGTTGTCCAAGCCTAAATGCGCCTATCACCTCCCTCACGCCAAAACTTCACTTAAATAACGAAAAATCTAAGAATCTAAAAAGATGCTACTCTAGAATTTCTAATATTTGGAGACTGGGAAAATTTACGCATCTTCGTTATATGAGCGAAGCTCACCAAATTTCCGAGTAAGAGGATGAAGATATCTCTATCGTTGCCACAGTTTCATAATCAATTTCAGCTTTCTCTCCTCTCCACAGCTAACGATTAGCTTTTTAACCTCAAAAAACTGAGCTCTTTCGCCGCTCGCCTAATGATTACAATATGCTCACCTATTAAAGGAGGTTTTCCTCTTTGAGGTATCCATTTGAAATAATATATGAGCGCACTTCCCGCAACGAAAGCCTGAAAACTGTGAAGGCACATGATACGCTGAGGATACCCCAACAACTATCCTCGATAAAGCGGGGAGATAAACGAGTGGGACGAGAAATTGGCTGAGAAAATCCGCTAGGTTAGGAGACTTTTCATATGTGTGCGACATTTCAACGCTCTAGAAAAGTAGGGGACGGGATCACACCCTTCAGACATGATCCAACTAAATAATATGAATCCTACATCGACCTTCATATTTCCGTCAATAAGTGAACTGCACACAATAAAAAACGGATGTACAATAAGAAAATTTTTAAGAAATTATAGTTATGGAATCGTAGAATAGAAGGCAATAGCTTACCTGTACCACAGCAGCTGTAATAACAACAGGAAGGACCCCTCGAATAGTGATGCTAAATTTGAGTAAATTCCAAAGTGTATACGCTTCAACGGATAATGTCATCAATAGTAAACTCGATAAGAAATGTGTTGCAATCGAAAATAGTATTATCGCTGTAAAAAAATATTATTTGACAAAGCAATAATGAAATTAACTCGAAAAGTGTCGTTGAAATTTGTTGATCTCTCTTCAACAATCTCAATACTCCTCCTCTCACAATGTTTATAAACGAATGAATAATTTATATGCTTATATGTGCACTTCTTAAATCCTCTCTTTTTTGCCCACTCGAACAATTTGAATTTCAGAAAATATGCGCATCACTATAAAGGAGTTTGCAAAAACGACCCCCATAAAGTATTTCAACAAGCTTACGTGCGCTGCCTGCAAGCATAGAGAGAAATGATGGAAATGAGACTATAATTATTAGAATCCCAAGCGATGCCAGAGCACGTGCAGTTAATTGCTCACCTAAGCACACCTGAAATACATGTCTCTTCAAGCCGAAAATGCATATAAAAAGAGACTTTCCTAGGTAAAAATAAGACGACTGTCTTGCTCAAAGTAACCTTCGACTCCGAATAAATGGATCTCCCAACAAAAGCTTCACTTAATCACTGCATTTATCGATTTTAAGCTAGGCTACTGCCCATCCAGAGAAGGACGCGGATCTAACATCTATGCAGCAAACTCTACCTCCCCTCTTCCACTATTTCACTACGAAGTACTGAAGAGTCAACCCAGGTATCTGTTTGTGATCTAATACCGAAATGATCATATTTACTAGTACAGTCGGTTCCCTTTCGTCGTTCTTCATACAAGCTCATTGGTCGACTTATGTGCGTGCCCTCGTGCAGCTCCGGGCAATATCTGAGGCCAACATAAGTTGGCCTACGGCCACCTTGTATGCCTTCAGCCTGTTTTGAAAGTAGCGATGTCCCCCGTAAGCAACTTCTCCGCTGTGTTGTTGCACGTCGGCATCGACAGGCAGTTGTCGGCTTTCTCCTTCTGCCCACACTCCGCACTCTCATGCCTTCGCTGCCAGTCACAGTACTTTCATTTAACACAATAAATTAAGCAGTTTATCAGTGTAAAGCATACCTCAATTACTGCGTATACGATACAAGCCAACAAAACTATAACCTCTATACACAGTGCCGCCATATAAACTCCAAAGTAACTCGTCCTCATGACTGGACACTCCGTTATCTTCTTTAAATTTTAATTTATCATCAAGCGTTTATATCACTACGTTTGAATTCGCCGAAGTTTGCAATTACACCTCATCAAGTTGCCGTTTGATGGTATAAAATGGTAGGAACAAAGTTGACAACGCAATGAACATTGCATGAAAGGGGTCTTATTTGACTACCATCTGCTACCAAAGCTCTAACACTGCATTCCAATGAAACATCAAGTAGTTATTGTATAGTCTAAAAAGATTTATTTACGCAGTTGAGGTCCTCATAAATCATTTCCAGAACACCGTAAGAAAAAAATAGCGATACACGCTCGTTACGGTACTATACATTTCATTTATTGACGTCATGTTGATTTGCATATTACGCAAGCACCTTTTTTTGCCTCAGAAGAAATAAAAATTTATTTCCTTCTATAAAATCATTACTTTAAAAACTTACCACGAAATACATTATTATCACTATGTCATTCATGTAAATTTTCACCTTCTCATTTACACTGTGAAGTTTGAAAAAAAACATTAATGATAATCCAATAAATGATAATAACTAACGCCGCATAATTGCCTCAAACGAATTCCATTGTAATCGTGAATCGCTGTAATGTTTGTAGTACCACTAACACTAATAGTACAGCTAGTCATCGTATAATCACTACCTATTGTGTATACTGAAATAGAAAATTGCAAATAAAATAAACTTTAACAATGATGAGGTTGACGGATTCCCAAGAAATGGCCAATTTCAATGAAAAACAATGAAAAGTAAAGAGAAGAAAGTGAAGAAAAAATTAATGAAAATAGTAAAAATTTAATGTATTCAACCAATAATCATATTAGATTCTATCAGAATCAGCGTTTTTCAAGGAGTCACAGCATGTTTTTGCTTGGTTGCAACTTTAATGCTTTATATGTTCTCGTGTGATGCTAAAAATGACAAGTCTTCTGCAAAACCAATTTCAAAACGAAGATGAAAAATGGTATAATGAACCTCACGAAATATTCTACTGAATCCCTTAAGCATCTTATTGTATATGACACGAACAGGATACCACAGACATCAAGGCCCCTCACAATCCCTTATATCTTCGTCCACAACAGTAAACAGATATGAGCACTAACTACTTCGAAATCATTCACTGTTTCCGCCTTCGCCATCTTTTTCATATCGGCATGAATTCGAATTACTTCACTTTCGCCATATTTGAATGTCCATGTTAATAGCATTAGCAGTTGCCAAACCCATTTGAATATTACACAAATTTCGAGTATACTCATTCAACGAACGAATTTATCGGTCCGAAATGACTGTCGATTTTTTTTAAATACCTGGCAATAATTCTATTACTAATGTACCGTGGACTTAAAACTGATCATTAAACTAATATTAACGTTAACATACCGCCGATAGAAGCTGAATCCTGTGAGCAACAATCAACGCTGTTTTCTTGTGAAGATGAGAGTGGACATCGGAAAAACCATCGAAAAAGCATCATATAAAAATCTGAATTGCTGGAATACTATGAGATTTAATAAGATATTTAACACACAAAAAAATAAGCATAATATAAAGAAACGCTTCGACGTTTTACCACTAATTTAAATCAAACTTGATCTCTTATCCTCTTGTAATAACATTACTTACTGATTACAATATGGCGACAAGCGGTTGTAACTAATGATATAGGTTCGACGTTAATAGCTTAATTCTTGGTAAGATAACACCTTCGTTTATAACTAGCCGCCTTGCTCAATATATTAATGTCAGCAAAGCAGAAGCTGCGCACTGATAACACAGAGTATCATGCGTTCTTCAGTTAATAAAAACCACTCCATCAACTCCAGTTACGATTTTCCCATTTTAGTTACTGATTTCAAAATCTTCATATCTTAGTGATTCATGAAAATATGATATGAAAACTGCTGCTTACAGTTGCACTCACGGCGATCGGAGGTGATACTTAGTATGACAATGACCTATCATATTTCCTCCTCAAAAGTGATTTAACCATTATAGGAAAAAAAGAGCATCCTCTTGATAAATCAACATTTATACCTAACGCTTATTTCGAATGAGACGACATACATCAACCAGATGTTCCAGTAAATGATGTATAATGAGTATACCAAACTTCATGTATACCTAATGGATCCTCGGAACTCTTTCTTTATCGTCATTCCATTCGTAAACTTGAATCACTCTCCTCACATATTTAACTCATACAACAAGTACTTCATTATTGAACCCATAAATTACATACCTCTTATGCGGAAAAGTAAGCCTTGCAATAAAACCTACCTTACGCAAGAGAAAAGATTCACGAAATGACGCGTATTGCAAAACTTCGAAGAAACTGCAATCAAAATTAGTTTTTTTTTGCATGGTTTTTTCTTGAATCTTGCAGCATAATCGCAACTAAAATTTTTAAAATGCGAGAGAACGCTACTCCAACTTACAACTATATTTGAAGCCTTTTTCTGCTCGTAACGAAACAACGCTCATCATTTGCAATAAACAATGAAGAAGTAATATATTAATAACAGTTGTTAGGTTTGGGTTTATGTTCAATAGTGAATGCAAATGAACGCTGACTGAAAACATAAGCTTAAACATAAACAATAAAACCAACATTTAAAAAAATGATCAAGAATCGCATATTGCTATCTGCTCGAAATTTAGAGGGCATTACTAGTTAAACTTGGTAAGATTAGCTGCTGAGTCCTTGATTTTGCTACGTTTGAGTGAAATTTTTCCAGGTGAAACACATATACGGAATAACTAAATGAATTACTAAAACATCGATGAATTCGAGCATTCTCATTTGCTGGCGTTCATATTCACCTGTGCGCTGAGTTATTAGGCATTCAACGACAATGAGTAACGGCAATCGAATAATGGAAGAGGTAATAGCGTGGGGTTTATTAGGAATTAAGGGTGCATTAAGGGAGCGATGCTTACATTGCCATTTCCGTGCCCTCTACTTGATCAACTGTTGTACTTGAAAACCCGCTCATCTCTTTCAATATTTCGGCGCAGAAATCAACTGCTATCAACCGCTTGAAGAAAAATGTGAACTCTTTTTGACCGAGTGGTCTAAGGCAATGGCTACTTTCTGAAGCGACTTTATCGTCGGTATTCTCGAGAACAAGAATTTAGAACACCTGTTCCTACTTAGCATATGCGTGCTATTCCCAGATGTTATTTTGCTCAGTGCAGTTACATTTCTCTATTGCTGAGGCCTTCAATCGGTGCTCATACACCTACATTAACCTCCTGACTAAGAGCAGTTGGAAAAGTTAAGAAACTTAATAAGGTCTAAGTTAGAAATTATGGTAAAGATTGCCACAAAAAAACAAATACATTACCCTAACCTCACAAATAAAATTGTTGTTAACACTTTACGTTGGTTTGATACAACTCCAAAATGGCATCTGCCATCACATCTGCAATGAAAGTAAAAAGCCTAGACCGATAGAAACCTGCCATTTTGGAGACCTCCCTAATGTTATGCCTCAATGGCCCAAACAACGCATCTTAAAAGCATATAGCGAAAACCGGCTCCCTCACCTCCTTCCACATAACGCAAACCAAGAACACAGATCACCATTATATGCAGCTCCTGAACCAGTTGTCCAATTTTTACTTCAATAAATCAACGCAAAAAATACAGCATTCGGAAGCCATGACTGTTTTTACATTGGATCCTTCTCTGGATTCAGTCTTTGGAGCAGACGTATACCTTTGCAATGCGACAGTGCACTTTATCTTTGAGATAAAAACGCCACTCGGGTCACGTTGTTCCACAATAACGACGTCAGGTCTCGTGGTACATCCATTATCACGCCTGCCTAACACCCAGGAGGTCCTTAATTCGATCCTGTCCGAGATCATATACATTGTAAAGGGCGATATTGTTATAACAATAATACTTTAATCGTATATCGACCAAAAAATTTAAACTTAAAATATCAGCCGTGCACCGAACACATCAATATACGGTGAAGACGACAGGTCTCGTGGTGTAGCGGTTATCACGCCTGCCTAACACGCAGGTGGTCACCAGTTCGATTGTGGTCGAGATCATATATATTGTCCAGGGCGATATTATTGTGACAATAATGCTTTAATCGGTTGCCGAAAAGAAAATTTGAACTCGAAATATCAGTCGTGCACCGGTGACGTCGCTCGATAATGACGGTAGCAGGTCTCGTGGTGTAGCGGTTATCACGCCTGCTTTACACGCAGGAGGTCGCCAGTTCGATCCTGGCCGAGATCATATATATTGTCCCTGGCGACATTATTATGACAATACTGCTTTAATCGGCTGCAGACCAAAAAATGTAAACTCAAAATATCACGCGTGCACCGAACACGTCAATATACAATGACGATGACAGGTCTCGTGGTGTAGCGGTTACGACGCATGCCTAACACGCAGGAGCCCGCTAGTTCGATCCTGGCCGGGATCACATGACAAGAAAACTTAAACTCAGTACAACAGTCTTGCACCGGTCGCGTCGCTCTATAATGACGATGGTAGGTCTCGCGGTGTAGCGATTATCACGCCTGCTTTACACGCAGGAGGTCGCCAGTTCGATCCTGGTTGAGATCGTATATATTTTCATTGTCGACATTATTATGACAATAATGCTTTAATCGGTTGCCGACCAAAAAATTTAAACTCAATAAAGCAGTCTTGCACCGGTCGAGTCGCTCTATAAAGAGGACGACAGGTCTCGTGGTGTAGCGGTTATCACGCCTGCCTAACACGCAGGAGGTCGCTAGTTGGATCCTGATCGAGATCATATATATTGTCCAGGGCGATGTTATTATGACAATAATGCTTTAATCGGTTGCCGAAAGGAAAATTTGAATTCGAAATATCAGTCGTGCACCGGTGACGTCGCCCTATAACGACGATGGCAGGTCTCGTGGTGTAGCAGTTATCGCGCCTGCTTTACACGCAGGAGGTCGCTAGTTCGATCCTGGTCGAGATCATATATATTGTCCAGGGCGGTATTATTATGACAATAATGCTTTAATCGTTTATCGACCAAAAAATTTAAACTCAACATATCAGGCGTGCACCGAGCACGTCAATATACAGTAAGGACGACAGGTCTCGTGGTGTAGCGGCTATCACGCCTGCTTTACACGCAGGAGGTCGCCAGTTCGATCCTGGTCGAGATCATATATATCCTCCCTGGCGACACTATTATGATAATAATGCTTTAATCGGTTGCCGACCAAAAAATTTAAACTCAAAATATCACGCGGGCACCGAACACGTCAATATACAATGAAGATGACAGGTCTCGTGGTGAAGCGGTTATCACGCCTGCCTAACACGCAGGAGAAAGCTAGCTTGATCCTGGTCGAGATCATATATATTGTCCAGGGCGACATTATTATGACAATAATGCTTTAATCGGTTGCCGAAAAGAAAATTTAAACTCAGTATAACAGTCTTGCACCGGTCGAGTCGCTCTATACTGACGACGGCAGGTCTCGTGGTGTAGCGGTTATCACGCCTGCTTTACACGCAGGAGGTCGCCAGTTCGATCCCGGCCGAGATCATACGACAAGAAAATTTAAACTCAATATAACAGTCTCGCACCGGTCGCGTCGCTCTTTAATGATGAAGGCAGGTCTCGTGGTGTAGCGGTTATCACGCCTGCCTAACACGCAGGAGAAAGCTAGCTTGATCCTGGTCGAGATCATATATATTGTCCCGGGCGATATTGTTATGACAATAATGCTTTAGTCGGTTACCGAAGAGAAATTTTGAACTCGAAATATCAGTCGTGCACCGGTGACGTCGCTCTATAATGATGACGGCAGGTCCCGTGGTGTAGCGGTTATCACGCCTGCTTTACACGCAGGAGGTCGTCAGTTCGATCCTGGTCGAGATCATATATATTGTCCAGGGCGATATTGTTATGACAATAATGCTTTAATCGGTTGCCGAAAAGAAAATTTTGAACTCGAAATATCAGTCGTGCACCGGCGACATCGCTCTATAACGACGATGGTAGGTCTCGTGGTGTAGCGGTTATCACGCCTGCTTTACACGCAGGAGGTCGCCAGTTCGATCCTGGTCGAGATCATATATATTGTCCAGGGCGATATTGTTATGACAATAATGCTTTAATCGGTTGCCGAAAAGAAAATTTGAACTCGAAATATCGGTCGTTCACCGGTGACGTCGCTCTATAATGACGATGGTAGGTCTCGTGGTGTAGCGGTTATCACGCCTGCTTCACACGCAGGAGGCCGCCAGTTCGATCCTGGCCGAGATCATATGACAAGAAAATTAAACTCAAAAAAACAGTCTTGCACCGGTCGCGTCGCTCTATAATGACGACGGCAGGTCTCGTGGTGTAGCGGTTATCACGCCTGCTTCACACGCAGGAGGCCGCCAGTTCGATCCTGGCCGAGATCATATGACAAGAAAATTTAAACTCGATATAACAGTCTTGCACCGGTCCGTCCCTCTATAATGACGATGGCAGGTCTCGTGGTGTAGCGGTTATCACGCCTGCTTTACACGCAGGAGGTCGCTAGTTCGATCCTGGTCGAGATCATATATATTGTCCAGGGCGATATTATTATGACAATAATGCTTTAATCGGTTGCCGAAAAGAAAATTTAAACTCAATAAAGCAGTCTTGCACCGGTCGCGTCCCTCTATAATGACGATGGTAGGTCTCGTGGTGTAGCGGTTATCACGCCTGCTTTACACGCAGGAGGTCGCCAGTTCGATCCTGGCCGAGATCATATGACAGAAAATTTAAACTCAATATAACAGTCTCGCACCGGTCGCGTCGCTCTTTAATGATGACGGCAGGTCTCGTGGTGTAGCGGTTATCACGCCTGCTTTACACGCAGGAGGTCGCCAGTTCGATCCTGGTCGAGATCATATATATTGTCCAGGGCGATGTTATTATGACAATAATGCTTTAATCGGTTGCCGAAAGGAAAATTTGAACTCGAAATATCAGTCGTGCACCGGTGACGTCGCTCTATAACGACGATGGCAGGTCTCGTGGTGTAGCAGTTATCGCGCCTGCTTTACACGCAGGAGGTCGCTAGTTCGATCCTGGTCGAGATCATATATGACGAAGAAAATTTAATCGGTTGCAATATAAACAGTCTCGCACCGGTCACGTCAATCTATAATGAAGATGACAGGTCTCGTGGTGAAGCGGTTATCACGCCTGCCTAACACGCAGGAGAAAGCTAGCTTGATCCTGGTCGAGATCATATATATTGTCCAGGGCGACATTATTATGACAATAATGCTTTAATCGGTTGCCGAAAAGAAAATTTAAACTCAGTATAACAGTCTTGCACCGGTCGAGTCGCTCTATAATGACGACGGCAGGTCTCGTGGTGTAGCGGTTATCACGCCTGCTTTACACGCAGGAGGTCGCCAGTTCGATCCTGGTCGAGATCATATATATTGTCCAGGGCGATATTGTTATGACAATAATGCTTTAATCGGTTGCCGACCAAAAATTTAAACTCAAAATATCAGTCGTGCACCGAACACGTCAATATACAATGACGATGGTAGGTCTCGTGGTGTAGCGGTTATCACGCCTGCTTAACACGCAGGAGGTCGCTAGTTCGATCCTGGTCGAGATCATATATATTGTCCAGGGCGATATTGTTATGACAACAATGCTTTAATCGGTTACCGAAGAGAAAATTTGAACTCGAAATATCAGTCGTGCACCGGTGACGTCGCTCTATAATGATGACGGCAGGTCTCGTGGTGTAGCGGTTATCACGCCTGCTTTACACGCAGGAGGTCGCCAGTTCGATCCTGGTCGAGATCATATATATTGTCCAGGGCGATATTATTATGACAATAATGCTTTAATCGGTTGCCGAAAAGAAAATTTAAACTCGAAATATCAGTCGTGCACCGGCGAGTCGCTCTATAACGACGATGGTAGGTCTCGTGGTGTAGCGGTTATCACGCCTGCTTTACACGCAGGAGGTCGCCAGTTCGATCCTGGCCGAGATCATATGACAAGAAAATTCAAACTCAATAAAATAGTCTTGCACCGCACCGTCCTCTATACAATGACGATGGCAGGTCTCGTGGTGTAGCGGTTATCACGCCTGCCTAACACGCAGGAGAAAGCTAGCTTGATCCTGGTCGAGATCATATATATTGTCCAGGGCGACATTATTATGACAATAATGCTTTAATCGGTTGCCGAAAAGAAAATTTAAACTCGAAATATCAGTCGTGCACCGGTCGACGTCGCTCTATAATGATGACGGCAGGTCTCGTGGTGTAGCGGTTATCACGCCTGCTTTACACGCAGGAGGTCGCCAGTTCGATCCTGGTCGAGATCATATATATTGTCCAGGGCGATATTATTATGACAATAATGCTTTAATCGGTTGCCGAAAAAAATTTTGAACTCGAAATATCAGTCGTGCACCGGTGACGTCGCTATACGACGATGGCAGGTCTCGTGGTGTAGCGGTTATCACGCCTGCTTTACACGCAGGAGGTCGCCAGTTCGATCCTGGTCGAGATCATATATATTGTCCAGGGCGATATTGTTATGACAATAATGCTTTAATCGGTTGCCGAAAAGAAAATTTGAACTCGAAATATCAGTCGTTCACCGGTGACGTCGCTCTATAATGACGATGGTAGGTCTCGTGGTGTAGCGGTTATCACGCCTGCTTCACACGCAGGAGGCCGCCAGTTCGATCCTGGCCGAGATCATATATATTGTCCAGGGCGATATTATTATGACAATATGCTTTAATCGGTTGCCGAAAAGAAAATTTAAACTCGAAATATCAGTCTTGCACCGGTCGACGTCGCTCTATAATGACGATGGTAGGTCTCGTGGTGTAGCGGTTATCACGCCTGCTTCACACGCAGGAGGCCGCCAGTTCGATCCTGGCCGAGATCATATGACAAGAAAATTCAAACTCGATATAATAGTCTTGCACCGGTACCGTCCCTCTACAATGACGATCGCAGGTCTCGTGGTGTAGCGGTTATCACGCCTGCCTAACACGCAGGAGGTCGCTAGTTCGATCCTGGCCGAGATCATATATATTGTCATTGTCGACATTATTATGACAATAATGCTTTAATCGGTTGCCGAAAAGAAAATTTAAACTCAATAAAGCAGTCTTGCACCGGTCGCGTCGCTCTATAATGACGATGGCAGGTCTCGTGGTGTAGCGGTTATCACGCCTGCTTTACACGCAGGAGGTCGCCAGTTCGATCCTGGTCGAGATCATATATATTGTCAGGGCGATGTTATTATGACAATAATGCTTTAATCGGTTGCCGAAAGGAAAATTTGAACTCGAAATATCAGTCGTGCACCGGTGACGTCGCCCTATAACGACGATGGCAGGTCTCGTGGTGTAGCAGTTATCGCGCCTGCTTTACACGCAGGAGGTCGCTAGTTCGATCCTGGTCGAGATCATATATATTGTCCAGGGCGATATTGTTATGACAATAATGCTTTAATCGGTTGCCGAAAAGAAAATTTGAACTCGAAATATCAGTCGTGCACCGGTGACGTCGCCCTATAATGACGATGGCAGGTCTCGTGGTGTAGCGGTTATCACGCCTGCCTAACACGCAGGAGGTCGCCAGTTCGATCCTGGCCGACATCATATGACAAGAAAATTTAAACTCAAAATATCAGGCGTGCACCGTCACGTCGCTCTATAATGACGACGGCAGGTCTCGTGGTGTAGCGGTTATCACGCCTGCTTTACACGCAGGAGGTCGCTAGTTCGATCCTGGTCGAGATCATATATATTGTCCAGGGCGACATTATTATGACAATAATGCTTTAATCGGTTGCCGAAAAAAATTTAAACTCAAAATATCAGTCGTGCACCGGTGACGTCGCTCTATAATGACGATGGCAGGTCTCGTGGTGTAGCGGTTATCACGCCTGCTTTACACGCAGGAGGTCGCTAGTTCGATCCTGGTCGAGATCATATATATTGTCCAGGGCGACATTGTTATGACAATAATGCTTTAATCGGTTGCCGAAGAAAAATTTAAACTCAAAATATCACGCGTGCACCGAACACGTCAATATACAATGAAGATGGCAGGTCTCGTGGTGTAGCGGTTATCACGCCTGCTTAACACGCAGGAGGTCGCCAGTTCGATCCTGGTCGAGATCATATGACATTGTCAAAAAAATAGGCACCGTGATGCTCTATAATGACGATGGCAGGTCTCGTGGTGTAGCGGTTATCACGCCTGCCTAACACGCAGGAGGTCGCAAGTTCGATCCTGGCCGAGATCATATGACAAAAAAATTCAATCAAAAAAATAGTTTTGCACCGGTGATGTCGCTCTATAATGACGATGGCAGGTCTCGTGGTGTAGCGGTTATCACGCCTGCTTTACACGCAGGAGGTCGCCAGTTCGATCCTGGTCGAGATCATATATATTGTCCAGGGCGATATTATTATGACAATAATGCTTTAATCGGTTGCCGAAAAGAAAATTTAACTCAAAATATCAGTCGTGCACCGAACAGTCGCTATATAATGAAGATTACAGGTCTCGTGGTGTAGCGGTTATCACGCCTGCCCAACACGCAGGAGGTCGCTAGTTCGATCCTGGTCGAGATCATATATATTGTCCAGGGCGACATTATTATGACAATAATGCTTTAATCGGTTGCCGACCAAAAAATTTAAACTCAAAATATCAGTCGTGCACCGGTCGAGTCAATATATAATGAAGGCAGGTCTCGTGGTGTAGCGGTTATCACGCCTGCCTAACACGCAGGAGGTCGCCAGTTCGATCCTGGCCGAGATCATCCGACAAGAAAATTCAAACTCAAAAAAACAGTTTTGCACGGTGATGTCGCTCTATAATGACGATGGCAGGTCTCGTGGTGTAGGGGTTATCACGCCTGCTTTACACGCAGGAGGTCGCCAGTTCGATCCTGGTCGAGATCATATATATTGTCCAGGGCGATATTATTATGACAATAATGCTTTAATCGGTTGCCGAAAAGAAAATTTGAACTCGAAATATCAGTCGTGCACCGGTCGACGTCGCTCTATAATGACGATGGCAGGTCTCGTGGTGTAGCGGTTATCACGCCTGCCTAACACGCAGGAGGTCGCCAGTTCGATCCTGGTCGAGATCATATATATTGTCCAGGGCGACATTATTATGACAATAATGCTTTAATCGGTTGCCGAAAAAAATTTAAACTCAAAATATCACGCGTGCACCGAACACGTCAATATACAATGAAGGTTACAGGTCTCGTGGTGTAGCGGTTATCACGCCTGCTTTACACGCAGGAGGTCGCCAGTTCGATCCCCGGCCGAGATCATAATGCTTTAAGAAAAATTTAAACTCAAAATATCACGCGTGCACCGAACACGTCGCTCTATAATGACGACGGGGTCTCGTGGTGTAGCGGTTATCACGCCTGCTTTACACGCAGGAGGTCGCCAGTTCGATCCTGGCGAGATCATATATATTGACAAGAAAATTTAAATCTCAAAATTTAAACTCAGTCGTGCACCGGTCACGTCGCTCTATAATGACGACGGCAGGTCTCGTGGTGTAGCGGTTATCACGCCTGCTTTACACGCAGGAGGTCGCCAGTTCGATCCTGGTCGAGATCATATATATTGTCCCTGGCGACATTATTATGACAATAATGCTTTAATCGGTTGCCGACCAAAAAATTTAAACTCAAAATATCACGCGTGCACCGAACACGTCAATATACAATGAAGGTTACAGGTCTCGTGGTGTAGCGGTTATCACGCCTGCCCAACACGCAGGAGGAAGCTAGCTTGATCCTGGTCGAGATCATATATATTGTCCAGGGCGACATTATTATGACAATAATGCTTTAATCGGTTGCCGAAAAAAAATTTAAACTCAAAATATCACGCGTGCACCGAACACGTCAATATTCAATGAAGGTTACGGGTCTCGTGGTGTAGCGGTTATCACGCCTGCCTAACACGCAGGAGGTCGCCAGTTCGATCCTGGCCGAGATCATCCGACAAGAAAATTCAAACTCAAAAAACAGTTTTGCACGGTGATGTCGCTCTATAATGACGATGGCAGGTCTCGTGGTGTAGGGGTTATCACGCCTGCTTTACACGCAGGAGGTCGCCAGTTCGATCCTGGTCGAGATCATATATATTGTCCAGGGCGATATTATTATGACAATAATGCTTTAATCGGTTGCCGAAAAGAAAATTTGAACTCGAAATATCAGTCGTGCACCGGTCGAGTCGCTCTATAATGACGATGGCAGGTCTCGTGGTGTAGCGGTTATCACGCCTGTCTAACACGCAGGAGGTCGCCAGTTCGATCCTGTCCGAGATCATATGACAAGAAAATTCACTCAAAATATCAGGCGTGCATCCGTCACGTCGCTCTATAATGACGATGGCAGGTCTCGTGGTATAGCGGTTATCACGCCTGTCTAACACGCAGGAGGTCGCCAGTTCGATCCTGCCGGAGATCATATATATCGTCCCTGTCGACATTATTATGACAATAATGCTTTAATCGGTCACCGACCAAAAAATTTAAACTCAAAATATCACGCGTGCACCGAACACATCAATATAAAATGAAGGTTACAGGTCTCGTGGTGTAGCGGTTATCACGCCTGTCTAACACGCACGCGGTCGCCAGTTCGATCCTGGTCGATATCATATGACAAGAAAATTCAAACTCAAAAAAACAGTTTTGCACCGGTGATGTGGCTTTATAATGACGATGGCAGGTCTCGTGGTGAAGCGGTTATCACGCCTGCCTTACACGCAGGAGGTCGCAAGTTCGATCCTGGTCGAGATCATATATATTGTCGAGGACGATATTATTATGACAATAATGCTTTAATTGGTTGCCGAAAAGAAAATTTAAACTCAGTATAACAGTTTTGCACCGGTCGCGTCGCTCTATAATGACGACGGCAGGTCTCGTGGTGTATCGGTTATCCCGCCTGCTTTACACGCAGGAGGAAGCTAGCTTGATCCTGGTCGAGATCATATATATTGTCCAGGGCGATATTGTTATCACAATAATGCTTTAATCGGTTGCCGAAAAGAAAATTTAAACTCAGTATAACAGTTTTGCACCGGTCGCGTCGCTCTATAATGACGACGGCAGGTCTCGTGGTGTAGCGGTTATCACGCCTGTCTAACACGCAAGAGGTCGCCAGTTCGATCCTGGCCGAAATCATATGACAAGAAAATTTAAACTCAATATAACAGTCTCGCACCGGTCGCGTCGCTCTTTAATGACGACGGCAGGTCTCGTGGTGTAGCGGTTATCACGCCTGCCTAACACGCAAGAGGTCGCCAGTTCGATCCTGGCCGAGATCATATGACAAGAAAATTTAAACTCAAAATACCAGGCGTGCACCGGTCGCGTCGCTCTATAATGACGATGGCAGGTCTCGTGGTGTAGCGGTTATCACGCCTGAATAACACGCAGGATGTCGCTAGTTCGATCCTGGCCGAGATCATATATATTGTCCCAGGCGACATTATTATGACAATACTGCTTTAATCGGTTGCCGACCAAAAATTTAAACTCGAAATATCAGTCGTGCACCGGTCGCGACGCTCTGTAATGATGATGGCAGGTCTCGTGGTGTGGCGGTTATCACGCCTGCCTAACGCGCAAGAGGTCGCTAGTTCGATCCTGGTCGAGATCATATATATCGTCCCTGGCGACACTATTATGACAATAATGCTTTAATCGGTTGCCGAAAAGGAAATTTAAACTCAGTATAACAGTCTTGCACCGGTCGCGTCGCTCTATAATGACGACGGCAGGTCTCGTGGTGTAGCGGTTATCACGCCTGCCTAACACGCAGGAGGTCGCTAGTTCGATCCTGGCCGAGATCATATATATTGTCCAGGGCGAATTATTATGACAATAATGCTTTAATCCGTTGCCAACCAGAAAATTTAAACTCAGTCAGTCGCACCGGTCGCGTCGCTCTTAATGACGACGGCAGGTCTCGTGGTGTAGCGGTTATCACGCCTGCTTTACACGCAGGAGGTCGCCAGTTCGATCCTGGTCGAGATCATATGACAAGAAAATTTAAACTCGAAATATCAGTCTGCACCGGTCGCGTCGCTCTTAATGACGATGGCAGGTCTCGTGGTGTAGCGGTTATCACGCCTGCCTAACACGCAGGAGGTCGCCAGTTCGATCCTGGTCGAGATCATATATATTGTCCAGGGCGACATTATTATGACAATAATGCTTTAATCGGTTGCCGACCAAAAAATTTAAACTCAAAATATCACGCGTGCACCGAACACGTCAATATACAATGAAGGTACAGGTCTCGTGGTGTACCGGTTATCACGCCTGCCTAACACGCAGGAGGTCGCTAGTTCGATCCTGGTCGAGATCATATATATTGTCCAGGGCGACATTATTATGACAATAATGCTTTAATCGGTTGCCGATCAAAAAATTTAAACTCAAAATATCACGTCGTGCACCGGTCACGTCGCTATACAATGACGGTTAGGTCTCGTGGTGTAGCGGTTATCACGCCTGCCTAACACGCAGGAGGTCGCCAGTTCGATCCTGGCCGAGATCATATGACAAGAAAATTTCAAACTCAAAAAAACAGTTTTGCACCGGTCGCGTCGCTCTATAATGACGACGGCAGGTCTCGTGGTGTAGCGGTTATCACGCCTGCTTTACACGCAGGAGGTCGCCAGTTCGATCCTGTCCGAGATATATATGACAAGCGAAATTCAAAACTCAAAATATCAAGTCGTGCATCCGTCGAGTCGCTCTATAATGACGATGGCAGGTCTCGTGGTATAGCGGTTATCACGCCTGTCTAACACGCACGGGGTCGCTAGTTCGATCCTGGTCGAGATCATATGACAAGAAAATTTAAACTCGAAATATCAGTCGTGCATCCGTCACGTCGCTCTATAATGACGATGGCAGGTCTCGTGGTGTAGCGGTTATCACGCCTGCCTAACACGCAGGAGGTCGCCAGTTCGATCCTGCCGAGATCATATATATCGTCCCTGGCGACATTATTATGACAATAATGCTTTAATCGGTTACCGACCAAAAAATTTAAACTCAAAATATCACGCGTGCACCGAACACGTCAATATAAAATGAAGGTTACAGGTCTCGTGGTGTAGGGTTATCACGCCTGTCTAACACGCACGCGGTCGCCAGTTCGATCCTGCTCGATATCATATGACAAGAAAATTCAAACTCAAAAAAACAGTTTTGCACCGGCGACGTGGCTCTATAATGACGACGGCAGGTCTCGTGGTGTAGCGGTTATCACGCCTGCCTAACACGCAGGAGGTCGCCAGTTCGATCCTGGCCGAGATCATCCGACAAGAAAATTAAAATTATGACAATAATGCTTTAACGGTTGCCGACCAGAAATTTTGAAACTCGAAATATCAGTCGTGCACCGGTCGCGTCGCTCTATAATGACGATGGCAGGTCTCGTGGTGTATCGGTTATCCCGCTGCTTTACACGCAGGAGGTCGAAGTTCGATCCTGGTCGAGATCATATATATTGTCCAGGGCGATATTGTTATCACAATAATGCTTTAATCGGTTGCCGAAAAAAATTTAAACTCAGTATAACAGTTTTGCACCGGTCGCGTCGCTCTATAATGACGACGGCAGGTCTCGTGGTGTAGCGGTTATCACGCCTGTCTAACACGCAAGAGGTCGCCAGTTCGATCCTGGCCGAAATCATATGACAAGAAAATTTAAACTCAATATAACAGTCTCGCACCGGTCGCGTCGCTCTTTAATGACGACGGCAGGTCTCGTGGTGTAGCGGTTATCACGCCTGCCTAACACGCAAGAGGTCGCCAGTTCGATCCTGGCCGAGATCATATGACAAGAAAATTTAAACTCAAAATAACAGGCGTGCACCGGTCGCGTCGCTCTATAATGACGATGGCAGGTCTCGTGGTGTAGCGGTTATCACGCCTGCTTTACACGCAGGAGGTCGCTAGTTCGATCCTGGTCGAGATCATATATATTGTCCCAGGCGACATTATTATGACAATAATGCTTTAATCGGTTGCCGACCAAAAAATTTAAACTCGAAATATCAGTCGTGCACCGGTCGCGACGCTCTGTAATGATGATGGCAGGTCTCGTGGTGTAGCGGTTATCACGCCTGCCTAACACGCAAGAGGTCGCTAGTTCGATCCTGGTCGAGATCATATATATCGTCCCTGGCGACACTATTATGACAATAATGCTTTAATCGGTTGCCGAAAGGAAATTTAAACTCAGTATAACAGTTTTGCACCGGTCGCGACGCTCTATAATGACGACGGCAGGTCTCGTGGTGTAGCGGTTATCACGCCTGCCTAACACGCAGGAGGTCGCTAGTTCGATCCTGGCCGAGATCATATATATTGTCCAGGGCGATATTATTATGACAATAATGCTTTAATCCGTTGCCAACCAGAAAATTTAAACTCAGTGTAACAGTCTTGCACCGGTCGAGTCGCTCTATAATGACGACGGCAGGTCTCGTGGTGTAGCGGTTATCACGCCTGTCTAACACGCAAGAGGTCGTTAGTTCGATCCTGGTCGAGATCATATGACAAGAAAATTTAAACTCGAAATATCAGTCGTGCACGGTCGCGACGCTCTGTAATGACGATGGCAGTCTCGTGGTGTGGCGGTTATCACGTATGCCTAACACGCAGGAGGAACCTTGTTCGATCCTGGTCGAGATCATATATATTGTCCAGGGCGACATTATTATGACAACACTGCTTCAATCGGTTGCCGACCAAAAAATTTAAACTCGAAATATCAGTCGTGCACCGGTCGCGACGCTCTATAATGACGATGGCAGGTCTCGTGGTGTGGCGGTTATCACGCCTGCCTAACACGCAGAGGTCGCTAGTTCGATCCTGGCCGAGATCATATATATTGTCCAGGGCGATATTATTATGACAATAATGCTTTAATCCGTTGCCAACCAGAAAATTTAAACTCAGTGTAACAGTCTTGCACCGGTCGAGTCGCTCTATAATGACGACGGCAGGTCTCGTGGTGTAGCGGTTATCACGCCTGTCTAACACGCAAGAGGTCGTTAGTTCGATCCTGGTCGAGATCATATGACAAGAAAATTTAAACTCGAAATATCAGTCGTGCACCGGTCGCGACGCTCTGTAATGACGATGGCAAGTCTCGTGGTGTGGCGGTTATCACGTATGCCTAACACGCAGGAGGAACCTTGTTGATCCTGGTCGAGATCATATATATTGTCCAGGGCGACATTATTATGACAATACTGCTTCAATCGGTTGCCGACCAAAAAATTTAAACTCGAAATATCAGTCGTGCACCGGTCGCGACGCTCTGTAATGACGATGGCAGGTCTCGTGGTGTGGCGGTTATCACGCCTGCCTAACACGCAAGAGCCGCTAGCTTGATCCTGGTCGAGATCATATATATCGTCCCTGGCGACACTATTATGACAATAATGCTTTAATCGGTTGCCGAAAAGGAAATTTAAACTCAGTATAACAGTTTTGCACCGGTCGCGTCGCTCTATAATGACGACGGCAGGTTTCGTGGTGTAGCGGTTATCACGTATGCCTAACACGCAGGAGGAACCTAGTTGATCCTGGTCGAGATCATATATATTGTCCAGGGCGACATTATTATGACAATAATGCTTTAATCGGTTACCGACCAAAAAATTTAAACTCAAAATATCACGCGTGCACCGAACACGTCAATATAGAATGAAGATGGCAGGTCTCGTGGTGTAGCGGTTATCACGCCTGTTTACACGCAGGAGGTCGCTAGTTCGATCCTGGCCGAGATCATATGACAAGAAAATTTAAACTCAATATAACAGTCTCGCACCGGTCGCGTCGCTCTTTAATGATGACGGCAGGTCTCGTGGTGTAGCGGTTATCACGCCTGTCTAACACGCAGGAGGTCGCCAGTTCGATCCTGCCGGAGATCATATATATCGTCCTGTCGACATTATTATGACAATAATGCTTTAATCGGTTACCGACCAAAAAATTTAAACTCAAAATATCACGCGTGCACCGAACACATCAATATAAAATGAAGGTTACAGGTCTCGTGGTGTAGCGGTTATCACGCCTGCTTTACACGCAGGAGGTCGCCAGTTCGATCCGGCCGAGATCATATGACAAGAAAATTTAAACTCAAAATATCAGGCGTGCACCCATCACGTCGCTCTATAATGACGACGGCAGGTCTCGTGGTGTAGCGGTTATCACGCCTGCTTTACACGCAGGAGGTCGCCAATTCGATCCGGCCGAGATCATATGACAAGAAAATTTAAACTCAATATAACAGTCTCGCACGGGTCGCGTCGCTCCATAATGATGACGGCAGGTCTCGTGGTGTAGCGGTTATCACGCCTGCTTTACACGCAGGAGGTCGCCAGTTCGATCCTGGTCGAGATCATATATATCCTCCCTGGCGACACTATTATGACAATAATGCTTTAATCGGTTGCCGACCAAAAAATTTAAACTCAAAATATCACGAGTGCACCGAACACGTCAATATACAATGAAGGTTACAGGTCTCGTGGTGTAGCGGTTATCACGCCTGCTTTACACGCAGGAGGTCGCCAGTTCGATCCTGGTCGAGATCATATATATGTCCCTGGCGACACTATTATGACAATAATGCTTTAATCGGTTGCCGACCAAAAAATTTAAACTCAAAATATCACGCGTGCACCGAACACGTCAATATACAATGAAGGTTACAGGTCTCGTGGTGTACCGGTTATCACGCCTGCCCAACACGCAGGAGGAAGCTAGCTTGATCCTGGTCGAGATCATATATATTGTCCAGGGCGACATTATTATGACAATAATGCTTTAATCGGTTGCCGATCAAAAAATTTAAACTCAAAATATCACGCGTGCACCGAACACGTCAATATTCAATGAAGGTTACGGGTCTCGTGGTGTAGCGGTTATCACGCCTGCTTTACACGCAGGAGGTCGCCAGTTCGATCCCGGCCGAGATCATATGACAAGAAAATTTAAACTCAAAATATCAGGCGTGCACCCATCACGTCGCTCTATAATGACGACGGCAGGTCTCGTGGTGTAGCGGTTATCACGCCTGCTTTACACGCAGGAGGTCGCCAATTCGATCCCGGCCGAGATCATATGACAAGAAAATTTAAACTCAATATAACAGTCTCGCACCGGTCGCGTCGCTCCATAATGATGACGGCAGGTCTCGTGGTGTAGCGGTTATCACGCCTGCTTTACACGCAGGAGGTCGCCAGTTCGATCCTGGTCGAGATCATATATATCGTCCCTGGCGACACTATTATGACAATAATGCTTTAATCGGTTGCCGACCAAAAAATTTAAACTCAAAATATCACGCGTGCACCGAACACGTCAATATACAATGAGGTTACAGGTCTCGTGGTGTACCGGTTATCACGCCTGCCCAACACGCAGGAGGAAGCTAGCTTGATCCTGGTCGAGATCATATATATTGTCCAGGGCGACATTATTATGACAATAATGCTTTAATCGGTTGCCGATCAAAAAATTTAAACTCAAAATATCACGCGTGCACCGAACACGTCAATATTCAATGAAGGTACGGGTCTCGTGGTGTAGCGGTTATCACGCCTGCCTAACACGCAGGAGGTCGCCAGTTCGATCCTGGCCGAGATCATCCGACAAGAAAATTCAAACTCAAAAAAACAGTTTTGCACCGGTGATGCCGCTCTATAATGACGATGGCAGGTCTCGTGGTGTAGGGGTTATCACTCCTGCTTTACACGCAGGAGGTCGCCAGTTCGATCCTGGTCGAGATCATATATATTGTCCAGGGCGATATTGTTATGACAATAATGCTTTAATCGGTTGCCGAAAAGAAAATTTGAACTCGAAATATCAGTCGTGCACGGTCGAGTCGCTCTATAATGACGATGGCAGGTCTCGTGGTATAGCGGTTATCACGCCTGTCTAACACGCAGGAGGTCGCCAGTTCGATCCTGTCCGAGATCATATGACAAGAAAATTCAAACTCAAAATATCAGGCGTGCATCCGTCACGTCGCTCTATAATGACGATGGCAGGTCTCGTGGTATAGCGGTTATCACGCCTGTCTAACACGCAGGAGGTCGCCAGTTCGATCCTGCCGGAGATCATATATATCGTCCCTGTCGACATTATTATGACAATAATGCTTTAATTGGTTGCCGAAAAGAAAATTTGAACTCGAAATATCAGTCGTGCACCGGTCGAGTCGCTCTATAAAGACGATGGCAGGTCTCGTGGTGTACCGGTTATCACGCCTGCCTAACACGCAAGAGGTCGCTAGTTCGATCCTGGCCGAGATCATATATATTGTCCAGGGCGATATTTTCCATGACAATAATGCTTTAATCCGTTGCCAACCGGAAATTTAAACTCAGTGTAACAGTCTTGCACCGGTCGAGTCGCTCTGCAACGACGACGGCAGGTCTCGTGGTGTAGCGGTTATCACGCCTGCTTTACACGCAGGAGGTCGCCAGTTCGATCCCGGCCGAGATCATATGACAAGAAAATTTAAACTCAATATAACAGTCTCGCACCGGTCGCGTCGCTCCTTAATGATGACGGCAGGTCTCGTGGTGTAGCGGTTATCACGCCTGCTTTACACGCAGGAGGTCGCCAGTTCGATCCTGGTCGAGATCATATATATCGTCCCTACCGACACTATTATGACAATAATGCTTTAATCGGTTGCCGACCAAAAAATTTAAACTCAAAATATCACGCGTGCACCGAACACGTCAATATAAAATGAGGTTACAGGTCTCGTGGTGTACCGGTTATCACGCCTGCCCAACACGCAGGAGGAAGCTAGCTTGATCCTGGTCGAGATCATATATAATGTCCAGGTCGACATTATTATGACAATAATGCTTTAATCGGTTGCCGATAAAAAATTTAAACTCAAAATATCACGCGTGCACCAAACACTTCAATATACAATAAAGGTTACAGGTCTCGTGGTGTAGCGGTTATCACCCTGCTTCACACGCAGGAGGTCGCCAGTTCGATCCTGTCCGAGATCATATGACAAGAAAATTCAAACTCAAAATATCAGGCGTGCATCCGTCACGTCGCTCTATAATGACGATGGCAGGTCTCGTGGTATAGCGGTTATCACGCCTGTCTAACACGCACGGGGTCGCTAGTTCGATCCTGGTCGATATCATATGACAAGAAATTTAAACTCGAAATATCAATCGTGCACCCGTCACGTCGCTCTATAATGACGATGGCAGGTCTCGTGGTGTAGCGGTTATCACGCCTGCCTAACACGCAGGAGGTCGCCAGTTCGATCCTGCCCGAGATCATATATATCGTCCCTGTCGACATTATTATGACAATAATGCTTTAATCGGTTACCGACCAAAAAATTTAAACTCAAAATATCACGCGTGCACCGAACACGTCAATATAAAAGAAGGTTACAGGTCTCGTGGTGTAGGGGTTATCACGCCTGTCTAACACGCACGCGGTCGCCAGTTCGATCCTGCTCGATATCATATGACAGGAAAATTCAAACTCAAAAAAACAGTTTTGCACCGGCGACGTGGCTCTATAATGACGACGGCAGGTCTCGTGGTGTAGCGGTTATCACGCCTGCCTAACACGCAGGAGGTCGCCAGTTCGATCCTGGTCGAGATCATATATATCCTCCCTGGCGACACTATTATGACAATAATGCTTTAATCGGTTGCCGACCAAAAAATTTAAACTCAAAATATCACGAGTGCACCGAACACGTCAATATACAATGAAGGTTACAGGTCTCGTGGTGTAGCGGTTATCACGCCTGCTTTACACGCAGGAGGTCGCCAGTTCGATCCTGGTCGAGATCATATATATCGTCCCTGGCGACACTATTATGACAATAATGCTTTAATCGGTTGCCGACCAAAAAATTTAAACTCAAAATATCACGCGTGCACCGAACACGTCAATATACAATGAAGGTTACAGGTCTCGTGGTGTACCGGTTATCACGCCTGCCCAACACGCAGGAGGAAGCTAGCTTGATCCTGGTCGAGATCATATATATTGTCCAGGGCGACATTATTATGACAATAATGCTTTAATCGGTTGCCGATCAAAAAATTTAAACTCAAAATATCACGCGTGCACCGAACACGTCAATATTCAATGAAGGTTACGGGTCTCGTGGTGTAGCGGTTATCACGCCTGCTTTACACGCAGGAGGTCGCCAGTTCGATCCCGGCCGAGATCATATGACAAGAAAATTTAAACTCAAAATATCAGGCGTGCACCCATCACGTCGCTCTATAATGACGACGGCAGGTCTCGTGGTGTAGCGGTTATCACGCCTGCTTTACACGCAGGAGGTCGCCAATTCGATCCGGCCGAGATCATATGACAAGAAAATTTAAACTCAATATAACAGTCTCGCACCGGTCGCGTCGCTCCATAATGATGACGGCAGGTCTCGTGGTGTAGCGGTTATCACGCCTGCTTTACACGCAGGAGGTCGCCAGTTCGATCCTGGTCGAGATCATATATATCGTCACTGGCGACACTATTATGACAATAATGCTTTAATCGGTTGCCGACCAAAAAATTTAAACTCAAAATATCACGCGTGCACCGAACACGTCAATATACAATGAAGGTTACAGGTCTCGTGGTGTACCGGTTATCACGCCTGCCCAACACGCAGGAGGAAGCTAGCTTGATCCTGGTCGAGATCATATATATTGTCCAGGGCGACATTATTATGACAATAATGCTTTAATCGGTTGCCGATCAAAAAATTTAAACTCAAAATATCACGCGTGCACCGAACACGTCAATATTCAATGAAGGTTACGGGTCTCGTGGTGTAGCGGTTATCACGCCTGCCTAACACGCAGGAGGTCGCCAGTTCGATCCTGGCCGAGATCATCCGACAAGAAAATTCAAACTCAAAAAAACAGTTTTGCACCGGTGATGCCGCTCTATAATGACGATGGCAGGTCTCGTGGTGTAGGGGTTATCACTCCTGCTTTACACGCAGGAGGTCGCCAGTTCGATCCTGGTCGAGATCATATATATTGTCCAGGGCGATATTGTTATGACAATAATGCTTTAATCGGTTGCCGAAAAGAAAATTTGAACTCGAAATATCAGTCGTGCACCGGTCGAGTCGCTCTATAATGACGATGGCAGGTCTCGTGGTATAGCGGTTATCACGCCTGTCTAACACGCAGGAGGTCGCCAGTTCGATCCTGTCCGAGATCATATGACAAGAAAATTCAAACTCAAATATCAGGCGTGCATCCGTCACGTCGCTCTATAATGACGATGGCAGGTCTCGTGGTATAGCGGTTATCACGCCTGTCTAACACGCAGGAGGTCGCCAGTTCGATCCTGCCGGAGATCATATATATCGTCCCTGTCGACATTATTATGACAATAATGCTTTAATTGGTTGCCGAAAAGAAAATTTGAACTCGAAATATCAGTCGTGCACGGTCGCGTCGCTCTATAAAGACGATGGCAGGTCTCGTGGTGTACCGGTTATCACGCCTGCTAACACGCAAGAGGTCGCTAGTTCGATCCTGGCCGAGATCATATATATTGTCCAGGGCGATATTTCCATGACAATAATGCTTTAATCCGTTGCCAACCGGAAAATTTAAACTCAGTGTAACAGTCTTGCACCGGTCGAGTCGCTCTGCAACGACGACGGCAGGTCTCGTGGTGTAGCGGTTATCACGCCTGCTTTACACGCAGGAGGTCGCCAGTTCGATCCCGGCCGAGATCATATGACAAGAAAATTTTAAACTCAATATACAGTCTCGCAACGGTCGCGTCGCTCCTTAATGATGACGGCAGGTCTCGTGGTGTAGCGGTTATCACGCCTGCTTTACACGCAGGAGGTCGCCAGTTCGATCCTGTCGAGATCATATATATCGTCCTGGCGACACTATTATGACAATAATGCTTTAATCGGTTGCCGACCCAAAAATTTAAACTCAAAATATCACGCGTGCACCGAACACGTCAATATATGAAGGTTACAGGTCTCGTGTGTAGCGGTTATCACGCCTGCCGTTGTGTTACGTGATTACCCGCCATCCTGCCCGCACCACGATGGATTCACCAGTTCTTGATCCCTGGTCGAAACATAATATTGTCCAGGTCGACATTATTATGACAAACAATGCTTTAATCGGTGTTCCGAATATCACAAAAAATCTTAAAACCAAACAAATAATTCACGCTTGCACCAAAAAACACTTCACAATATATAACAATAAAGGTTACGGGTCTCGTGGTGTAGCGGTTATCACACCTGCCTCACACGCAGGAGGTCGCCAGTTCGATCCTGCTCGAGATCATATGACAAGAAAATTCAAACTCAAAATATCAGGCGTGCATCCGTCGCACGTCGCTCTATAATGACGATGGCAGGTCTCGTGGTGTGGCGGTTATCACGCCTTCTAACACGCGCAAGAGGTCGCTAGTTCGATCCTGGTCGAGATCATATATATTGTCCAGGGCGATATTATTATGACAATAATGCTTTAATCCGTTGCCAACCAGAAAATTTAAGTCAGTGTAACAGTCTTGCACCGGTCGAGTCGCTCTATAATGACGACGGCAGGTCTCGTGGTGTAGCGGTTATCACGCCTGTCTAACACGCAAGAGGTCGTTAGTTCGATCCTGGTCGAGATCATATGACAAGAAAATTTAAACTCGAAATATCAGTCGTGCACCGGTCGCGACGCTCTGTAATGACGATGGCAAGTCTCGTGGTGTGGCGGTTATCACGTATGCCTAACACGCAGGAGGAACCTTGTTGATCCTGGTCGAGATCATATATATTGTCCAGGGCGACATTATTATGACAATAATGCTTCAATCGGTTGCCGACCAAAAAATTTAAACTCAAAAATATCGCGTGTGCACCGAACACGTCAATATACAATGAAGATGCAGGTGCCGTGGTGTAGCGGTTATCACGCCTGCCTAACACGCAAGAGGTCGCTAGTTCGATCCTGGCCGAGATCATATATATTGTCCAGGGCGATATTATTATGACAATAATGCTTTAATCCGTTGCCAACCAGAAAATTTAAAGTCAGTGTAACAGTCTTGCACCGGTCGAGTCGCTCTATAATGACGACGGCAGGTCTCGTGGTGTAGGGGTTATCACGCCTGTCTAACACGCAAGAGGTCGTTAGTTCGATCCTGGTCGAGATCATATGACAAGAAAATTTAAACTCGAAATATCAATCGTGCACCGTCACGTCGCTCTATAATGACGATGGCAGGTCTCGTGGTGTAGCGGTTATCACGCCTGCCTAACACGCAGGAGGTCGCCAGTTCGATCCTGCCGAGATCATATATATTGTCCAGGCGACATTATTATGACAATAATGCTTTAATCGGTTGCCGACCAAAAATTTAAACTCAAAATATCAGTCGTGCACCGTCGCGTCGCTCTATAATGACGATGGCAGGTCTCGTGGTGTAGCGGTTATCACGCCTGTCTAACACGCAAGAGGTCGCTAGTTCGATCCTGGTCGAGATCATATGACAAGAAAATTCAAACTCCAGGCACCGGCGACGTGGCTCTATAATGACGAATCTCGTGGTGTAGCGGTTATCACGCCTGCCTAACACGCAGGAGGTCCGTTGATCCAGATCATCGGAAAATTATTATGACAATGCTAACGGTTGCCGACCAGGAACTCGAAATATCAGTCGTGCACCGGTCGCGACGCTCAATGACGATGGCAGGTCTCGTGGTGTAGCGGTTATCACGCCTGCTTTACACGCAGGAGGTCGCCAGTTCGATCCTGGTCGAGATCATATATATTGTCCAGGGCGATATATTAACAATAATGCTTTAATCTTGCAAAAGAAAATTTAAACTCAGTCAGTGCACCGGTCGCGTCGCTCTATAATGACGACGGCAGGTCTCGTGGTGTAGCGGTTATCACGCCTGCCTAACACGCAGGAGGTCGCTAGTTCGATCCTGGCCGAGATCATATGACAAGAAAATTTAAACTCAATATAACAGTCTCGCACCGGTCGCGTCGCTCTATAATGACGACGGCAGGTCTCGTGGTGTAGCGGTTATCACGCCTGCCTAACACGCAAGAGGTCGCCAGTTCGATCCTGGCCGAGATCGAGATCATATGACAAGAAAATTTAAACTCAAAATATCAGTCGTGCACCGGTCGCGTCGCTCTATAATGACGATGGCAGGTCTCGTGGTGTAGCGGTTATCACGCCTGCCTAACACGCAGGAGGTTGCTAGTTCGATCCTGGCCGAGATCATATATATTGTCCCAGGCGACATTATTATGACAACTGCTTTAATCGGTTGCCGACCAAAAAATTTAAACTCGAAATATCAGTCGTGCACCGGTCGCGACGCTCTGTAATGACGATGGCAGGTCTCGTGGTGTGGCGGTTATCACGCCTGCCTAACACGCAAGAGGTCGCTAGTTCGATCCTGGTCGAGATCATATATATCGTCCCTGGCGACACTATTATGACAATAATGCTTTAATCGGTTGCCGAAAAGGAAATTTAAACTCAGTATAACAGTTTTGCACCGGTCGCGTCGCTCTATAATGACGACGGCAGGTCTCGTGGTGTAGCGGTTATCACGCCTGCCTAACACGCAAGAGGTCCTAGTTCGATCCTGGCCGAGATCATATATATTGTCCAGGGCGACATTATTATGACAATAATGCTTTAATCGGTTGCCGACCAAAAAATTTAAACTCAAATATCACGCGTGCACCGTCGCGTCGCTATAATGACGACGGCAGGTCTCGTGGTGTAGCGGTTATCACGCCTGCTAACACGCAAGAGGTCGCTAGTTCGATCCTGGCCGAGATCATATGACAAGAAAATTTAAACTCAAATAACAGTCTCGCACCGGTCGCGACGCTCTGTAATGACGATGGCAGGTCTCGTGGTGTAGCGGTTATCACGCCTGCCTAACACGCAGGAGGTCGCCAGTTCGATCCTGGTCGAGATCATATATATTGTCCCTGGCGACATTATTATGACAATAATGCTTTAATCGGTTGCCGACCAAAAAATTTAAACTCAAATATCAGTCGTGCACCGGTCGCGTCGCTCTAAATGACGACGGCAGGTCTCGTGGTGTAGCGGTTATCACGCCTGCCTAACACGCAAGAGGTCGCAGTTCGATCCTGGCCGAGATCATATGACAAGAAAATTTATCGTCCCCGGCGACACTATTATGACGGTAATGCTTTAATCGGTTGATCCTGAGATCATATGACAAGAAATTTAAACTCAATATCACAGTTTGCACCGGTCGCGTCGCTCTATAATGACGACGGCAGGTCTCGTGGTGTAGCGGTTATCACGTATGCCTAACACGCAGGAGGAACCAGTTTGATCCTGGTCGAGATCATATATATTGTCCAGGGCGACATTATTATGACAATAATGCTTTAATCGGTTGCCGACCAAAAAATTTAAACTCAAAATATCACGTCGTGCACCGAACACGTCAATATAGAATGAAGATGGCAGGTCTCGTGGTGTAGCGGTTATCACGCCTGCTTTACACGCAGGAGGTCGCCAGTTCGATCCTGGTCGAGATCATATATATCGACACTATTATGACAATAATGCTTTAATCGGTTGCCGAAAAAAATTTAAACTCAGTTTTGCACCGGTCGCGTCGCTAATAATGACGGGCAGGTCTCGTGGTGTAGCGGTTATCACGCCCGCCTAACACGCAGGAGGTCGCCAGTTGATCCTGGTCGAGATCATATATATTGTCCAGGGCGACATTATTATGACAATAATGCTTTAATCGGTTGCGACCAAAAAATTTAAACTCAAAATATCACGCGTGCACCGAACACGTCAATATAGAATGAAGGTTACAGGTCTCGTGGTGTAGCGGTTATCACGCCTGCCTAACACGCAGGAGGTCGCCAGTTCGATCCTGGCCGAGATCATATGACAAGAAAATTCAAACTCAAAAAAACAGTTTTGCACCGGTGATGTCGCTCTATAATGACGATGGCAGGTCTCGTGGTGTAGGGGTTATCACGCCTGCTTTACACGCAGGAGGTCGCCAGTTCGATCCTGGTCGAGATCATATATATTGTCCAGGGCGACATTATTATGACAATAATGCTTTAATCGGTTGCCGAAAAGAAAATTTGAACTCGAAATATCAGTCGTGCACCGGTCGACGTCGCTCTATAATGACGATGGCAGGTCTCGTGGTGTAGCGGTTATCACGCCTGCTTAACACGCAGGAGGTCGCCAGTTCGATCCTGGCCGAGATCATATGACAAGAAAATTCAAACTCAAATATCAGTCGTGCACGGTCGCGTCGCTCTATAATGACGATGGCAGGTCTCGTGGTGTAGCGGTTATCACGCCTGCCTAACACGCAGGAGGTCGCCAGTTGGATCCTGGCTGAGATCATATATATTGTCCCAGGCGACATTATTATGACAATAATGCTTTAATCGGTTGCCGACCAAAAAATTTAAACTCAAAATATCGCGTGTGCACCGAACACGTCAATATACAATGAAGATGACAGGTGCCGTGGTGTAGCGGTTATCACGCCTGCCTAACACGCAAGAGGTCGCTAGTTCGATCCTGGCCGAGATCATATATATTGTCCAGGGCGATATTATTATGACAATAATGCTTTAATCCGTTGCCAACCAGAAAATTTAAAGTCAGTGTAACAGTCTTGCACCGGTCGAGTCGCTCTATAATGACGACGGCAGGTCTCGTGGTGTAGGGGTTATCACGCCTGTCTAACACGCAAGAGGTCGTTAGTTCGATCCTGGTCGAGATCATATGACAAGAAAATTTAAACTCGAAATATCAGTCGTGCACCGGTCGCGACGCTCTGTAATGACGATGGCAAGTCTCGTGGTGTGGCGGTTATCACGTATGCCTAACACGCAGGAGGAACCTGGCTTGATCCTGGTCGAGATCATATATATTGTCCCAGGCGACATTATTATGACAATAATGCTTTAATCGGTTGCCGACCAAAAAATTTAAACTCAAATATCGCGTGTGCACCGAACACGTCAATATACAATGAAGATGACAGGTGCCGTGGTGTAGCGGTTATCACGCCTGCCTAACACGCAAGAGGTCGCTAGTTCGATCCTGGCCGAGATCATATATATTGTCCAGGGCGATATTATTATGACAATAATGCTTTAATCCGTTGCCAACCATTTAAAGTCAGTGTAACAGTCTTGCACCGGTCGAGTCGCTCTATAATGACGACGGCAGGTCTCGTGGTGTAGGGGTTATCACGCCTGTCTAACACGCAAGAGGTCGTTAGTTCGATCCTGGTCGAGATCATATGACAAGAAAATTTAAACTCGAAATATCAATCGTGCACCAGTCACGTCGCTCTATAATGACGATGGCAGGTCTCGTGGTGTAGCGGTTATCACGCCTGCCTAACACGCAGGAGGTCGCCAGTTCGATCCTGCCCGAGATCATATATATCGTCCCTGTCGACATTATTATGACAATAATGCTTTAATCGGTTACCGACCAAAAAATTTAAACTCAAAATATCACGCGTGCACCGAACACGTCAATATAAAAAGAAGGTTACAGGTCTCGTGGTGTAGGGGTTATCACGCCTGTCTAACACGCACGCGGTCGCCAGTTCGATCGTGCTCGATATCATATGACAAGAAAATTCAAACTCAAAAAAGCAGTTTTGCACCGGCGACGTGGCTCTATAATGACGACGGCAGGTCTCGTGGTGTAGCGGTTATCACGCCTGCCTAACACGCAGGAGGTCGCCAGTTCGATCCTGGCCGAGATCATCCGACAAGAAAATTAAAATTATGACAATAATGCTTTAACCGGTTGCCGACCAGAAATTTTGAACTCGAAATATCAGTCGTGCACCGGTCGCGTCGCTCTGCAACGACGATGGTAGGTCTCGTGGTGTATCGGTTATCCCGCCTGCTTTACACGCAGGAGGTCGAAAGTTCGATCCTGGTCGAGATCATATATATTGTCCAGGGCGATATTGTTATCACAATAATGCTTTAATCGGTTGCCGAAAAGAAAATTTAAACTCAGTATAACAGTTTTGCACCGGTCGCGTCGCTCTATAATGACGACGGCAGGTCTCGTGGTGTAGCGGTTATCACGCCTGTCTAACACGCAAGAGGTCGCCAGTTCGATCCTGGCCGAAATCATATGACAAGAAAATTTAAACTCAATATAACAGTCTCGCACCGGTCGCGTCGCTCTTTAATGACGACGGCAGGTCTCGTGGTGTAGCGGTTATCCCGCCTGCCTAACACGCAAGAGGTCGCCAGTTCGATCCTGGCCGAGATCATATGACAAGAAAATTTAAACTCAAAATATCAGGCGTGCACCGGTCGCGTCGCTCTATAATGACGATGGCAGGTCTCGTGGTGTAGCGGTTATCACGCCTGAATAACACGCAGGATGTCGCTAGTTCGATCCTGGCCGAGATCATATATATTGTCCCAGGCGACATTATTATGACAATACTGCTTTAATCGGTTGCCGACCAAAAAATTTAAACTCGAAATATCAGTCGTGCACCGGTCGCGACGCTCTGTAATGATGATGGCAGGTCTCGTGGTGTGGCGGTTATCACGCCTGCCTAACGCGCAAGAGGTCGCTAGTTCGATCCTGGTCGAGATCATATATATCGTCCCTGGCGACACTATTATGACAATAATGCTTTAATCGGTTGCCGAAAAGGAAATTTAAACTCAGTATAACAGTTTTGCACCGGTCGCGACGCTCTATAATGACGACGGCAGGTCTCGTGGTGTAGCGGTTATCACGCCTGCCTAACACGCAAGAGGTCGCTAGTTCGATCCTGGCCGAGATCATATATATTGTCCAGGGCGATATTATTATGACAATAATGCTTTAATCCGTTGCCAACCAGAAAATTTAAAGTCAGTGTAACAGTCTTGCACCGGTCGAGTCGCTCTATAATGACGACGGCAGGTCTCGTGGTGTAGCGGTTATCACGCCTGTCTAACACGCAAGAGGTCGTTAGTTCGATCCTGGTCGAGATCATATGACAAGAAAATTTAAACTCGAAATATCAGTCGTGCACCGGTCGCGACGCTCTGTAATGACGATGGCAAGTCTCGTGGTGTGGCGGTTATCACGTATGCCTAACACGCAGGAGGAACCTTGTTTGATCCTGGTCGAGATCATATATATTGTCCAGGGCGACATTATTATGACAACACTGCTTCAATCGGTTGCCGACCAAAAAATTTAAACTCGAAATATCAGTCGTGCACCGGTCGCGACGCTCTGTAATGACGATGGCAGGTCTCGTGGTGTGGCGGTTATCACGCCTGCCTAACACGCAAGAGGCCGCTAGCTTGATCCTGGTCGAGATCATATATATCGTCCCTGGCGACACTATTATGACAATAATGCTTTAATCGGTTGCCGAAAAGGAAATTTAAACTCAGTATCACAGTTTTGCACCGGTCGCGTCGCTCTATAATGACGACGGCAGGTTTCGTGGTGTAGCGGTTATCACGTATGCCTAACACGCAGGAGGAACCTAGTTTGATCCTGGTCGAGATCATATATATTGTCCAGGGCGACATTATTATGACAATAATGCTTTAATCGGTTGCCGACCAAAAAATTTAAACTCAAAATATCACGCGTGCACCGAACACGTCAATGTAGAATGAAGATGGCAGGTCCCGTGGTGTAGCGGTTATCACGCCTGCTTTACACGCAGGAGGTCGCTAGTTCGATCCTGGCCGAGATCATATGACAAGAAAATTTAAACTCAATATAACAGTCTCGCACCGGTCGCGTCGCTCTTTAATGATGACGGCAGGTCTCGTGGTGTAGCGGTTATCACCCTGCTTCACACGCAGGAGGTTGCCAGTTCGATCCTGCCCGAGATCATATGACAAGAAAATTCAAACTCAAAAAAACAGTTTTGCACCGGTGATGTCGCTCTATAATGACGATGGTAGGTCTCGCGGTGTAGGGGTTATCACGCCCGCTTTACACGCAGGAGGTCGCCAGTTCGATCCTGCCCGAGATCATATATATCGTCCCTGTCGACATTATTATGACAATAATGCTTTAATCGGTTGGCGACCAAAAAATTTAAAGTCAAAATATCACGCGTGCACCGAACACGTCAATATAAAATGAAGGTTACAGGTCTCGTGGTGTAGCGGTTATCACGCCTGCCCAACACGCAGGAGGCCGCCAGTTCGATACTGGCCGAGATCATATGACAAGAAAATTCAAACTCAAAAAAACAGTTTTGCACCGGTGATGTCGATCTATAATGACGATGGCAGGTCTCGTGGTGTAGCGGTTATCATGCCTGCCTAACACGCAGGAGGCCGCTAGTTTGATCCTGGTCAAGATCATATATATTGTCCAGGGCGACATTATTATGACAACAATGCCTTAATCGGTTGCCGAAAAGAAAATTTGAACTCGAAATATCAGTCGTGCACCGGTGACGTCGCCCTATAACGACGATGGCAGGTCTCGTGGTGTAGCGGTTGTCACGCATGCTTTGCACGCAGGAGGTCGAAAGTTCGATCCTGGCAGAGATCATATATACTGTGCCCGGTGACATCATTATGACAATAATGCTTTAACCGGTTGCCGACCAAAAAACTTAAACTCAAAATATCACGCGTGCACCGAACACGTCAATATGCAATGAAGGTTACAGGTCTCGTGGTGTAGCGGTGATCACGCCTGCCTAACACGCAGGAGGTCGCCAGTTCGATCCTGGCCGAGATCATCCGACAAGAAAATTAAAATTATGACAATGATGCTTTAACCGGTTGCCGACCAAAAAATTTAAACTCGAAATATCAGTCGTGCACCGGTGACGTCGCTCTATAATGACGATGGCAGGTCTCGTGGTGTAGCGGTTATCACGCGTGAATAACACGCAGGAGGTCGCTGGTTCGATCCTGGCAGAGATCATATATATTGTCCATGGCGACATTATTATGACAGTAATGCTTTAACCGGTTGCCGAAAAGAAAATTTGAACTCGAAATATCAGTCGTGCACCGGTCGCGACGCTCTGTAATGACGATGGCAGGTCTCGTGGTGTGGCGGTTATCACGCCTGCCTAACACGCAGGAGGTCGCTAGCTTGATTCTGGCTGAGATCATATATATCGTCCCTGGCGACACTATTATGACAATAATGCTTTAATCGGTTGCCGACCAAAAAATTTAAACTCAAAATATCACGCGTGCACCGAACACATCAATATACAATGGAGATGACAGGTGTCGTGGTGTAGCGGTTATCACGCCTGCCTAACACGCAGGAGGTCGCTAGTTCCACCCTAGCCGAGATCATATACATTGTCGTGGGCGATATTATTATGACAATAATCCTTTAATCGGTTGCCGACCAGAAACTTTAAACTCAACATATCGGGCGTTCACAGGCCACGTCGCTGTATAATGACGATGGTATGTCTGGCGGTGTAGCGGTTATCACTCCTGCTTCACACGCAGGAGGTCGCTAGTTCGATTCTGGCCGAGATCATATGACAAGAAAATTTAAAATCAAAATATCAGGCGTGCACCCGTCACGTCGCTCTATAATGAAGATAGCAGGTCTCGTGGTGTAGCGGTTATCACGCCTGCTTCACACGCAGGAGGTCGCCAGTTCGATCCTGGCCGAGATCATATGATGAGAAAATTAAAATCAATATAACAGTCTTGCAGCGGTAGCGTCGGTCTATAATGACGATGGCAGGTGTTGTGGTGTAGCGGTTATCACGCCTGCATAAGGCGCAGGAGGTCGCTGGTTCGATTCTGGGCGAAATCATACATATATTGTCCCGGGCGATATTGTTATAAGAATAATGGTTTGATCCGATGTGCGACAAGAAAATTTAATCTGAAAATATCAGACGGGCACCGATCGAGTCATTCTACAGTGAAGATCAGAGGTCTCGTGGAGTAGCGGCTATCACGTGGGTCTATTTTGGCCGAGATCATGTATCCTTCAACGAAAGAAAAGTTTTTGGAGGATATGCAAACGTTTGTGGTGTAACATTACACTTCAACTTTCAGATAAAAATGCCCGTCCGGTCACGTCGTTCTACAATGAAGACAGCAGGTCTCGTGGTGTACTGAACGAAGAAGGGTGAAAATCTGTGTAAGGGAAGGTTACTTACGTTAAGTATTTTGATGTGCCGATGCGGCTCGTTGTCAGCAGACTGGCGTTGATCAGAGAGAATACAAGCGTTGACAGGAATTCAATATTACGAATAATAGATGATGCTACGTAGGGGCGCTCCTGAGCTCCACACCACAGACCTGTTCGTGGTTGCTAAAACTGCGCGAATGGCGAGCCTTTGCTGGGGCAGACTTCGCTGATCTGAATAGCTCCACCTTCCAGTTCCTGTGATGCATGCAAGGTGTCTTTTCTCCCATTGAAACGTTTAGTTTTTGTCCCCCAGTTCCCGCTGTGTGTGCCATCGTTTGCGCTGTGTGTTTCATCGTTTCCGGTCGTCATAGGAGCCGCTGAGGCGGTAGGCCCTTTTTTGCTACACGCTGGCTGCAATGAGCCGCGATGACGCATCTCGCGTTTCGCGACACTTCTTGCGCCGTAGGCAGGCGTGAGAACCGCTACACGAGGAGACCTGGCATAGTCATTGTAGAACGACGTGACCGGAATGGCATTTTTATCTCAAGGATAAAGTGAACTGTCGCACTACAAAGGTTTACGCCGGCTCCAAAAACTTCTTTCTCTGCATGATCCCGGCCGGGATCGAACCGGCGACCTCCTGCGTGTAAAGCAGACGTGATAACCGCTACACCACGAGACCTGCGATCGTCATTATAGAGCGACCTGGCCGGTGCGCACCTGATATGTTGAGTTTAAATTTTCTGGTCGCCAACAAATTGAAGTATTATTGTTATAATAATATCGCCCGGGACAGTATATATGATCTCGGCCAGGATCGGACTAGCGACCTCCTGCGTGTCACGCAGGCGTTATAACGGCTACACCACGATACTTGTTTTATTGGCTGTAGAATGACCCGATCGGTGCACGTCTGATATTTTGAATTCAAATTTTCTTGTCGCACAACGGATCAAAGCATTATTCTTATAATAATAACTCTTGGGTCAATATATATATATATGATCTTGACCAGGATCGGACAGCGACCTCCTGCAGATTTCTCTAAAAATAACTGGCAATAATCCTACTATTGGTATAATGTAGACCTAGAAGTAATCGTTAAAATAACATTAACATACCGTCGCATACCGTACCGTCGATGGAATCTGCATCTTATGAGCAACAATCAATGCTGTTTTCATATGAAGACGAGAGTGGACATCGGAAAAACCGTCGAAAAAACATCATATAAAAATCTGAATTGCTGGAATACTATGAGATTTAATAAGATATTTGACACACAAAAAAATAAACATAATACAAAGAAACGCTTCGACGTTTTACCACTTGTTTAAATCAAACTTGATCTCCTATCCTCTTGTATTAACATTACTTACTGATTACAATATGGCGACAAGCGGTTGTAACTAATGATATAGGTTCGACGTTAATAGCTTAATTCTTGGTAAGATAACACCTTCGTTTATAACTAGCCGCCTTGCTCAATATATTAATGTCAGCAAAGCAGAAGCTGCGCACTGATAACACAGAGTATCATGCGTTCTTCAGTTAATAAAAACCACTCCATCAACTCCAGTTACGATTTTCCCATTTTAGTTACTGATTTCAAAATCTTCATATCTTAGTGATTCATGAAAATATGATATGAAAACTGCTGCTTACAGTTGCACTCACGGCGATCGGAGGTGATACTTAGTATGACAATGACCTATCATATTTCCTCCTCAAAAGTGATTTAACCATTATAGGAAAAAAAGAGCATCCTCTTGATAAATCAACATTTATACCTAACGCTTATTTCGAATGAGACGACATACATCAACCAGATGTTCCAGTAAATGATGTATAATGAGTATACCAAACTTCATGTATACCTAATGGATCCTCGGAACTCTTTCTTTATCGTCATTCCATTCGTAAACTTGAATCACTCTCCTCACATATTTAACTCATACAACAAGTACTTCATTATTGAACCCATAAATTACATACCTCTTATGCGGAAAAGTAAGCCTTGCAATAAAACCTACCTTACGCAAGAGAAAAGATTCACGAAATGACGCGTATTGCAAAACTTCGAAGAAACTGCAATCAAAATTAATTTTTTTTGCATGGTTTTTTCTTGAATCTTGCAGCATAATCGCAACTAAAATTTTTAAAATGCGAGAGAACGCTAGTCCAACTTATAACTATATTTGAAGCCTTTTTCTACTCGTAACGAAACAACGCTCATCATTTGCAATAAACGATGAAGAAGTAATATATTAATAACAGTTGTTAGGTTTGTGTTTATGTTCAACAGTGAATGCAAATGAACGCCGACTGAAAAGTTAAGCTTAAACATAAACAATAAAACCAACATTTAAAAAAAGATCAAGAATCACATATTGCTATCTGCTCGAAATTTAGAGGGCGTTACTAGTTAAACTTGGTAAGATTAGCTGCTGAGTCCTTGATTTTGCTACGTTTGAGTGAAATTTTCCAGGTGAAAGGCACATGCGGAATAACTAAATGAATTACCTAAGCATCGATGAACTCGAGCATTCTCATTTGCTGGCGTTCATATTCACCTGTGCGCTGAGTTATTAGGCATTCAACGACAATGAGTAACGGCAATCGAATAATGGAAGAGGTAATAGCGTGGGGTTTATTAGGAATTAAGGGTGCATTAAGGGAGCGATGCTTACATTGCCATTTCCGTGCCCTCTACCTGATCAACTGTTGTACTTGAAAACCCGCTCATCTCTTTCAATCTTTCGGCGCAGAAACCAACTGCTATCAACCGCTTGAAGAAAAATGTGAACTCTTTTTGACCGAGTGGTCTAAGGTAATGGTTACCTTGTGAAGCGACTTTATCGTCGGTATTCTCGAGAACGAGAATTTAGAACACCTGTTCCTACTTAGCAGATTCGTGCTATTCGCAGATGTTATTTTGCTCAGTGCAGTTACATTTCTAGATTGCTGAGGCCTTTAATCGGTGCTCATACACCTACATTAACCTCCTGACTAAGAGCAGTTGGAAAAGTTAAGAAACTTAACAAGATCTAAGTTGGAAATTAAGGTAAAGATTGCCACAAAAAACAAATACATTACCTAACCTCACAAATAAAATTGTTGTTAAACACTTGACACTGGTTGGACCTAACTCCAAAATGGCATCTGCCATCATATCTGCAGTGAAAGTAAAAAGCTTAGAGCGATAGAAACCTACGATTATGAAGACCTCCCTCCAGCCATGCCTCAAATAACGCACCTTGGTGGGGTATAGCGAAAACTAGCTCCCCTCCCGTCCAGATAACGCAAAGTAAGAATAGAGATCACTGTTATATGTAGCTAGTGAAACAATCTTGCGGGAAACCTCTGAGGCCAATCGTCCTAATCCTCTACCCACTTTGCAAAGGATAAATGAAAGTCCTCGCCTCATTTTGGGATAACAAGCGCAAAAAACACCAACCAACCCTCAACGGCCTGCCAGGACTTTTTTGCTTTGGTTGTGCCAGTTTTACTGGCGACAGAACAGCTGGACATTTCCTTCGATGGAGAAAGATCGAGAAATAAAACGAAGATGGATAAAGAAAAATCGAAGAGAGAGAAAGCTGTAAGCAGCGCACCACACTAGATGCAGCAAGTCAGATGAATGCAAACCATGCTCCCGCATGTAACCCGCCTCCATACGACTGTTTCAGTCATATGGAGGCGAACGAAAACTGCCTACGACTATGTTCTTCTACATGATACCGACTGCATTCCTCTGGACCGTCTCAAGCATTAAACTTTTCAGATCACCCACAGCAAACAAATAATCAAACCCTTGAACCCGTCCCCCTTCCCTCTCTGTCAACTCGAAAACTTTAAAATACCAACACTCCCCTCTTCTTCTAACCGCAACATTTCCCTCGCTACTTCTTGTTTCTTGCTTGCTCATTAAAGTGCGACTTCATTGCACGGCAGGTAAATATTTATTTGTTCAACTTACCCACATGATAAGATCATCACAAACAAATACAAGAAAAACAATGCGAATGAAAGAGTGTCGAAAAATCCTCGGGCATAGCGTGGCCATGAATCGTAATGTTCCATCGATGAGATAGCCAGACCAGTTCGTGCATGTACAAGTATATAACAATCAACAATCGCTGCCTCTCGAGCGTCTCCCATCGGCTTATAGATTTCAAGAGCACTCCTCCATGCCAATCAACTGTACGAACGTCAAGCCAAGTCCACGGCCGACTTTTAGTTACTTTTCAGATAGCGAACCAGTTCCTTTACTACGCTGTATCTGTTCCGACAATTATACTGCACTCGCTTCTACCAGCACTTATTGTAATCATATCAAAAAACCACCAAACCACTAAAACGGACTTCGTACTTCCAGTCCTTAAGTAACGCTACCAAAACTAACGGTCAGCACCCTATCCTATTCCGTTTAGCTCATATACATTGTAACGAAATATAACTTATTAAATACCATGGTCGCATATTTCTCATAGGCACGAACGCTCACTAGCGAGCGAGCCTATTACAGCCAAGTCGATGTTAGATAGATTTTCACATATTCAGCTAATTTTACTATCAGAAAAAGCAAGCTTATATAGATCACTTTTTGAACACAGCTTCTAAAAATAATAGGCAAGTGAAACCGAGAAAAAAATGAACTCTTCCCTCTACTGCGCCGGAAGATAGCCTCTCAAATAAAAATATATCTTTTCCCTTAAACAGTTCCAATTATACAGAGAAATTTCATTGCAAAATAATACTCTCCCACATATTTCAATCACTATTAAAGCGACTCACACACCCCCGATAAAATTAACAGATCTTTCCACATGAAATCAACTGAGATCAGTAGAACTAAACGTTTTTAAAGCAATTGAAATGGGAAGAAAATCAACGAAAAATTCGATAATAAATAAAAAATAACAACAATAACAACGTTAACAATATTAGGAGCTAGAATCTCAGGAGGTCGGCTGCTTAACAAAAAAAACTCGAGAATATATATATCCTCAATTTATAAGAGCACTGCCGAAAACTTACGAAGTTTTACTATATTACTTCAACTTTGATGTTACCTATAGTGCGCTTATTTCATACGCTTTTTAATCTTTTTTTTGAGCGTTGTCCTCAAAATTATTTTCACTATGAAACCTTGTAACGTCTTTAAATATAACCAACTAGTAATATTAATACTTCAAACTATGATGTTAATGTTATCGTTGATTTTGTATGCGAAAAAAAACCTTTTTAAACCACAACAATACATTTATGCAGTTTTCACGGTAGCAGTTCGCATAATGAAGCGCGAACCACAAACAATGAGGACGATTTGAAACGTGATGCGAAGAACGCTGATGAAGAAAAAAATAATAATAAACGAATGGAACCGATAAAAATCGAACGTATTGGCGGAGAGGATAGCTGTTCAGCATTCCTGAGTGCGTTCACACACACATAAACACACATATGAACAACCAACAACAATGTCACGAAACAGATTGACTGATGCCTCTTCCGAACAGAGATCCTTGCATCCGAACCATTACAAACGACACCTCAGAATGTCTGAAAAATTTAAGAAAGAAAGAAATTTTAGTCGATCAAAGTGACCGTTTCAGCAGAAACAGCACCCTGCTCAATGAATGAAAACAAAACGGCCGAATGAATGTAGCGATATAGATTCGTTTGATGATGGTCTGAAATAAAGGAAAACGATTCACGCGCGTACGCTGACATTTCTATAGTGTGCATATCCATATCAACAAAGAGAAGAGGTAAAATATTTTAGACAGAAAATGGCAACGTAAAATTTAAAGTAGCAGGGGTTACAGGTAAAATATCACAGCTGTAAAATCTTTGGCACCCTCATCCTACCTGAATGAAAAATGCTGTACGTGCAAATATAAACGAGTGAAAAAAAGAGGGAAGAGGGATGATTCAAACATGCACCAAACACAAAAACAAAACAAAGAGGAGTAAAACCGACATAGGGAAAGAAAAACAATCAAACAACGGCACATTAATAAAAGTGAGATTCTGCTTCCCATGTTTTGTTGCTATTAGATTTAGTTCCTTACAGAAAAAAATTATACAGGAATGAATATACGAGTATATATGAGTCATGTTAAATTTCCTAGCATGTAAAAGAATGCTACATAAAGACCTCTACCTTGCAAGCCTAGCAATTGTCACATAGCACACCTCGCCGCGTGCAAGCACTATTAGCTACGAACAACACTATACTGAAATAAACTCAGTCGTCCGACTGCTCAGCTAAAAAAATCCAATGAAAAACATATTTCCAAAGAAAATCACTCAAAAAGAAATATTAAAAGCATGCATAAAGAGCTAAAAACATAACGCTTAAAATGCAATAGGGTGAAAGACGCTTCAGGCAATTAACCACAATCATCCGAAGTGCTTCTACAATGTAAGAACTTCTGCCGCTCGGACGGTTAACAACAAGCAAATGGCCTACCAACAAGCAAATATATTCGATATTTAACCAGAATTTCAATAAATCGATAGGGGTAACCTGGGAGCAGAAATCACTTAAATAAAAACAACATATTCACAGCCATCCCATCACAATCCCTTAACCTTCAAGAATCCGTGACAATTACAAAATTAGCAAAATCCCCTACCGGAGCAAAATCTGAAACTTGAATTTCTTTACCTAGCTACGCAAAATCACTGTCGAAAATTTTGCTGAACGAGACAAGGTGAATGAAGCAGTCTTAAATGATCACCATTCAACAGCTCTACATCAATAGCGTATGCAAAAGGACATGAATGCTTCGGAAAAGGTTAGAGCGGAACCCTCATTCTGACGCACCGACTGTTTATGATCAAGGAAAAGTAGCGGCGAAGAGAGAGCGAACGAAGAGTGGACCTGATGAGGAACAGAGAAATTATACTGCCTTGATATGCCGCAGCTACGATCCTGCCATTATGCTTTTACCAAAACATTATGCGACGCTACAGTGAACACCTGAACAGTCCACTAGAAGGGGCATTTTGTTGCGCACAACAATCCCACTATGTTTTTCTTCACCAACCTATTTTAAGCGAATTTGGCGATATAATCAAGCGGAACCCATAGGACGGTACCACAATCTTTCCTTTCACTCTCCGACCAGCCACTCTCCAAGTTCTGCAAACTATATAAGGAGTTTCCTTATTATCCCCGTCACCATTCTTAAATTACTGCATCTCCCAAGTTTCTACGCCTATGCAAAAACCACCGCAAATTTCGGAAACATGGAAATTCAATGAAATGATATTGCAGTATTTTGAACTTTCAATAACTCTAGAAAGAAAGTCTATGAACTCTGCTCCCTCCCAGGAAGAAATAAACCCAAAAGATACGTCTAAACGGACATAACAGTATATGTTGCAACTACGCGGAATACGGAAATAGAAATTACGAGGAAGTGCCTCCAGTACGAACCTACCTCTTTTTCAAAGTAAGACGACAGTAATGCCAAGTCAAATTGAATCTAATTCGCCTCGAAAATTTTTAATATTTCCATAATGACTCTACCTGATGAAGCGTGCTCGATCTGAACAGCGGGACGGTAATAGCATGCAACTACAACAGTGTTTCAGAAATTCGGTACTTCCATGAACAAAACATAATAAAACTTCTGAGCACGTGAAACAGCGGAAAGCTGCCACGAAGAAAAATATCAAAAAATGGAAAAGCGTATCAGAGAAGCTGGCATGAAGGAATCGCTCACTTGATAAGCCAACTTCGTAAGCCATCAACAAATAACAAAACTGGGGGCTTCATACTTCTGCCAACCACCTCTGTAAACGGCCCATAAAAAATTGTTCTATAGTGTACACTGCCGCTAGCAGATTTCATCCCAATAGCACCAGTGGTCTTCAAGTCGAAACTACAAACATATACCCGCAGACGGACACACAGGCGCACCTTTGAAGCACTAGAGCGAGCAAATAGAAAGAAAATTTGTCAAAACGCAGAAAGATGAACAACGTGCGATAATACACCGTTTAATCTGAGATGGACCATTTATATAATGCTAATAATGTCATAGAAGCACAAGCAGTAGTCTTCATTGGCAATTGGAACCGCAATTAAGAAGTAGAAGTGATAGCCTAGATGTCCTTTTAAAAATGAGATCACTAAGGAAGACGAGGAAAAAAAGAAGCGGAAGAGAAGAAAGAGTGATGCGATCATTTCAAGATTGATGCTATCAAAACAGCAGTCAACAGATTCGCCTTACAGCGAAGCGAGGTCCCGTTAATATGAGTTAAGGCCGTTTTTGGACTCAGATATGGCACGTACATCGAAAACATTTTCCATCCTTTCTGCTTGCTTCAAATAGCTCATGCGTCAATAAGTGTTTAACTCTCCAGGGCTATCTTCCACTCCCATCCAACCCCTCCCCCCTTTTTTTTCAGAAGCGTCATTTGCATAACAATAGAAAGTAATACAGTTAGTTGGACAGCTCGGAGCCCACTGATCGCAATCACTCAATGCTACTTATGTTTTCAATCGAAAGACACAAAAAAAGAGGTTCAAAAGAGCACACAAAATTAGTTCCTCGATATACCAACAAAAGGCTTGCGCCAGAAATTAAGCCTACAAGCACCACAAAACTAATTTGCATTTATCTCAGCGAAAATGAAAAAAACAACAGCAATTGTTAAACGCATGCTTTATTATACAAAACGATACAAATACAACCACCACCATGCAGTTGCAAGTATCAACCACGCATCGAACAAGACTTTCATCTAGATGTTCTTTACTTGACTACTTCACGACTGAAAACTCGCTCATCTTTAAGGTTAACTATGCACTGCTGAATTTACATAATAGATCACGGGTTTCTGCTAGGTATACTTACTCAGTCGAGCAGTGAATGAATCTTACATATTTGACTCAATAAACTGTGTAAACACTCTGCGTAAACCATGGTGAATGTCGGTCATCGACTGCCCTCGCCACAAAAAATGATATTACAGAAATCAAAGCTGCGTTAGCGAAATCTTCCCATGAAACAACACCACCTGATGAAGACTCAAATTTGGCAGTGGAGTAGGAGGTGAGAGCAAGATACCTCTTTGTTTTATAATCATCCAAAGCTGGTGGGCCTGTCGTCAAAGACTTACGAAATTCAGCAACTCCTGCGACACGAAAACATATATTGTGATCTCGCATAATAGATTTTTATCTATTCGTGAACTCTTCCACTTTAAAAGCTCATTTAGATGCTGGAAGGAAAACCTTGACGTGTAATTTTATTCCTATGCAGCTCTTACGTCAAACATCACAACAAAAGGCTCCTATTTTCATCGTTGAATCGCTTCAAATACCTTTTCGAGTCTACCACTGATTAGCCACTAAAAGGAAACTACTATGAAAATTTAAAATTAAAAGCCTGAGTAAACTGGAAGAAAAGATTCAAGAAAAAATTCTTTAATGCTGCCGTTGCTATAATTCGCTAAAATATTTCACAAAATGAAAGGAATCACAATTGCAGCATAAATGAGTTCAATACCTGCACAGAGCCTCCGCCAATAACAAACCCATCGCCCATACCGCTGTCTCGAGATTCACTCTGCAATTATGCCACGCTGAATCTCTGCATCTGCATCAAAACATCTGTGTTACGCGACGATACTATAATAACTATTTCTCTTCCCGCACGATTCTATAAAGAGATAACAAACGCTACTCAGGTTAGAGAATGATATCCTGCTTTTCTCATTTTAAATCACTTGATTGTCGCATTATCTTTTTCCACGCCGTCTAAAAACACCGCAGAAATCAACGTTTTCCGATAACATTACATAACAGTGGCAATACATCAGTTTATATAAATCGACAAACTTTCCGATGCATACAGCATCTTATGTTTGGGACAACTGCGGGATCGGCAAACATGATGTCTCCAAAACATCACAAACCACCCATTTCTACTGACGACTCGATGTCTAAAAAATGCGCCAATAAGATAACTGAAACGATTCCAACATCAAAATGCTATAGCACTGATCATTCTGAGGGTTATCACTGCACAATGCTTTCAGCTACAGCCACAGCAAGAAATCAGCATGGCTTAATCATATGACCTGATATCACCTACGCTCAAATCGGCGATGCAGAATAAGGATTCCGCCACGGTAGAGCGTTTCTGCGATGGAACTGGTGTGTATTCATACCATACTATCTAACAGCATAAACTCTGTGCACCACTATCCAATGCGCAATATTTGGTTCTTGCTAATTTCCGCAACCGTTGTAATGCAAAGGAAACACAACTAACTGTTACTACAGAATCTTCCCCACAAATCGTCACACTGAATTATGCAATTGTTTTGCTCTTTCATGCTAAACGTTGTACTACATTATTAAATTTTTGAATCGCAGTATCCACAAAGGTATGAGGACGAAGATCGAACACCTGCTTGCGTGATTCAACATGAACAGCTGAACGAGGAATGAAATCAAGCCATGTCTTATTTTAAAATGAGAGTATTTAAACACTGAAGTCACATTAGAAACCTCATTTTGAGCAATCTACTACTCCGAAATATGAGCAATTTGCTTTCTATTGTGGGCGAAATTTGCTGCAAAATTCCAAAGGACAGAAAGAGTTCATTACGCGTTTGTATTCATTCTTAACAATGTTTACCGAGATATTATGATACCTGATAAACTGCATAAAAAATGAGATTCAGTGGAAACATCCTAATATAAGAAATTGCCGTCAAGAATAAAACGAAAACTCACTTTGATCGGTGCTGGAACACTGGGCACTACACTTGGCCCACTCAGCTCTTCGGCCTGCATCTCCATAGCTTGCTCGTCGGTGCCCTAAATCATTCCCGTTTTTCGAGCACATCACCAATATCCTATTCAGTGACCATTCAATACAATCCATATCGCCTGCGATATCAAAATGCAATTAGAAGATTTTATATCAGTTTTGATATTTAAAAAAATGATTACTTCACCTCTTGACAAATGCGAGGATTTCTGGTTCCTTATCTTTGTCCGCGTATTCCTCATTCTATCCATCACAACAATCTGAGCAAACACTTACCGTTTTCATCGATCCTTTGAAAGGAAGCAAACCATCACGCAGCTGAAAAGCCGAATATTTCAATTCGACAAGAGAATAAAAGCCACACAACCTAGACATACAAACTATGAAAACAACTATACTACTATATTCCTACCGCAAAACTTTCACGAAAGTAGGAAAAAATATGCAAAAACCCTCAGAAAGGTTGAAAACACAGTTGCAAACTCTAGATCTATTATTATATTGGAATCCACTACTTTAAAAACAACATAACTAACTTATAACCCAATAATCCATCTGGAGTATCGGTAGCTGATATCAGAAGAAAATAAGAAAGCAAGAAAAAAGCTTACCATTTCCCTCAGTTGCATATAGATAACGCCCAAGGCATTACGTCCCAATCCGAATTTCGGCACCGACAGCACTGTTTCAGATGTCAACGGGAATTCCAACGGTATCTAAAACGTAGCAATATCAAAGTTCATTCTTAACGGAGCTAAGCAGAATGATATGGTGTGAGCCTTGACCATCCACCAGTTAATATGACGGAGTTTCCTCTTCTTAACGCAAGCAGAAGATTTAGAGAAAAAGAAAAACACTGCCACGTAATACAGAATACGTACGTCGACGCTTGGCAGTACAGCTATGACATCAAAATCATCATACACTGCTTAGATCTTCAGGCATTTCATACAACCCCTACCATTAAAAGACTATCATACATTGCTGAATTCAAATAGCAACTCACATCATTTAGCTAAGCCGACCGCTCCTTCAAATCAAGCGGTGCACACACAGAACGAATTTGAAAAAGAACTGTGTTTACCTTGATTACCACTTTATTGCTTTTCATACTTCTTGCCCAATCCTGTATATATCGGTGGTTACATGCAGTCGCATAGAAATCGTCGCCACCAAAGCAATGCACAAGTAATTTGTCTCCAGAATCCAAAAGCGCCTTACGTAATTCTTCACACTGTTCCACTTTTGCCAACAATGCACGCTGAATGCAAGAATATTTCAAATAGCTATTTGCATACAATATTTGCAGAGAAAAAACTCAACAAAACGAGATAAGCACCGAAAAGGAGAGGAAAATAAAACGATGGAAGCGTTTGACAATAGAAAACAACCGAAAGCTATTACCATTATAAGAATAACAAAAGTAACCTTATAAATATTAAACAATAAAAAGCAGAACTCATCTTTCGCAAGTCTGCCATTTGTCTTCCAAATAAAAGAAACTGAAAAATCGATTACTTGGCGTTCATACATACTCATCAAAAACGACACACCTGCATAGCTTCAAGTCCCGCTGTTTTACGCCACTCTTCTGATGCGCTTTTATCAACCTGAAAATTGCGCCCACATACCAATTTTTCAGTTACCTTTTCAACAGAAAATTTATTTCTAAGCTTAGTGTTTCCATCCCCAAAGTGCTCTGAGATCATACAATTCATGGCAACAGGATGAGTAATAATATCAGCATTTTTGCAGATGTCGATTACAACCAAAACAACTGCAGCATAGTTCAAATATGGCTGCCATTCAGGGTTACATCTTTTTTTTCACTTCAACCATCTATTCATAACCATAGCTACTTGCAAATCATGAGGCAGATGCAAAAGAAGATTCAAAGGGCACTATTTTTCGCTTCAGAAAGGAATATCACAGTCGAAATACACGAACAAATTTAAATCTCACTAACGCTCCATCGCAATTCTTCAGCAAGTTCATTCCCCCTCCCCTCCAAAAAAGATAATAATATCAAAGCATCATCTACAGAAGATATACCGAAAGCCCCCGAACGCGCCTAATTCCGTGAAAGTCACTTTCCATTGAATGTCTGAGCAGCGATGTGACAGAAAAAAAAAAAACAACAGAAAGATATTTTAGTGAAAATGCCAACGAAAAATACCTTATTGATTTTCAGAATATTACGTGCGAGAGTATTGTAGTCCTTAGTTCTTTCTTTTCCCATACTCTCCTCACCTTCAGTCATCAGCAATGATGTTACACCACAAAGCGCCTCCGTCTTCGCCAGCTGATAGAAATGATTGACATTGTCGTAAACACGACCGTCGATTTGTAGTGGAAACTAAAACATTTAATCCATACAAATAAATCAGTCTTCCAATTAACAATAACTTATTAAACGCGTGCTGAAATCTAATTAATTACTGAAACGCTAAGTTATGCAAAAACTGCCAATTCAGTGCAATAACACTTTCAACCTCATCTGTTTTAAGTAAAACACGAAACAAACTGAACAACTAACATCGTGCTGTGCGGTTAACACATTCTGGAATCCGGAGAAGCAAACGATATTATCCGGAGAAACAGCGAACTCCTTATACTTCGCCGACTCCGGCAGCTTCTTAAACTGCAATCAAAATATTCGTCAATTTCTCAGTTTAACACAGCAATAATGCACCATCGACGATATGGGAGAGGAATGAATCTAACTAACATATTTGCCGTTTTCAATTACCTCCTCATAAAAAATAAAACAACTAAGACATTTTTCTGCTGCCCTCATCTCTCATACCTATTCCATCAAGATTGCAAGAATGAATAAAAAGAACAACTGGCTTTCGTTGATGAAAAAACCTAAACTCCCATCAAGAACAACAACTGAGATCATACGCATAACGTAACACTCTGAACTAATAAAAAATTACATCAATAGTCTACAGTAAATAATAAAAGTATTCGACTCCAACGACCTCAGGTTCTCTAGTTAGGACAAAAATGGATCGCCAGGTGGTCCCGAAATAACTCCTAAAAATATCACCTCCAAGAACTCAACCGCAATAACCAACTTAGACAGCCCAGTGCTCATCGCAGCATTTACTACGACTTCGGTGATAGGATGATAGATTGTTCACCCTCGCCTAAGTAAAAAGGGACTTATTGAAATTTTTTAATCTCTTCGTTCGCAATATGATTTCCGCTGAAAGCGAATGCAGCAATCTGGATGTTAATCAAACTTCCTCTGAATCTATTTATTTTTCAGTCAGACTTTCGTTATAAACCAATATATTTTCTCGATCGATGACCTCAAGAAACTTGATTCTGTTCCTAAACAAGTTCAATATTCTTGAAATAACAAATAAAAATATTCGATGGTCGAAAATTCCCAACATCTTTGAAATTCGAAGTCACATAATAGCCAGAATCTATGGTTGCTGTAAACGAAGCGCGAACCCCAACCACAATTTCAACTTTATCGATTCATTGCTACCAATATTAAATTATTCGAAACAAATCAATTGAAGTTCACGAGAGGCGACACAAGAAAAGCGACCGCAGACAAAAGAGAAAGGAGAGGGAGAGATGTGGAAGAGGGAAAAGCGAGAAAAGGAGAGAAACGACAAGACAAAAAATAAGAAAGAGTGGATAGAAGGGAATAAATAGAAGAGAAAAGAACGAAGAGAGGGAGGAAAAAAAAGAGAAATGGAGAGAAAAAGGGAATGGAATGAATTTGGCACGAAAAAGTGGAGGAGTGGAGGATGGGGAGGGTGGGGCAAATGACGAAAGGCGAGAAGAACGGAGGGAGCGGATGGATGAAAGGGGAAACGATACAAGAAAGCTGGTGGGGACTTTAATGAAGGACTCTCCGCCTACTGGAACGTAAGCCAAAGACGATCAAACTGACCTCAAAGTGTCGGTTACGAATAAAGGGTTTATTTTTCATGATACGACCGTAAGGAAAACGCTGTCCACCACCACGACCCATTCGCATTGCGCCACCCATCGGATTTCGTCCTCTAAAACCCATAGCGAAGCCGTTCCTTGAGAGTAATCCACCCCTCAATCCTCGCAATGAACGTCCACCTCCTCTTCCTTCGTATCGAGGCCACGCTGAATTATGCATTCTACGTCTTCGTTCATATTACGAGAGTGATCACCATTCGTAGAGAAATAATAGATTCAATGTCTTGATATAATTATAAGTGAAATGATGCAAAGATCAGCTTTACACGGATCAACTCATAAATGATTATATATTCAGTGGAATGTTACCTTGGAACCTGGATTATTTCAAATTTAAGCAAAGGAGAGAGGGGGGGGGGGGGGGGGGGGGGGAAGGGTGGAGAGAAGATATTTTAGAATCGCATCATCAAAACACAATTCAATCGACTCGTTTTTCATCGTTTAAAGCTTAATAGTGCAAATATAGCGAATGCCTCTCTAGAGACAAATTCTCTATTATCTTCTAGGTACAATCTTCCAATATAATTGCACTCTTCATTATAAGGATATAAGATTAAACACTGGATATATCTCGGCACACACTAATATTCATAGTTCGATATAGAATTTCCATCATTTCAGCGTTGAATTCGATCCTAATACTAGTTATCGTAGACTCGATTATACATACGACAATAACCGAATGGAATTTTGTCGATATTATCAATAAATAACAATTAACATCAACTCAACTTACAATGATACGATGATGCAGCCGATGGAATGAATTGCCCAGAGAAATGCTGCAAAAAAAAAACAACGCATATTTTCCTCACAATTATAAAAATAATTGAATAAAGAGAGAGAAAAAAAAAAGAAAGAAAATTTATTTCGTTAATTATATCGTTATGAATAATCTTAAGTGAAAAAAAAAAATTAATTCCACAAAAATATTTATAGGGAAATAAAGAAAAAAAGAGAATTTCTCAACTAATCGTATATAAATAACTAAAAATTTTTAAAAAATTAAACGACTACCGCGTAAATATTTTAAATAGACCCACAAGCGTGCTTCGGTTAACTTATTACGAAAAAAATATGTATACCGAATCCATAAAATCCACTACCGAGTTGACTTTAGACGTCCCGGTTAAGCAAACAACACGATCGCACGACGCGTAATTAGTCGACTAAATACTGGCTTTGTGCCAATTCACCATATCCGCGTCATCGAATCGACGCTTTGAGACGCTTTATTTGAATCGCGCTGAATTATTTACAGCTATACTGCAACGACTCATGATTATTGACGACTATAGGCATCGATTACATCAAGTATGGACGTGGTTTTAGAGCTATTCTACAGAGATGTCGTTTCGTATGGTCGATCCTCAACGGGCGGTGAGGGAAGCGGCACGTTTGTAGGTAGCGAGTGAGAAAAATAAGAGGGGAAACATAGGATTGATTATTCGCGGAGACATGTCAACTGTCAGATATCCGAACATGGCTGCAGTATAATCGTGTGGCTATTGAGACCTTTGCTGCAACCTCCAATATTGCAAAAGCAGGAAAGGCAGAAGGAGAGGACGGCTGGATGCAACGTGCAAACGATCGAAACATTAAGCGAGTAATGCCTTTCATGATCTTATCAATCAAATCATAAGCAATAACCGAAACGTTCTTATTCCACCTAATGGAACATGACTAACATCTCATAAGAGAGCAACTTCAAGCCTCTTCCCAAACGAACTCGAACGTTTTCAGTACTTTCCGTTGAGCTTATCAACGTGCTGTCTAAATTTTCGATCCTCGTGAACTATATGTGAAAAGATATATCAGAAATAAACCGCAACACATAAAATTAAGGCAAAACCAATTAGTATCTCAATCAAACAAATTTCCACGTAAAATTCTCCTAATCTACCAACGAGATACTGTTTCTTTGCGAAAATTGAGCACTTTATACGTCAGCCGAACTTATCCACAACGCTAAAATAAATGCTTCCAGATCAGTAGATCATTCGACATTATCAAAAGCTTGCTTGGTAATTCTCTCCAACTACCATAATCAGCAATACTGACCTCAATTTATCCATAACGTTTGATTAACTAAGCATTCATGCCATATCTATAATTTATGAAAAGAATTACCCAATCATCTAAAATTAATTCCTCTATTTGAGAATTGAAACGATCAAATAAGAAAGATAATCGTTATTTACTGAACAACGTTTATTGTTGCTGCATAGAAATAATCGCATAAAATTGAAAAATATAATGAATTACGAACGGAAACGTTGTTCAAATTTCACGTAAAATAATAACGAAATCAATAGATATAATAGAGAATAAAGAAAAATCTCGAGGAATATTCCTCACAATTGATCGCTCTTACATATAAAGAAATGTGCCGTTATTGCAAAATCGGCGCTATCTCGAAGAACAATTCATTGAAATAACGAGATCGATGAAATAACTAAACGGCATGCATCAATTATACAAATTCTCAACGTTTCATATATCAAATCAGCCTTCAATTCAATACGCCTATCAATAATGATATTAAACCAATAGTAATTGTGAAGCTGCGAAACATAACACCATAAATATAAATCAATCGAAATCCCTCACCTCAAGACAACTTCACATATGCAATTATACTTCAATGAACGCTACACTGACGAATAAAAAGATTTCCACAGCATCATTCGAACAGAGGGGATTCATATAACCGCAATAAGTGTGCTAGATTTGGGCTTCCAAACTCAAACATTCTGAAAGATTTCGCAACGATTATTTCTGTACATTTCCCCCTCCTCCCTAAACAAGAAAAGATACTTCCCCTCCTAACCCCAAAAATTCGATCTTCATTTGTGGGATGCCAGTTTTAAAATTTTAATTATGACCGCTAATTCAAGTCTTCAATTGCATGAAAGTGACAGATGCTATCAAGCTCCCCCCTGCATTCATTTCCTTTACAAGAGAATAGTCCCCTCTGTTGAACTCGCTATAATCGAACGAATCTATTCAAACAGTATCCCCTCCAACGCTCGCCTAAAAGGCTAAAAAACATCTTGCAGTAATGACAATAACATCAACATCAAAATGAAAGCGACAATAATTTTTCAATGACCATCCAGAGACAATTCCCCACTGTAATCTCCAGCCGGTAGCGTCTTCTTATCGAGATCATCGAAATATGCATCCTTCAGGATAGTCTTTGCGGCGATACGTTTACCCGGATCATAGATCAACATCTTCTGAAACACTCCGCAGATGATTTACATCATCGCATTCAGATTACCCTTCACTTAGACTACATCGCTAAATGCACTGCACCAATTTCTTATAGATAAATAATACTGTACTCGACTCCTAAAACGTTGAAAGCCGCTCACAAGAAAGAGTGAAATGGAAGTGGTCAGTGGCTATCACATAAATCAGATTGCCACATCCACGTTTCTTTTTTCTTTGGCCAGGACTTGTGGCACTCGAATCGACTAGCCGGTAAAAAGCTACTGCAGCCATATCGATAGTGCGCAGCTTCAGAACACGCTTACAAACTTCAAACAATCAAATGGAAAAAAGTACAGACCTGAAGGAGGTCGATTCCCTCGGGACTGAGATATTTATCCAGCTTTTCTGCCAACGAATTGCCTCGCCACTTCGGAAAACTTGCCTTATAGTCGGGCAGCTGTGATACCCCTTTCCATGAGCTTTCTGTAGGCGTCGACAGCACCCTAAAAATCAAATCAAATTTCTTTACTTTACCAGCGTAATCAACGATCCTTTACAGTTTTAAAAAATTTTTCTGCGCTTTTTTCTTCTTTCCTGTGAAGTTCTTTGTTCCTATTTCCATTCTTTTCTTTATTTATTCCTTCTATAGCCCCCTTTAAAATCTTTGAACTTAGACGCTTAATCCAATCTATTTTAGAGCTTTAGTCCTTATGACCAGCCGATACTTCTCGCATATTTGATTCGCACACAACGATCGCGCAAAACTGCACTCATCAACAGTATATGTGCAAATGCGCTTAATCATCGGCGGATCACTAGAGAAACAAAAGATTACAATATAACGAACAAATATAACGAGTGAATAACTCCAATATGACTCTACGTGGATTACTAATAACAACAATGAAACATTCTAAACGCAATCTAACATCTCATTAAAAATATTTAAAAGCCAGAATCAAAAAATGGAGTAAAGTTGCTGCTATACTAAAGCTCAGTTCCTTCTACCACATCTTGGAGTATCAAATACTACAGAAAACTTTCATACGATATTTCTGTTAAAAAGAAAAAACACCAGTTAAGCATTCAATTTCTCTAGGACAAAATATAACTCACAAATTTATTCTCGATTTTCGCTATGAAGCCTCCCACCTTTACTAGTTGTCTGTTGTAATAATATTTATATCTTTGCTTTATGCTTACCATACTACCAGATCCCCGTATAGAGGGTTAAAATTCAATAAAACCAACTCCAAACCTGAAAATGCGGAACAGCTCATCGATTTCCGAATCACCCTGGAATAGTGGTTTCTTAGTTGCCATCTCAGCAAAAATGCATCCAATACTCCATATATCGACAGCCATCGAATAGCGTGGCGATCCAAGAAGAACCTCCGGTGCACGATACCATAACGTCACGATCTTAACTTCCAAAGATCTCATCATGAATGCAATACCAATTGAGCAATAAACTAATAAACACGTTCTTTATGCTCATAGGTTTTCCAAAGTTGAGTTGTCACTGAATTGTCATGTGACCACAGAGGGAAGTAAATAATGGCACTAGTCACTCACAAACCATAAAGAAGCAATGCCACATCGGTTCATGCGAAGTACTTGCCCATACCTATATTAGAGTGTTTATGTTCCACTTACTTCATGGGTATAAACACGAACTGGTAAGCCGATCGCCCGAGCAAGCCCGAAATCGGCAAGCTTTATTGCACCTTTCGTATCGACCAACAGATTTTGAGGCTTCAAATCGCGATGAAGAATTCGTCTCTGATGGCAGAAGCAGGTCGCCTGACATATTTGATAGAGGTAGGACTTTTGCTGAAAAATAAATTTTCTACTTGCTTCACTTTTTATATCTCAGCGTATTCGTCCATGAAGCCGATAAATGATTTTCTCATATCCTATTAAAATTTTCTCGTATCCTTTTAATATCGCATTTCATTGCAATGAGATGAGGTGGCATCACGATAAATCATACTAAATTTGACTCATAATAAATTAGACTCAATATTTATTATATAAAAAGGATGAATTAACAACAAAATAAGACAAAGACACCTACAAGTTTGATATCCATCATAACGCCATCTGGAATACTATCCAGAAACTTCTTAAGATCCATCGAAAGAAATTCAAAGATGAGATAGAGACGATTTTCTTGCATTATCACTTCTTCCAGGCTGAAATATTAGGTAATACGAGTAAAACGGAACGACTGTCTCTGATATCAGTTACTCGAACCTCAACTCTAATAAAACATCGTAACGCAAAAAAATTATATTAGCATTCCGACAGATGCATAAGAAATAAAAACACGTCCAACGTGTTAAAACGAGCAAACGAATATCAACAAAAATATGAGAGAAAATAGTATAGGATTTTATGCTTAATACTATTCGATCCGAGTGATACGACAGAATGATTAGTCCTATTGAGCGCAAATTCACTGTGCAGATAGCTGAGAGGTCGACACGAACACATAGATAAAGTGCGGTCTGTAAATTACAGAACAATATCATATACCCACTTACATTAATAGCGCTGATGCTTTTAACCTGAGGAAATGTTGGATGAGCTAACTTCACTGAGGAAGGTTGTAACTTCAGCAATAAATTTCTCAGTGAATGAAAAAATTATCCTCTCTTTTGCTCCCGACAATCACAATATGTGATATGATAAATTTTAGGCCATTAATAAGGCATAAGTGCCTCACTTTATATGAAGACACCACAATGCCGAGGTCGTTGAAGAAAAGGAAGAATTTCATCTATTCTTTGCTACCTATGTAATGTTTGCGAACTAACTGCCCGCTGTATAGGAACACTGTATTTTCAGATAAAATTTGCCGACTCTCGAAAAACCAAATTGACCGAAATCTCTGCGATAACTGAAACAGGAATTTAACTTTTCAGGATATTAAAAAGTCAATTTTTCCAAACTCAAATCGTCTAAACCTCCCATTCCATTTCATGATAAATCCAGACCTAACTGACAACCCATATAAATCTCCAATACAACGTGAACGGCAATTAATAAAAACCTTCGCTATTTTACGTCATTTATCATTGAGTATGGATGATGTCGAACAAAAAGAGCAACGAGAATGATCTGTAAGTATTCTTGCCGCACGGGGTGCCGAAACTCTTTACTGAACCTTCTTCAACAAATCGCGTATCGGCAGTCCTTAAGTGGAAAAACGAGATGACCTGAGAACGAGTGTCATGAAACAGCGTGGAACTCATTTCTGATGATTAAAGGGACTGTATCACGCACTTTGCGCTCAGAACAATAGCTCTAAATAATATTTCCATTACCTCTCAATAACTGAAAAAAAGAAACAACTAAGATTGCCTACCTGACGATGTTTGGATGTTTAAGCTCACGAAGAAGTGACATCTCACGCACAGCGGTCGCTGGTACTCCCTCATCTTCGCTTTCGAGACGAATCTTTTTCATTGCTACCAACTGATCGGTTTTCACATTTTTCCCTTTGTATACCACTCCATATGTTCCTGTAATGTCATCAGAAGTCAATGTCACATCCACCTTCAATCATGGTCAGAAAAAAACATTCACTCAAGATCTGTAGCTGATTCCATGGAACCCAATGCACGCCATCAAGAAAGGACCAAAATCCACTCATAGAAAATGATCGACGATGATGTTTAAATCTATGAGAACCATATGAATCAACAATCAGCTTCATATTTTCCCATAGTTACCCTAATTAATCTTGACGACTTGCTATCCAGATAAAATAACTACCAACACTTCGTTACGATTCAAATCACACAGGAGATTTCACACAAATTTGGGCTACATTCCACCGGAAAAAAACGGTACGATTAAAAGCCTGAAATATACCCTTTTCCGAAATATCATTAAAGTGGAACACTCTCCTTTGAAATCTGCAGTTATCACCCCTCCTGACCCTTGTTTAGAACTGTGTATGCCGATACATCAGAAAGTGTACTACACGTATTGTTATAACACCTCACGAGCAGTATTTCATATCTGATTCTATTTCACTATTTAAATCTAATTTTATCAAATTTAAATAAAGGCCCTTCCAATAAAGTCTCCTTTGCTCGAAGAGATAAGCAACAAAAATGTGACGACTCACTCACCTTCACCGATCTTCTCCAGTTTAATGAAATCTTTTAACGTCAGCGCATCGCCAGATGCCATTCTTGTAGTGAAGTCGTTCCCTTAAATGGAAAAATAATTCTACACAAGAAATATTCTTAGGAATAGTTGTCTGAGAAAATACAGATATGATGTAATACGACACAACGAGGCAAGACTGAACGTGAGAAAAGAAAAGCATTCAGAAGAGCTACCATTAAAGGATTAAATTTTTCGCTCTCAAAAATGGCCTCAAAATATAAAATATATCAGCACCGACGTCCCGCTGCGAAACAGATAAGTGTGAACGCTTGGCACTCATCATTTTTAATCAAGAAAAGCGGTTGATTATGGAGAGGAGGTAGCGATATTGAGGTCATGGACGACTGCCTGCCACTGCGGCTGTAGCTGCAGCTAAATAAATTAGCACTAACTTAACGCATCACGTGAGTTTCTTGGTCCCGAACTCATCAACTTTACATAAGCTCGTTGACCATGTCGCAATACATAGCCGACTTCTTCGAAATAAGTGAACACTTCACAAGTTTTTAAAGAAAAAGTTCAAAACTATAGCGTCCACTACGGAAAGACCGTTCTAGTAGACGCACATAACCACATGAATCTGATCTCAGAGCACAGCAAAAAGTGGCGATACAAAGACCAGATTACCAGATTACTCTACGTACTTTTCGAATGCTTTAAGCTAGGTCTGCGGAAATCAAAGGTAACCTACTTCCCCTAAAGGGAAAAATCGGCAACTTTCATCATTATATAATACGTAACGATGAAGAAGAGCTGAGAATGCCTTTAACTACGAAATAAAAGCACAGCACTACTTCCATATAATAGCATAAACAAAAACACCATATAAGCGCTAATATGACCGCCTTTATTCAAAATTAATTACGACAATACACCTAGCATCTGCTTGTAAAATACCAACAAACAGTTGATACTATAACAAAAAATCTTTCGACGAATGTTTACCTAAGAAGTGGACATTTGGCTCAACCTAAACCTCCCGCAAAGCCTAGGCTCCATTTTCACGTTCCCCAATGCTTGCATTAAATTCGGTCATATTGGCAAGCGTCATTTGCCCTAACAGACCTGCCACTCCATATGTTTGAACACTATTTTATTCCGCTGCACTAATAATATCAAGCACCCGTCTCGAGAGATGTATTCATAGGAGAAACGAATGACCTTTAAATGGATAATTCTACGTTTCTTTAACTAAAAATTTCCCTTTACAAATAGTCTCATTTTCAGTAAGCAATAACCGAAATTCGATGTTTTTGCAAAAACAATTCCCCTCACCAATCATTTCACCATTTCTAGGCGGCTTTTCAAGAATCTTCCCTCATTGGGGAGCATCACTTCATTAAAGTGAAACCTGACAATATATCTGAAAAAAAATAACAGTTAAATTCGCTTACTTGTTTAATTAATTAATTAATACTAAACTAATGATCGAAGTATCCGCAAATGAGGAGAAACCTTCGATGATGTATGAAAAACGATAACATTACCTCGTTCTCTGAGATAATTTTTCGGGGAAGCACGCCAATCCAAACCTTGATGACTAGGAGAACAAGCACTTCAAATCACCCAAAAGCATTGCAACTTGACCCCAAAGCACTACACCTCAACTGAGCAAAACACGACCCTACCGCATGATAATTGCCTCCACATAACATATGAACCGCTAATTTTGCTGACGGTATTTCAAATTCGAAAGTCACTTTCCCGCCTCATTTTGAATCGAATATTATCCGTTTGAATATTACAGCTTGAAATTTTTTCATTTATCGTTGCATATATGCGCTTCCAAGGCTTTTAATGTGAGAGATAAACAACCAAAGACAATAGAAGAGATGAAAATGCTTTTGAAGTGAGAGAAATCAGTTCCGTATGCGTAACTGTTGATCTGTATTCGCTAATTTACGTTGCAGAACAAAGCTTTTTAATCTTATATATATCGCAAAAACCAATAATAGAAGAAGTGTTATTAATAATTCGATTTCACTTTCACATGTGATAGACAATAACAGTGGAGACTAGACGTTGAATTACTTCGAAAATTACTAGGTAATATGATGCTAGAATAAATGAGAAATAACGCAATTAAAGGCTTACAAAGAAGATTCTATAGTTTATTGATATAGCCACCTCAGCAGTTATTGCGAATCTACTAACTTCGCCCTTCAACGCTGTTGAATATATGACTTCCTAAAGTAGTACACTAAAGCAACGTTGCCTGTGAGTGGAAGATAGTTTTTCCGACGTTGCTTTCAACCATAGTATGGCCTTATTTTATAGCCCACGACGACAACTTAGTTCGAAAAAAAAGAATCAGTGAACTTTTCAGGTCGTTGTCCGGTCTCCATTTGTGATCGTTTAAAGTGAAATACACGTATACCTTTGAAATTGGATACATTCTGCAGACGCTTATTACTTTTAGGCTTTATGATTGTTTATTGCTTCGAGTCGATCGCCATGCAGTTAAACCGATTTATACAAATATTCCTTGCAAAATTTCACCCCCAAAATGGAATCCCAACAAGCCTTATTGTTGTCAATGATTGCCTCTAATATTGCTGCAAATAGGGGAAAATGCATCATATTTCACCTCGTATAACTCCTCTTCGTTTCCATTTCTCCTTAATAAATACGCTTCGAATGGAAATACTTCCTCCACAATCACTGTCAAGATGAATAAATCGATCTAGTGCGACAGTTGATGAGTGCGTCGATTGTTGGCGATTGCAATTACAGCGTCAAGAATATTTAACAAATGGAATGTTCGCATGAATTAATCTAAAAGCGAATCGCTACGATATTAGAATGCAAAATGAGAAAAATTTCATAATTTTATGCGTATTACGTTTTATTTCGTCGCAATATATCGTTTCGTCGTTGATGAGCGATCGCCCTAACGGACGGAAACATTTCTTGAAAAGCGTTTTTTTTCTTATTTTCTCTTATTTCTTCGAGAAATTCCTATGATTTACTTTTCACTTTTCCAAATTTTCCGCTTCGAAATTCATTAATTCGCAATATTTCCTTTTTTTACCTGTAACTTCTTACAGGTATGTGGCTTTTCGGTGCATTTCAATTGATCACAGCACCGATTATTGTGTTGTGCATCTATCCGTCAGGTAATTAATTCATTAAAATATCACTGAAGAAAATTATGAATAATAAATTCGTTATTATCGCTTTCTTGAATATTTTTATCTCTCATTCGGCGTTTATAGATCGAACTTTTCGCGTTACGCTTTTACTGTTATTGTTAATTATCGCCAAATAAACGAGTTTATATCTACTTGGTTCCCAGTTTATCCACACGAATGCCATACTTGAAAATCACCATTTGATAGCTTTATTTAGATTAAAGATGATGAAGCCATAGAGAGCCGAAATTCGAAAACCTTCGATACTTAAAAGATATTATTATATCATTTCGAATAATTATTTACTTCATAGTGAGAATGTATCACTTCAAAGCAGTTATCACATAATATGACTTCCCATTTGAGAATTATAAGAGCTCTTCTTGAACCAATTCATTTCTCTTTTTTTGTGATGTCCGTCAGTTCACTATATGTTCATTTTCTAAGCGTCGTAGAAATCAACACTTCCCAATTATGTATGCGTGTATAGCCTGTGAACTATCTCTAATGAGGGGAGAGGGAAATTCTTAAAATCACTCGAATAAGCTTTTTATATGCAAATTCATTTATATACTATATAATGCTAAACGCATTTCTCACTTATTCAATGAAATTTTATATACGATCACTATTTATTAATTTCTCCATAAGTATTTATACAATTTAAAATAAAAACTCATCAAATTGCTTAGATATTTGCTATTTTTAAAATTCCAACTTCTAACAAGATTCATCTGTCCTATCGATGAATATTCACTGCCTCTTCCATTTATTGCAGCGGATACAGCGTTGGAAAAGAAATGCTTATATTTAAAAACGCAAACAAGCAGTGTCTATTATGATAATTCATGTTTTGCGACCACCGTAGAGACCTACTCAACAACGTTAGCCGATTGGTATAAATTACACAAACATTGCGATATATTGGCCGGATATAAAGGACGTTTAGCATTCATTTTAACTCGTGCACAAATCAATGCGCTTATCGCCGATGAAGTTATTGAGGTATATATACTCGACTTTGTTGAATTAACGATAAAAGTACGACAGTTTAATGTGGAATAGTGATAGAGATATGAGATGATAAAATTGAGAATAAAATATTCGTAATTTGCTTGGAAATAAATTGCTTCTCTACGTTGTAAAATGGCAAATTTCAACTTGAAAGTTATAGCAATGCAGTTGAAAGCGTTAGCGAGCAACAACGAAAATTAATCCGCATTAATATCCGCATATATCGGAAACACTTTTTAGTGTTCTAATAGGAGATTTATGCCCACTGATTTCAAGTGATTTTGAAAAAAAAGTTACCCCTATTAACTAAACATTATAGAAATAAAGTTTTATATTCCACAAGTATTGCACATTTACTAAAGTACTACGAAATACTTTTAAAAATTATCATTCCACTGCATTTGTCGTAAATAATATTAAGCTATTGGAGACGTTATATTACTCTTAGAGTAATGATTGTCCTTATAGATATGTGTTAAATAGGAATCCTTAAAGTAGCCAGATGTTTTTATTACATTAATCGGCGGCAAGATATGGATAAATCATTACCATTTTACCTTCAGCCACGGGGACGATATTTTATTGGCGCTAAGAAGGATCCACCATCGGATTGTGGTGATCGTCTTTGCACCTATCAGGATCCCGAACATCATAAGAATTGGTATTATATTGATGCCGAAGGCCAAAAACAGGTGAGTGAAATGATCGAAACAGTTAACAAAAGATGCTTATCGTGGCAATTTGCACAATATTCTTGTTTATAATGCTTGTTGGCATAACTGGTGTTTATTAAGATCGAAGCATTTTCTGTGGGCACAAAGCGGTCATAAATCATCTTATGACATTAAACATGGCACGAAGGGGTGAAATAAAACGTATCGTAGGGTGAGGTGAATGCCGATTTGTGGCTAACTGGTGAGCCGAATAACGCAGGTACGAAGCCACCCGAAAATATCGTTACGTTGGAGCATCTTGGTTCGGCTAGATTGGGATTCAACGATGCGAATGGAGAGGCTCAACATTTCCCACTTCTATGCGAATATCGTTTGTTTAATTTCATTTATCAGCCTAATTCTTTAAATGCTTTTTTCTTCATTTATCTATTGGAGAAGACAGTGATTTCACTAATTGCAGGTGTATTTATCGAAACATTTAAAAATGCAATTGCTTAATTCTATTAGAATCACGTGAAACATGAAAAGTCTATTGCGATGAGGGAGTCTGAGGCTGGTGCACGGAAACAGTTAAGGGGAAGGGTTGGGTGGATGGATGAGTTCACGTATCTATGCCTCGGTAATTCAGAGTACGCATATCACTCAGAGTGTGTTACGAATTACTCAGAGCTGAATAATCGTATGACTATGTCAGCCAAGTTATTATCTGTGGTCATTTACCAACCTGAAACATTTATGTCATGAAAAAAATTCGTAACGTTAGGAGAAAATATATTACGCACCAATTCTTCAAAGTTTTAAATGTGCTCCATCTTCAGGTGATATACTCGTGTGCCCAGAGAACTACACTTTAATCGGGAAGACTTGCTATAAAGTAATTTCTTCCTGTGGAAATTGTTGTTTGTCCTTATTTATATAGGTGCTGTTGTTGATAGTTTTTAGTGAATTCACGGAAGGCAAAGCTGTAGATAAATATAGTTTTCATGAGGAATTAAAAAAAACTAAACTTGGATAAAAATCCAAAAAAGTCCAAACGTTGATTTTTGTTTTTCTCAAGATTTTCCGCTTGAGGCAATTCTACATCGACTAATGTCTAATGATCTTCATCTATCGAAACGTGATCGTACGATAATTTCTCATGGCGTACAATTTAAGTAAATAAATAGAGTAAACTAACTGAGTGAATTCATTAGTGAAAATATAATGAAACAATGGGGACGTTTGTATGAAGCAAATCGACCGTATAAAATTCTAATGGTTCCTCGTTGAAGGTTTTTACTCAAAAGCTTCGACCCTCTGAAGCACAAGCACAGTGTAGGAGAGAGGGTGGAGATTTACCTTCAATTCACAACGAGAGAGTGAATCAACATTTAGCAAGTAAGTGCGTCATTTTTCCTTAAATTTTTATTCCATAATGCTGAATATTCTCGTCGAATCTTTCTTTAATAAATATTCACCACTAACAGATCACCTAATTCGTTAGTTGATCCAGACGCCCGTGGTCGCAAATCTTGAACATATAGTCTGCTACTTATGTAGTGCTTCTTTAAACAGTCGTCATTGGTTTCGCTTTTAGTTCTTTTGAGAGTAATCTCTCTCAAAGTTCACTTCAAAAATTATTAATGAATATTTCCACTTCGGATATGTTGTCGGATATGAGAATATCAGGTATTAAAAAATATAGTACAAGGCACTTTATAGCTTGACGCTGTGAAAGATGAGCATTTATTTTGTATCTTATATCTTAAGTACTACTAAAATCTCACGATTTCTACTAAAATTTACGAAAATCTAATGATTTAGAGATGGCGCGACAAGCAGCACATTACGATTACAGTAGACGAAGCGGTGAGCTTGAACAATGGGGTCCATTCCTTATTGGTTTACAATATATCAATGGTCGTTGGAAGTGGACAGACGGTACGAAGACCGACTATTATCGTTGGTACGCTAAACGAGGAGGTTAGTTGTGTGAAATATTTCAAACAATGAGTTTGTTGAAATTAAAATATATATGAAAAAGGAGAGCGAGGTTGATTGCTTTCCTTTGGATAAAGCTGCAGATATGTTTTTCTGAATTTTCAACTATGAAAGGTGAGGAGAAATTTTTAGAAAAAAATACTTCTAGAATGTGAAAATTTCACAAACCCTCCGCTCCGTTGTTTTTCTTCAGCTTAGCAGTTACGAGACTATGATGGTGCTCATCGTACTATGTGGCCTAAGAGGAGGATCGCGTTTATTTAAGCATATGACAATAATTATAGTCACTTTGGCACTTGTTACAGTTAACTTTACAAAATGTTAATATCGGTGGGAGATGCGAGGAGTGAGTGGGTAAATATTCGAAGAATACTAATATATAAACGATGTCAATACTAATTTGATATCTTGCAGGGATGCTTATAGTCATAAAATCAAAGAAAGGAAAGGTGGAGAAAAGTTCCCCTTAGCTTTTTTTAGTTTGGAATAAATTTCAAAGGCCAGCACAAAAAAACGAACTGAACCCTCAATCTCAATGTGGTTGTTTAATTTAATCATTCACAGCGTGAAAGTCTCAGCGATGAAAGATATTAACCCGTTATTCTCCTCTTAATCAAATTCACCAATCGTTAAATTTATTCTCCACGTGGTATATTCCAAAAAAACATGTTTAAGCGATTATGCAACTGTTAGTGTATCCATCTTCTATTAGTATCTTTCTATTGATTTTCAAGTTAGCAATTAATGACCCCATATTAAATGAAAATCTACATTATTTTCTTGACTGTTATGAGCTCTTCATTAAAGATCTGAGGATTTTAGGCTCAGAGACGATGCTGAACAAGCCATCGGATGGATACAAATATGTATTCCTACAAACTACGACAAACGCGAATGATGGTGTAGCAGGCTTTGGATATTGGTCAAATCATCTAAAAAGCACCGACAAAGTACCTTTCATATGCCAACTAAGTCCAACAGTTGACGTATGAAGTCGGCATGATTGAATTTGTTTTCTGTTCCTTGGAATTAATTTCTCGAACTAATTCTCTGTCTAATAGTTCTTGAATTTCATCATTCGATGATTCGATCGCCGCTAATAAAAACTGATCGAATATAGCTGCATTCTTAAACGCCTTACCACATCCCTCAACTGTACTCATATAATGCATAAAGACTCGTAACAGTCAATCATCCTCATCATTTACGCGTAAATGAAAGTTATAATTTCAGAAATTTTTTATCGTAAGAGAAAAAAAAGCAAAATTATTAACGAAATTCGAATTTTCTTCAGAAAATATTCTAAGCAAAGATTTATGTGAGCGAAGTTTTCAGGATGAAAATGTGGATAATTTAATTATCCGAGAATCGAGCATAAAATAATTACTATTATCGATGAGAATATTAAATTAAAAGAATATTAAACTTCAAACAATGAAAGATATTTTTTCCACTTAATATATTCAATAGTTGAGACGAAATGCTTCACATGACTCTCGTTTCTCAGAGATCTTTGAGATATACAAATGTACTTTTCCACTTCTATTATCGACTTTCATAGTAATAAAAATAAATTTTCGAAGTTCATTTCTTTTTATTTTAAGCAAATAAACACATCCGATCATTATTACACGTTAATTTGTTAGGAAATTAGTGTGTATTTTCATGCATTTTGAAATATTTCACCTCAAATTCGTTTGATATTCAAAGTTACTCGTTAGTGTTGTCTTTGCTTAGTCAACATTTTTAGCGAGAAAGCAAAGGAATAGGAAAATTTCTTCTAAAGGTGGCAGCACTGAATCAATGCAATCATATCAAATTGTAATCGAGTGCCCTTCAAGTGAATATTTCTTCTCCATCATTCGATTTGACTATTTCAATTTTTATAATATTATCATAATAAAATATGCCTAATAAATATTGCTATTACATTGATTTGTTATTTATTATATTCAAATTTTACGGCTATCTCACGTCAATAACTTGAATAATTCGTTAAGGTAATTCGTTGCTGCGAATAAGAGCTTTCCGAAAATGCAACAGCAAATATAAAAAAAATATACTGGAATTACAGATTTTCGGAGATGAAGATGTGGGAAAATAACGGAATTCCAATGCGGTCCTAAAATATAGATATTTTAATTATGAGACGAGGGCATCAAACAATAATGCATCATGAATCCGGAATCTGAAGATGAATCTCACTATGGTGCACCTATAGACGCAATTTATGAACCCTTTATATATATATATATATATATATATATATATATATATATATAAATTTAATTGCTCTTCCCAGAAGGACGTATGATAATTTAGGTATTTAATGTTCTGTTGAAATATAATGAATGAATCGACCGTGATTCGTTTTCTTCGACAATTATCTAGAGCTGTCGTTAATCGTTTTATTTCATTAATTAGCCAAAATATGATGATGATAGGGCCTCCAGCTTTTCCTTCGCCCGTTAATCTTCTATTCAGTTAAGAGGTCAAATCTCTTCTATGAGGCTTTTTTCTCGCCACGTACTCTTACCCTTTCATTCAACCTTATATCATTGACTCTAGCGTTCTTTGAAATTTCCGAAGCTCTTATTTTCTATAATATCTGCCCGTGTTTAAGGGAGGGTATTTAATTTTTGACGGCCTGGACGGACTTCATGCCTGGATGGATTGATGACCAACGTTCTAATTCGGGATAACTAAGCTGATAACCGTTTAATAATTACCTATTCGTTACGAGGCCTACTTTCAAAGAAGGTTATTTCCAAACGAAGGGCAGCTGGCAGCTGCACTCTCTTGTCGTTCGCATGTCGTTCACGTGAAGGCGTATGAAGGGTGCGCGTGCATAAACATTGCATTGGTGAACGAACGTTCGCGTACGCAGCGATGTTGGAGACGCTTCGCGAAGATTAATGTAAGATGTGTAAGCCTATTGCGACGTTTCGAGTTATGATAGTTGTATTTCAGTTCGTATACTTATTTAAAGCCTCATTTATATTCTATAATTTCCCTACGTCGCTGTCGATCTCCACATCTTCTCCCCTTTTATTTGCTCATTGAAATAAAAGCTGCTGCATAAGAATGTTGAAACGTTTCAGAAAGCGGACAGTTCATACACTCACTCGAGATCCATATCGGTGTTATGCTGCTGCCTTACGTTAGAAGTACGCAGATTCGACCATGACTTAGATGCTGTTCCATGTCGTATAGACGTTATTTTCAGCTCTTTCATCCGATCGATTAGTCGTTACTTTCGAAATAAATCAGCTCAGTGAAAGTGTGACCTCAGCTCATGGGTCAATCTTTTCCCCAATCAGTTTATTTTCATATCATAACGATATATTCTTTTCCATAGTATAAATTACTTCTTTATTTAATTACCGCAATTTATCATTAGATGTTTTAAAAAGGAAGCCTCGTTTATGACCGATTCCGATCTCGGCCGCACTCGCAAATAACACCGATATAGCGTTCACTCGTATTATGCATATTTTCTCCTGCGATTAGCTATTAGACATTGAAGTTATTATCTTCATAGTTGAATTTTCAACAAGTCGGGTACGGTTTGTTTAATATTTGCCTCGTCATTTTTGTCGAATTTTTTTCCGAAACGACAAAAGTTTTTATGTACAAAAGACATTTTATAGGTTGTTTTTTATTTATATCGCTAGAGTTTCGTATAAAATATCGATAGATTATACGATTTTCACTTATTGTTTATTTGCGTTTTTTGTTTTTTGTTTTTTTTTTTGCAAATTCCATCCGAGAAGTTTCAATTTTTATAGGTGATTTTGCTGTCAAGTAAAAGTGAAGTGAAATTGCGCAAGATGGCCGATATAAATGCTCCCGACGTATCACAATACAATATGAGGAGTCCAGATACGTTTGCTTATCATCATTTTTTTCTCCACTCTTGCATAATTAGCGACGAATCAGTTCCTCAAATATTGATGTGTTTTTGCTGTTCCATAAGTTTTGGAACGATTTAATCAAATAAAGAGGAATCAAGAACCATATTTAGTGCCATTTCGTTTGAGGCGCTGCTCCATCTGCTTTCGATTTTAGTATGCTGCTTAGACCTTAGCCGTAACCTATAATTTTCAATGGTGAATTAGGCCACTTTGAATTAAGTCCTCTCTTTCCTCACTCTCGCCCATCTCTTTTCTCTTTGTTTGAATGCAGAATCTAGCGAATGAAGTAGATGTATAGTGAAGGCATCACTTTTCAGAAAGGAAGCTTTTTTAGCAATCTTTAAGGTGGTAATATTGTAACTAGCTAGCCAACGAGTGGCCATTAGATCATCCAGGCCTAAACATTCCAGAAGGAGTATAATCGAGACTAAAGCAGATCTTCAAAAAAGCATTTCATGCCTTGGCAAGAGTCTGATGTGGGCTATTCCACTCCTTTTTCTTTTTTGCAGTGTCGTGCCAGTTATATAGAAACGCTTTTTGGGAAATTGCTGTGTTGATATAAGGTCGTGGCTGGAGGTTGGGAGGTAGGAGGTGGGAGACGCAGAACAAGGTTGCAGACAGAAGTGAATGTCGGGATGTGTAAGGTGCTCATACCAGCTGGATTCCTTCACCATTAAATTATTCAGTAGCATGGGATAGTTACTCACCGTTCTCTTGATATGTACTTTTCCCCGTAGTCCATCACACCATTCTTTGGAAATGATTGTTCGTCGTCTTCTTCACAACGCTTGTACATAAGCTCTCATTTTTTGCATATGATCGTATATTTACGAGATATTTTCTCATTTATTTAGTTACTTAAATGTTTCACCGTTTCGGTTGTTCTCTATTGAAATTTTCTTGAAATATTTCAGTGTACTCATTCAAAGCTGATAAATTCGTTTTTATTTTAGGTGTTAAGCGTTTGATGAAAGAGGCGGCTGAACTTCGCAATCCAACCGATATGTACTATGCACAGCCATTAAAAGTTCGTTTTCATATCTTTAGTTTTTTTGTATTATTGGCTTTTTTATGCATATATAGATTAATAAGTGATAGAAGTGGAGGGGAAAGATTTTTCGATTATAATTCAAATCCGAACTAGCAGTATGAAAGCATGCTTACTCATATTGCTACCGTTAATCGTTGACCTGAATACTCATGTTATATACGGGTCACCATTTGAGCGATTGGATAGCTCTCGAAGTGTATGAGGATAAATAATTGTTATTAGAAAAGAGATAGATGGTTAAATTTCGATCATTTAATGGTAAATGATAACCGTATTTTTTGTCTCTATATCTGTTCAGTTTAAAGTTGTAGCAAACAGTCATTAGATATATGAAGAAATTGTTGCCGAAATTAGTGATTTTTCTTAAAGGCATTGCATTTAATTGTTTCTATTTAAGGATAATCTATTTGAATGGCATTTTACGGTACGGGGACCAGCGGATACAGATTTCGATGGTGGTGTCTATCATGGACGCATATTGCTGCCAGTTGATTATCCGATGAAACCACCAAGTGTGATCTTGTTAACGGTAGTGTTTAGTGAATATTAGTTTTCGATGCAATATTCCAATTGTAATGGTAATATTTTTGAGCCGATCCAACCGATTCATCGTTCAACTTTAAAAAATGCGAATAAAAAACTCAACATTCAGAAATCAATGTGAACTTGATTGATATAATCATTATTTGTTGTCAGTGAACGCTTAGAAATCAGATTGGTTGATTTTCTGATTAGATTATTAAACAAAAATGGTTTTGGATAGAGAAACTGCTTTTGTGTTCTCCATTCTCACTGACGAGAAATTTTTTCCAGAGAAAAGAGAAAAAGTTTTTTTATTTCGAAAGGTCATCGAGAAACGGTCCTTTTTCCCGGATATAGTTTCGGTAGCATAGCAAATAAGCTTCTAGTCTGTGTCCATCGATATTCGTTCATTTTTAGGGTACATTCCGGTTCTCATGTAAAGGTTCACGTTGTTTGGGGACATTTTCTGAAGACGAAATGCAGCTTGTTCTCCTTATTCCTTAGATAAGATGTATTAGCGATTTTTTCCCGCTGTCTTTGGAAAGGGTCTTATTTTCCAGAAAATATATCACAAGAGATATTTTTATTTGAGGGTGATATTTTTGATGCTCTCCCAAAAAGTTACAAACGTTGCATAAGAAAGCTACGCGAGAGAGTTCTTTGATTCAAGCAAATACTTTATTCTTCGATTTGGTTTTTTCAGAAATTTATTTCGTCTTTTGTAGCCGAATGGGCGTTTCCAACTCAATCAGAAGATTTGCCTTAGTATATCAGGTCATCATCCCGAATCATGGCAGCCTTCTTGGTCTAGTGAGTTTTTTGTTTATTGTATATATATATGTCGGCATATTTATCTCGCCGAGCTATTATATTCTTTACAACGGAGCCGTTTTCCGCTCTTTTTCTCTCGTTGCTTTAAGAAAAAGAGAGGGGCTGATTTCCGCAATTATGTACTACTCATTTTCGGCTCATCCATATCGTTTGGACAGTGATGTTCGTTGAATTAGACGAAATTAGGATTTATATAAACAGTGGAAGTGTTCATTTCATTTTGACTTATTAGGCAGTTATTTTGCTTTCTTTACTCAAAATATTCAATATTTATCAATGTTTATACTTTGGCACCTGGTGTGATTTATTTTTTGCACAATAAATATATTCTAATATTCTAGATACGTATTTTTTAAAATCGTGATCCATTTTCTTCATTATTGTGCCGTTAATGTTAAGGTATTTTTCTGTTAGCAATGAGTGGATGGATAAATGAGTTTATTTCACTAGTGACGAATAGTCAGTTAATTCAAAACGCGAAACGTTACGTAACATGTAGACGATGCGACTCTCCTCTATTCATGGATGCATGAGGAGAGGTGGAGTTGATCCATGAAGTAATTATTCTATACTATTACAATTTATGCTTATTATCTCTCAAATTACCTAGCAATCAATGTATGCTGAAATATATACGGGTATGGGTGCTAGGTTATCATATAACATATGTATTACTGAAGGGGAGGGGTGGTGAAATGATGGGCTCATGAACATTTCATTGTTCCGAACAGTTTAAATCTCGTCGAATGCTCATGTTTCATGATTGTCAAAGAATCTCTAATTGCTCTTTTATATTTCGATTTGTATTGGGTCTTCATTAGTCTATATTAAACAGTTTCGATGGACAGCTGCAATACTCATGATATGTGTTAATCTTTAGTGACTAATTGCCTGATAGAGAGTCATTTTAATTATTTTAGTTCGCACCGCACTGCTCGCCTTGATTGGCTTTATGCCGACGCATTCAGCAGGTGCACTTGGTTCGCTGGAATACCCTCCCGCTGAGCGCAAGAAACTCGCACAGTTGTAAGTTGGTTTTACAAGTTGGCGTTTAGATAATATTGATGAATAATTCCTATATATTATGCTTATGATACGTATGATGATTGTCTGTCATCGCTTTCGAGTTGCATAACTGCCAGTCAGTTTTTATAAAACTTCACTAGTCCTGAAACTCAGACCTCATAAAGTGCATATATATATATATATATATATATATATATATATATATATATATATATATATGTATACATGTATATACATACACGTACATATGTGTTCATATATGTACGTGAACATATATGTATACATTTATGTAAATAAAGTATAAATGTGAATGTGAATGTAGATATGAATATATGTATAAATATATGTAAAAATGTAAATATAAATATATATCCATATGAATATATAAATTAAAGAAAAAAAAATATATATATAGGCATGGATATTTGTACATATAATATCCGCCCACTAAGTTGATGAGAACTTTAGTTGCCGCAGACAGCGTCATTTTAGAAGTTTGTGTGCTCCTTTGTTTGCACTTATGGTAACTTTAATCTACTAGCAGGATCTAGGAATCACCACTTTTGGGACCGCCAGAAAGGTTCATATTAAACCGGATCATTATAAATTTCATTATTGGCGATGAGGTTGTAGGAGCCGTGATTGGGTATGCTCCGAATGCGGTCTATGCATGCGCGACGCTCTCGCCAAAGAGGCTACTGCGGAAGGTGCTGGTGCAGCTGATGAGGCGCGACGGCTAGCTTCTCAAATTTCCTTCAAGGTGAGGACATTTTAAGAAAGGGAAGTAGAGTTTCCACAATATTTTTCAGAAAGCGAATCATGAGTTGTGATTTATGAAAGGAAGGAGTTTTGTGAACGAAGAGTTAGTCGGATAAGGCTATGAAAAGTTGCCAGTCTTATATATACAGTCAGGAATCGTTGTGTATGTAGTTTGCGAGGCAGTTGTTTATCTGACAGATATCTACCACATATTGCCTCTTTTTCCTCATCCAGTGCATTGTCCATATTATAGAATGGAAGAATCACGCAGTAGCTCTCCTATTTACTCTTTACGATCTTTATTGAATTAGGAATTTATTTAACCAAAACGAAGGAAACGATGCATTTGAAATGTGCAGTCATTTTTTTCTCTGCTTAACTAAAGAACCCTAACTTTTCTGTCCATCATATAATATCCAGCGTTAGTGAGGGGTTGTCAGAGTGAACGAGGAAAAATGTAGTAAGTTAGCAGCATATTATCGTGATAAGACAATTTCTTCGATGGCTAAGCTACGTACCATATACTATAAAAAGTAAAATGTAACCGAAAACTTTGTGTTTTAGGTTTCCGTCGGTTTGGAATAGGTTCCGTTTAGATATCGGTAGAATTGAAATGGATTTCGAAAAAACAATCACTGATGTTTTATTGAGAAGTAGACATGCCATCTTTATAATCTGTGATCCATGAGTGGAAAATAGGCGGACCATTTTTTCTGTCTCTGGTCTCTACATTCATTGTAGCTTCACAGTGTTGGTTGGCATCTATACCTCTTATCTTTTGTAAGTTTATTTCATTCTTTTTTCCGCCGAAACCTTTGAATTTTATCTTAGCAGCATTTTTTTTTCCTTCAGAAATTAAAACTGAGGGACCAAAGTCCTTGAGTTTGTTCCGTTGACACTTTGCCATTATTGCCGTAGATCGGCTTCCATCCTTTGCTTATTGGATATTTCTTCTTTCCGATGTGTTTTAGAATGAATTTGATGTGAAAAAATCTGTGAACGATGAGAATGAGCATCGCAATCGTGGCGATTATAACGAAGTTAAAGTTGCCGATGATGCAGAGGTTCGCGAGTCACATTGTGATGAGGCTTCCGAGGATCCTCCGAACGCTGCTGGATGTTCTGGAAATCGGGCTCCACATAAGGGAGTTGCTGCAGCCGTGGTGGAAAACGCGATACCCGATCAGATTGTTAGGAATGCTTCTATGCAGAGGTCGGCTGCGTCGCTTGGATTCTCTTGGGAATTGATTGCTATAGTGTTCTTGAGCATGGCGCTCGCAGCTCTGGCCTACAGAAGGCTTTCGGGTGCTTTCTAAAGTGAATGCTAAGTGGTTTTGGGTTGTTTTGCCAAAGAATTATTGAAATGTAGCTCCTACATTACATTACTTTAAGTGTCGGGATTTCAGAAGATAGATTGTTATGGCACATTTTCAGGCATAGTTTGTGTGGCCAGTAAGTAGCTCCGGAATTTGGCTTGTGAAGGAAATACCTGTTTGCATTTAATGAAAATGATATTGGTGATTTTTTCTGATCTTCACTATTCAAATGACACAATTAGGTGGCCGTTCTCTGCATTCCCTTTTCTATTCATCATGTCTCTGCTTTCTTTTTCCTTCTTTCTTGATTCATTTGCCATCTGTTATTTTCTCGCATTGTTGATCGCTAGTCTTATCGTTTTTCCGGCTGCTTGTATGCTCACTGTCTATCTCTATTACAGGTTATATCGATGTATACAAAACTTAATTATTGGATTATGTAATTATTAAAGAAAACCCATTTTTATCTCGCATTGTTTACCCTTAGGTAAAAAATGCTATACTGAAGGCAAATTTAGTTTTTTAGTACTTTTATTTGCATATATGGAGTGGTCAATTGGGTGATGCAAGTTTCTCATCTGAAGGAAATAAATTGCTGAATCTATAGGGATGCAAGCAGGAAGTGTGTTCAGATGAAATAAGCGAAAAGATGACCGCTAAAGTGACATGGAATGACAAGAGAATATAAGCATTCAAAGAGAGAAGAAGGAGAAAACAATTTAAATAATTTGTGGAGCTACATCAGTATAATCTTTCGCTTAAATTAAAAAAAAATTATCTCCTTTGGCTCTTTTTTAGTCTACTATCTTAGAACGGGTTAACTTGCTTTGCTTTTATCTGTTAACTAGATTTTATGAAATATATGAGAGCACTGAAATGCGCCTTTGCCATTATTCTGTTTCTCTTTTCATTTTCATTCAGTAATAATTGCTGATAGGAATTTTTCTTTATCATATTTCTCTTTTGATTTGAAATCTTATTCGAAAGGATCATCACTGAAAGCGTCAATCACATGACGATAATTCATCGGTTGATTCCTTCTTTAATTGATGCAAAACGATGTTTCAGTTCGTTCCTTGCCTTATCTTCGCAAAGTGCTGTTATACGTTGAAGCAGGTAGCCCTTTCAAAGGCTCCCTTTTCATTTTGCATACGCATATCGCCGAAGATCAGCTAGGTTTTGGACGTATTTACAATAACGATTCTTCCCAGGATATCATTGGTCTCTATCGCAAATATCTCTCGCTCTGATTAAGTCGACATCGTATAAAATTTACGATGGCTATCTTCATCAATATCCACGCTATCTGCTGGTGCATCTTTTTTTAATTCTATTTATTTTTCTTCAGTTACACAAGTCTATTTCACTAACGAATAGTGATTCAGAAGTTGTAAGCTTTGATGATGCTTTTTCGAGTTATTGATTTCTGAGGTTCGGAAATTTGGCATTGATATTAGTCAGTATCGCGACTAGGATCAGAAGCTAGATTTTCTAGTTATACAGTTGTGACCTCGTTGAGTGTTTCTTTTCACTCGAAGAATGCTCATTTTTTATCGTGCCTCATTAATACTATCTATTTGCATATAAACACTCAAATAGTCGAATTGTTAATTACTCTTAATTCACAATGGCATATAATTGTTTTTCCCCTTATTTATTTCCATTGTTCTATATATTGCATTCATATTTAATGATAATTAGAGTCATTTCCTGTTATGCCTAATTCGCTCGATTCAAGTTATATTCTGCAACATTTCGCTTAATGATATTTGCTTCAATATTTAATATGTGGATAAATAGGTCAGTCTGTTGATTTAGACGATTTTGGAGTAGTGAGATATGATCGATAGAGAAATATTGCTGATTTAAGGCAAGACAGAAGCCCCAAAATGATTTTAAATCGTAAAGATGGGATGGAAAATGAATGATTTCGTTGAATGGATCGACTAACGAAGGTAGAAATAGATGAGTTGGAAAAGAAAAGAGGGAAGATGTGAAATGGAAAGGATGAGATGATAATGTTATTGATGTAGGCGGATTGAAAATAGAGTCAGAAATTCACTCCTCGTCAATGTGTTTCTGAAGATCATTCGGTGATTATGCACAGATTTTTTTTGTTCTTTAAGAATTTACTCGAAGGTATATATGTGTTGAATATTAGAAATATGTAATTCCTAAGAAATGTTAAACCATACAATTTCATTTTTGATGTTTATAATTATTAGTGGACTGATATTTATTGAGAGAATTGATATTTATATTTCAATTTTTCAAATATTTTCGGTTAATAGATTAATTATTATACGTTAATATATACATTTTTTCTCATATAATATTTGAGAAAATTACAAAATATTCTATTCATTATATCATAAAATCATATGAAGTTATGTTATCGACAAATATAGATATATATATATACATTTTTCCTTTTCTCTCAGATCGACGGATCCATTTGATCATGGACTTTCATTCAGCTTGGATTCATAATTTAACACCTATCTAATACCTATCATTTATCTAATGTAGCATTCAAGTTTGTTGACATCCTATCAAATGAATAATAGTAGAGTCTCGATTTCATTTTCGCATGGAATGGAAACGAAATTTGCGCATATTTTTGCATACGGATTAGTTAATAATTCAATTAAAGTGGAAAGTTAAACTATTTCGGTGATAAATATTTACAGTTTTGGGTAGTTCATATATAAACAATATTCTCTCTCGTCAAGTGTGGATAACGTTCGTAGTATTATTAAATTAATGAATGCATTTCGTTTATTTGCTAACTTCAATAGTTGATTCACATTGAAATGAGCAGTTATTTTAGGTAAAAGATGAGGCATATCTCGATTGCGATTTCAGTGTTGCGAATTACGCAGTCAATTACAGTATTCGGTGTATTAGTTTGAGGCAGATCTGGAATGAAATCCGAATTAGATTTCCGTAACCAGGGTCGGAGTCGATCCGTTAATCACATAAAACGTAATCCAGAGCGAGCAAAGCGAGGGTAATCTAATTACGATCAAACCGTCTTTAGATAATTCTCAGGAATTTTTTACATCATTTTTAAACTTCACAGAGTATGATGTCATTTCAGGAAAGTTGAGAATCGTTTAGAAATGAAGTACTCCTAATTCCGTTTAGTGATCGATGAATCATCTTCAGATTTTTAGTTTCTCGTTGTTTCTTTTTCCTTGTTAGTAGTTTGATTTATCATCGCTGCCAAACGTTTATCATCGCTATGCAGTAGAGAATCTATTTCAGAAATTTCATGTTTTATATGAGTTTTGCAAATTTACTTTCGAAAAAGATCGAAGCATTATGATTAAGCTTTAATTGAGTTATGGCGTATATTTGTTGGTCGTTGTGAAAGCTTCAACTCAAGAAGGTCTCGAATCTGAGGTATAAAATTTCGTGGATAATCTCAGCGTCATAGGAAGCACTGCTTATTCTTTTTCCAGAGGCATATTGAGGTCTCTTTCGGTTTTAAGAAAAAATCAACAATGTAGGTGCACAAAAAATTTATTCTTTTTTCTTTTTGGCACACGAGATTTATATTTAAATAAATTCGAAGAAAAGAGATGATCTTTCAAGTATTTGCAACGAGTTGAATCAACTAAAGTAAGAGGTCCGATATTTCGAAGTGTTCTTTTTCTTTTCGTTCGTAATTCATCAGATAATCTGGTCTAACAGAGCGCACATTATGCCAACCATGCTAGCGGCATTCATCTTCCTTTGTTTGTACTCATGTCAGCTTTAAAGAGCTGTAATTTACGAACTATTTCTTAAAGCATGCCACTTATTGCGTATCAGTAACAAAAGCTCTTCACAGCTGCTTAGTACCACGTTAGGGGTTTGCGCAATGAAAATCTTACAGAGAACATTTAGAACATAAAGGTAGGCTGTTGTAGTTATAGGCGAGTGAGCGGGAGATTGGGAAACGGTTGTTTTTATTACGAGGCTGTTTCCTATAATATTGGTCCAACTGTGGATCTGTTGTATTCACAAAAAAGAAATCTGCAATAGAAATATTTTCCATTTTCATTGATATAGAATGTCTTTTCTGTTACCTAAAATCATAGGTTGTCGGTACAGCAAGTCTTCTAGATATTAGTTTCAGCGGAGTATGTCAAATATCTTATAAGACTAGGTGAATCTGCAGAACGCATACTTAGAACATGGAATTTTTGATTCTGCTGCTGTATTTAGAATTAAACTTCAAAGAATTTCACTACGTAGAGTAGTTAGCATAAAAACATTAACTTAATATCGTATTTTTTGCACCATGGTTGCCTCCATATATGAGCGTTACATGTGGAAATTTTTATCCCTTCGTTTTTCTCTCATTGAAGTAATGAAATTGAAAGGTGACATAATTCCTACACTACCTAATTCTTTTTCAATTTTAGTATTTTATGTCCAATTATCTCACATCCTAACATTATATTTAACCGTGTATTGGCGCATATCGACGATGTCCATCTCTTAGCTGTTTCATTTTCCATAGTTTTTTTTTCTGATTCCATTTTTTATATGCTGACATCCTCTGTGGAAATAAATTATTGCTTTCATTAATAATATTTTTTCGTCACGTTTCCCAGTGCCATAATCCGTTGAAGTATATTCTCTAATTCAGTTTCCTAATGTTCAATCGACCTTTCAGATAATTTTTTTCAGCTGAAATAGGTAACATCCACTCCCCTGGACATCATCCACCTCGTCGCAGTGAGGATGTTTTTGAGATGCGGAAACCCCGTGTAAAAACCAGCGAGTCACCTTTACAGGGAGCTCCAAATAGGGGACAGGAGGGGGAGGGAGGGATAACGCTGAACTTCGATTATCACTATTGAAGAGGCTAAACGGTACTTTAATAATTCGACGGCTTCAATAGCAGTATCTTTAAGCGCTTGGAAAATTTCATCTCTCAACTAAGCTTATGAAATAATATCAACTGTTTGATGTTGGAACAAAGCCTTGAAGGGTTTCTTCGGTCAAAAATGCAATTATGCAATGAAAACGATGCGATAGAGCTTCATTGCAAATATAACGATTTGCAACGTCAACGTGTCAAATATCAACTCTGTCTAAAAGAAATTAAAAAATCGCATAATCGAAAATTGTATGCAAATTGCAAAAAAAGAGGAAACGAATTATCGAGAAATCGTAACGAACGGCAGAAAGAATTCTAACAAATAAGCAGCGGAGGCACAGCAAATGAAAAGAAAAAGAACAAAAATGAATAAAAAAATATCAGTGCAATTCAAAAAATAATATTCAAATGATATTCACCACTAACATTTTATGCGGCAATTTATAGCTTTTTATTTTGTTTAGTAGATTTTACTCTCGATTTGCAAAGAAATCAAATTGAGAATATCCAAATAAAAGCGAAATTGAATCGACTGAATAATATTTCTTCAAATGTGAATATCTTTAATTATTCCCTAATGGGATATATCTATAATTTTCCTCTTATTTAGCTGATTTATGAACATGAGAAATACTCTTAAATGAAGAAATAAATTCCACAATCTTCGCAATTTCGAGACAGTTTTCCACTCTGTAATAAAATATGTTCATTAAAAATATATTCATAAATATTTATGCAATAAACTTTTTACGAAGGAGAATTCCTCATTTTTTTAAAATTTTCACGTTAAATCTTTCGTCTATAGATGATTCGAGTTGAAGTAATTCAGTACATTACATTCTTCCAATAACTCTATATAACGCCTAATGACGGGCAGTAAACAGTATAGAAGCTTAAAGAAGGAAAAAAACAAAAACAAATAAAACAAGAAAGAACATAATTGAGGGGGAAAATGAAATTCACCCACAAAATTGAAATGAAAGTATAAGAGATCATACAAAGAAATTTTGTATGTCCACTGGACATTGTCATATAAATCACGTACACATATAAAACATAAGCAGATAATTGAAACACGAATAAATAGCTGGAAAAATCAAATTCAAAGTTGAAATTAACATTTTCGTGAGAAATTTTTATTGAAAAAAAAGTCATTTACAATCTCTAAGTCGTCAAAAAGCAATATTCTCCTCTATCGTTCAAAAAGTACTCGATAATGTACTTTATTTGTTCCGTTTTTGTGAGATTGTGGATGTCCGAAATCTCTTAAGATTATTATGAGAGATAAATAAATACACCGAATGAGTAAATCCACAGTGGTTCTTTTTTTTAAATATTAGCTTATCGTCTTTTAATGCTTCATTTGAATGGCGCAAAATGGGATCCCTTCAATTGTGCATTTTCTTTTTTTTTTTTAAACAAATCATTATGCTCACCAACAAATATCAGAAAGAAAATTTGCAAAAACCGTTACTAAAATTTTAAAAATGCTTTTAGTTTACGGAGACCTTTTATTTCCTTTTTTCAAGTCCAATTAGAAACTATTTGATCAATAAGTTCTAATTAGCATAACTCATAAATTAATATTATACCTCATATATTCAGAAATTCAACACGTGAATGGGAAAATCAACTTCTTTCTATTCGTCGTTGAATTAAAACGACCCTAATTTTAGCACATCAAACGCAAGTACATTTCGATGCGACCAAAACTTCTCAGTAAATTATTTTTGGGAAATCTGTTTGAAAAAATTACTGCATTTATGGTTGAATAGTTTTCGAGATCATCATATTTAACAAAGCGCTATGTAATATTGAATATCCGAGAGAGCACTCTCATCAAGACATAATATGGCTTCCGTTCGCGTTATACTATAGAATTCACCTTTTTATCCGCAATTTTCTGCAAAAAATAATCGCAGCCTTCTCATTGTTAATCCCATAATGGAAAATCTTACAAAAATGAATGTTATGCCTTATGATGAGCATAACTTCTACATCGAAGAAAATTATTAGTGCTATTTTTTGCATTATCTACTACACTTCGCGTTGCGAATATATCATGAAATGTGCTACTACAACACATATAGTTGCTACGATAATACTCACCGTGCAAACTATAATAGTGTCCATTAGCATCAGTTAGAAAGAAAATATATGGGTCGAAAAGTCTACGAAATTTTATTAACTAAAAGATCAAATGACCCATCAACCCTTGCGTTTTCGTTTCACACTCCTTGACAGCACACAACTATCGCCACTTTTCAGAGAGAGTTTTCTTTCTCAATTCGGCGACTTTACAACTTAGTCAATTTAGGAGTGAAATCACTGCAACTCTCAGCATCCTTCAGCTTTTTGCGCCTCATTGATGCAACAATCGCGTGTGTCTCACGACCCCTCGTCTCCGGTAGATACAGGTACAAGTAAATTAACGCAAATATCGATGGGATTATGAACAGTGGAATAAACGTATACGCTCCGATATGCTGAAAATATATTATTCATCCTGGAATTTATTCTAACTTTTCCACTGCGTACTTAAATAAAAGCTATAAACGGTAAGACGGCGTATGCGTAACGTACTAAAAAGAATATACACTAAAATCTAAGCGACCAATATATGAATAATGTCTCATATCCAAAAGTTTTCAAATAGGCGGACCTATGACATTACAAAATTTCTAATATAATATCGCAAGTTTCAAAAACTGCAAAAGAATTGGTTCCAATGAAATCCATAGGGTTTTTTAAATGAAAAGATCAATGAACTTCATTCACCCTTTGGAAGAACTACACTGGCGATTAGGCTTTAATTGAGGCAGATATCGAATGGATAATTCAAAAACCGCATGAACAACAGCGGGAGAACATAACATTTAAAGTCTTACCTGATATAATGGAATTGTTGAAAAGTTGGTGATCGTAATGAGAACGTTGTTAATTCCATAACATAAGCAGAATACAATCGAACGATGCTTTTGGGGTACAAGTTCAGGACCAATAAACCATGAGATGGGACCGAGCACCATTCTGTAGATATCTGGTGGTTCCATTTGGGACAGGAATTATGGTACGTATGAGTTTCCATCCTATTATTCCTATTACATTTTACGGTTTCATTCCAAATCCTACGTTTAACTTCCCAGAACGAATGAGGCGAATAATGGACTGTAATAATGAAGGTAAAAACATTATATATACATATATGGATCACGGAGTAACTCTCAAAAGGCATGAAGAATGCACAACAAACAGCCTTTATTGCCGTAGAACTTTCGCGATTCTTGATCAGATTTGACGTCAAAATTACTTGTATCTCTGTGAACGAAAATACATCGATTCCCTGGAATCGGTTAGCAGAAATTTTACTGGACCTCACACTAACTAGCAAAGGGACAGAAACAAAGGAAATTACTACTTTTTTCCATGCATCAGTCCCCATAATTTTCTTTAGTTTCATGCTTTCAAGCATTTCTCAGGTTTCAAATATGTTCAAATATTTCAAGTAATTGACTACTGATGCTCAAATCACTGGTTTTATTCTATGAAACAATAAGTGAGGAATTCCTGTTGAAAGCCCAACATACCCGAATGACACACAATAGCTGGCCATGAATCCAAGACTGGCGTACTTCATCCACCAAATGATATGAGCGATTGCTGAACATACTACGAACATCAACAGAAACAAATAAGACAATCCACCGAAGATAAAAATCAATATTCGTCGTGGAAAACGATCAATGAACAAAATACCAAAGATGCATGCGGTCGTCAAAACAACCATCATTGTTGTTGATGAAATTTCAGCAATTTGGCTGCAAATAATATTCTTATAAACCATATTATAAACATAGAGCAGTTTTATTTCACTTAGTGAGTGGTTTACAAAACGAATCGAAGCGCATGCAGGCTCCGAACCTAAACCTTCTAAAATTTCTACTAGCATTCTGACCACCTTAGCTAATGAGTTATAGCTCCAGTCTTGACTAAATAATTTGGGCCTGGCTAAAAGAACTGAAATTTTTATATCATGCTCAGTACCCTTCATTTTATTATGAATACGTGAGCCGAAAACCACCGTCAATCTGATAACTTGCAAAGGGCAACATTATTTTTTGATTACTATTTGCACAATTCAATTACCTTGGAATATTCGCTTCCGTAAAGAAAAAGGTGGATGACTGTAGTATAGGATAGAAAGAGAGCGTTAAAACAAGCACCATGCATGAAAGGATCACTGCTTGTCGCAAATGCCAAGTACAGAATATTTCCTGCAAAATTTTTTCATCTATTGAATATTCCCAACAAATTTTGCTAATTTCTTTTGCTTCGTATGAGAGAAAATATTTTATTGTAATTATTGCCACTTTCATTTCCTTTAATTCATTTGATGGAAAACAAAATTAATGAAAACAAAGTAAGATATACAACAGTAATTGAAACAATTCAAAATGATTTTCATAGCAAGCTGAGAGTGAAAAAAATCCAACAAAAAGCAATTCAAAGAGGTCTTGAGCCGAATAAAACAAAGTCGAGAGGTGGAATCGATGATATTATTTTTTGGGAGGGTGGGGGTAGGGGAGTGGAGAGTGGGAAGGGCGGAGAAACTACTACGCCTTATGAGTGTTCATTTTTTTGGGCTCAGCCTCAATGATATAATATTTTAGGCAAATCGTTCTTGTGAAAAATCATTATGTTAAAAAAAATACAATTTTGCGCTGAAATCTTCAGAAAAGTTTAATATTTCTACGAAATAATAGAGATAACAACGATGGAAAGTTCATAATTTACTGTATAGCTAAAAGTGGAAAAAATTTGGATCTGTTTGAATTTCTTAGCTATATAAGATGCTCACTAATAATTATCGGAAAAAGGTAGTGAAACAAACTCGGAGACTGCTTCGTTTTGAATCGCCCTCTTCGTTTACTTCCCGCATATATTCGTCAAGAAGTCGTTCATTGTCTTTTTTCTCACCTTGGAAGAATTCCAGTGATTTAAGTGCACCGAATCGATCATTCCTGAATGAATTTGTGGAAGGAATAAAACTTATATTTTATCATCAAGTTTGCTACTCAAAAAAACCGATCAACAGTGATATCATGATGATCCCACGACTTACGATCATTAAGGCATCAAACTTTCCTCATCTATTAAGCAATAAAGTTTCAACAAAAACAAACAATTCGCAAAAATTAACTCATTCATAGCGAATAGAAATTAAATTTCTTTAAAAAAATTTGAGATGAAAATATTATTCAATCTTTCTTTGATAACATATTGAGGCATCTCTTTAACTAAAACTAAAAAAAAGATTTTTTTTTTGTTTTTCAAATGAAATTAGCTGAAAATGGGCAAATAATTTGTATAACGGAAGCAAATTGTATTGTGGAAAGAAGATTGCAGCTCGGTGATTATCTATCTACTCATATCGCTGCATATCAATCAAAAAAACAGACCCTCTATAACCAGTTCCCTACTTGTAGAGATTGACGCTCACTTGAAAAACCACTAAAATCATTGAACCGTTCATTCATAAATTGCATGTGCTCTTCGTACCCTCGTTTCATTTTGTTTTTCCAAATTGTCTGTTCAACAGAGTGATTAATGATATTTCAGATGTTTCAAGAAAATTCAATTTCAGCAATAAATTAAGATGGCCAATAATGTTATCTTTTCAATAATACGGTAGTACCAATCACAAAATGGCCTTCACATATAAAATAAATAAAATGCAATGGAAATCAGAAAACAGTCATAAAAAAGTAAACACAGTATTCAAATATTTCAACGACCTCTTGAGAGGACTGAAGAATGAAAGCTTTTTTATTTAAACAATTACCCTCCCCGAAGATTTTAACACCCCGTTGAGCTAGAAGGACCGTCAAAAAGGATCGGCTGAATTCTCAAATACCATATGAGGCGAAGGACTGAGAAGGGAGGATAGGGGAAGAAAAAGAGTATGAGGGAAGTAGGGTGAGAGATTGACACTCGTGGAATTGCTACTGAGTTAACTTATATTACTTTAATTGGTATGTAATGTCATTCAATTGACAATGTTACTGTTTGAAAGTTTCATGTCTCTTTAAAACTGTATAGTAATTCTTATAGCATATTTGGATCTTTTTGTGATAAACGTGAGGAAGAATAAGATTATTTGGATTCGAAGAAATCACAAAGGACAATTTTCCAACAGTTCTCCCTCTCTTCTTTCTTTATCATTAATGATGAAGCGGGACCACCTCCCATTCTTTACTGAACCCCAACTTTGTTCATGAGAACACTAACTATAAACGACATTCATCGCAAAATGAACCTAGCGAAAAAAATACCTACCGTATGATCATAAGGAATTTAGGTGTTTCTGGTAGAAAGAGAAGCAATACAACGAAAAAGACTTGAGGAATGACTGAAACACCAAATAGCTGAGGTAACGAGTGGCCGAGTACGGAGCGCATACCTAATACCATACCGAATACACACATTAACCCATAGCCTGTTTCACCAAGGAAACTAAACGCTCCACGCATTTCAAGAGGTGAACATTCCTGTAACAAAAAAAAACAAATCTCTTATTGCTGGATGAAAAATTATTTCTGGAAAAAATAATAAACCATGAAAAGTTTGGTAGAATTCCAAAGACATAGCATATATTAGGTAATGTTTTCTATACAGTGGTTTTCGTTCTACGCTGCATTCCCCGTTTTTTTGAATGCAGCATCTGAATAAATAACTCATCATTTCATGCAACATTTTCTCCTGTCACATGCTAATATTACATAATATTTAAAAACTGTATTTGGAGACAGATAAAATTACAAGCAGCTCTTTTTCTTCACTAACTGACGACTTGTATCTACCAGTCCAACTTGAGAGCAGCCAAAAAACCTTCGCTACTCGGCATTATTAATATGAAATTTTGCATATGCCAATGCTTACTACATTATGTATTAGAGATACTTAAATTAGGACTTTCAGCGGTGTAATTTTTTGGTAGTAACCTGTAGGTAAAGAATGAGTGCAGCATCACTTAATGGTGAGCATAGTCCACACAGCAATCGGCCAGCAATAAGTAGTTCGGGAAGTGCTGTTATAGTAGCGATGTATTGCATAGTTGATGCCACAAGCATCACCAAGGCTGAGATCACATATGCAACTGAAAAAAAATCACACTTTTCATGTTAATCGACAGCATAACAAAAACGATCGCTCTCATTAATTCAGTTCAGAATCAATAAATTTGATTCTAAATTCATCTCCGATAAAAAACCTTTTAACCAATCATCCAGTTTGTTTGTGATTAGATGACTTATGTTCTTTTTTGCAAAATACCAGTACAGACCGCTGGAAATGCTACTTACCTTTACGTCCATAGAGATCAGTGAACATAGGTGCAAGAATCGCTCCGAACACCTGTGAAACGAACCAGCAGTTGAGAGTTATCGACCGAATGAATGAATATCCAGTCTCGTCGAGATGCCATCCTCTGTAAGCAAAGCAAAATGTCGCATTTTGGTAACCTGCTTGATCCTCAGTGGTAAGACGCCTTGCAGAAACCACTAACGTCACAATGAAATATGAGCTGCATATCACCTGGCTTTATATACATATATGCCAAGCACTCTCCCTTACTAACATTATCAGTTCTTTCAAATTCATTTTTTCCTCCCATCCCCTCCTTTTAATGTGCCGTTCGAAGATATCTTGTCACACAAATTAATTATAAGTCGCGAATACCTTCTTTAAATTCAAATTTCACTCCAGTTTAAGCACATTCTTTACTACTACAGCAGCCGGTTTAGTTTTCTACGGAAACTCTATTTCAGGCCTTTAAAAAATGTGTGAAATAGTCTTGAAATTGTTCATTGCTTGCTTGTATATGAAAGTTACCTTTAATTGCATACTGCGTAACTTTTACCGCACACCAATTTCTGTGATCTTCCCTTTAACCTGCTCTGCTCTAACTGATGCTCCTGACTTCTAGCGTCCACTTGAACCAATATTATGGTAAATCCGTTTGCGTTATAAACTTAAGAGAACATTTTAACAGATTCACTCGTCTCCTTTTGTTTGCAAATATTAATGAAGCAATAAAATTCCTAAGTGAATAATGAAACACCGAATTATCAGGCAAATGACATACCTTGATTCATAACTATCATTGAGGAAACGTTTTAATTCTTCAACGGCTGTATTTACAGAAGAATTCGTGAAACCAGATGGAAAATTTGTAATGACCGTCAGAGTGATGCAGATGATGAATAACTTGATGATATGACGCGTTGAAATCATTCTCGGTATGAATATGTGATCGTTAATCTTGGCGACCTTCTGAAACGAAAACTTCACAAGCAAGTTTTCAATGCTCACATTCTGCCTACTATTTGATACACGAGTATCTCGAAGGGCAAACATCTGCGCTATACTGATAAATCTCTATATTTAGTTAGAAAATAATAGAAGAAACAGATTTTATCGTGAAATATTGTATAGCTGCTAACGCCATCGGAAAACAAGAGATGAAGAAATTAAAAGTATTGTATAGTCAATAAAGTAGGTAATATTGTCAAGTGATGTTAAATGATATTCGTCTAAGAAACATTGACAAAACTAATAAAGACATAATTGTAGTATCAAAGTGGCAAATAATAAATAACGTAATTGACAGATGACTGAACTATCATTTTTTGCAATGTCGATTTCTAGGTAAGCAAGAGGCCTTCTGCAATATGCAATAACGGCTTTTATAAAGTCTCAGGGGCAGTTGAAATGTGAACTGAATCACATTTGAATAAATAGCTGTTCCTGATTGCTGCTGACGAACGTTCATAAAATGCACAAGAGCGGACATTGACGCAGTAGTAGACGATATAATCGCATTCACGAAATATTCCAGAGAACAAAAACCATCATTTTCTAAATTGTTTCAGTGATAAAAATATGAGAAAATATTTTTGAAATGAAAAATGGAGAAAATGCGAAATCCCTATATATTTAGATTTTAAAACATAAGTTGAAATTTTATAGGGCTGCTTCATATGATCCACAATTTCACTATGCTTGATGAGGTCATTAATATAAAACCTCCACAACGGTTTTGCTGGATTGAGATCTTAGTGATATTCTTAGTGAGTAATAGTGAAACACAGACAAAAAAACACGTACCCTAGTAATTTAAATTAAAAAAAAACAATTCATTTTATGCGATAGGCTCGTTGATAGATGTGACAGGTCAAATATGCTCTTCATTCATTTCCTTTCTTCCTCTCTATTCTCAAGGAACCTCTTTCGTTACTTTCGAAAATGATTCGATGGCAATGAGTAAAAAAAGTAAAATACGGTAGTTACTCAGATGAAATATAGTTATAGAGATAAGCGCTGCTGTTTTGGCTAAAAAGTAAAACTTACATAGAAGAAGCAAAATCGATTTGCAGGTTTCCTATTCACGATTCCTCAGTACCGTTCTTCTTCGAATATTTTTCCCTTTCATTCAATGTCGGGATAGCTGAAAGAATTTTGCAAACCTTACGAACAATACGATTGTAATTCTTGAACGAAAGCAACAGAAGTGACAAAGTGGGAAAGCTGAAAAAAAAAAAACATCGTGAAAAGAACAGTTTGGTCTAATATCTTCGATAAACGTGACGCTTTCCATGTAATATCACATCACAGAAATTTATCGCAATTGACGGGAAAACGTCGGCCGCTAGCAGTGATTTCAAGTAAATATTCGAATATGCAAATTTGGACGGCGTTATTGTAAAATCAGCTCTCCGACTGTATCACAGCAAACTTCTATGCAGACGGTTGTCAACAGGATAAATATACCACATATACACAGCAATTGTATCGAACAAATGTTTCGACATTTGCATAGGAAAAGGGGGAAAAAACAACAGATGAGCTGACACATTTGATAATAAAATGCTTCGTAGGAATGAAGCTATTCCATTAAATACTTTAGAGATACGTATTTTCGCAGCAATGCAATGCGATAACAGATGTAATTTAAATAGAATTTGAACATTTTTTAAGGCTCGAGAATAACAATAGGAAAGAATAGAAGTTTGATCAGATTTACTGAAGTAAGAAAAAAAATTCAATAAAACTTATCATCACATCGGTTCGACATTCGTAACAAAAAGATTATAAGATAATGTTTATTCGGTTTTTGAATGTTTCGACGAACATTCATACAAAAAAACGGCGTTACAATACATACCGAATGAGACTAATGTGATTAGTGCACTACTGAAAAAAAAACTCGTAAAAGATGCGGTAACAAAATCAAAAAGGTCCTTGAAAACCGCCCCAGTGAGTAAAGTTCTGCAATCGAATGCCAACACCCATCAGCATCATTCCTTTTTTGCATTTTTTAAAGCGTTCAAATAAACTTATAGCAACTTTTAAGCGACAATCGGAAATCTGATCAGCCGGGAATTTCATAGAAATATGTAACTTTCACTACTGACGTATTCAAGCCATCAAATGGAAATAATGCTAGAATTAGGTAAAACTGAAAAAATCCGCGTGCCTTTTAAGAAATATGCACGAAATTTCTGACAAAGGGATTCTTTTGCAATAAATATATAAATTTCTGATGAAAGTACTAAATCAAGCTCGCAACCTATGATGATTAGACGTTAAAAAAAGCATTGGGTTATGAGCATGGTGTCGTGCAGTGAAATCACTTCTGCCATTTTTGATTTCATTTTGAGTTTAATCACATATCTATTGGATCGCAGATCTAAGAGCAGTAAATATTTTTTATTGATGAGAAGACGAAGTAACTAACGGCGATAGTTGAAGTATCAATTGCCACCTTTATTTAACTCATTATAGCACCACCGATTACTCACTTTTATTGTTCGAATAGCTAAACGATTTTATGATCACACGCAAAACATTAATAGATTGGCTAGGTGCGAAAACCAAAGGCATGGCCAATTCTAATAACAATGAGGACTGATGTAAATCTCGGAAATTTCACATTCGTGAAAGATTTGGAATCAACTAATTCAGAAACTAAAGGAAAATTCAGAAACTAGTGGAACCATCGAACTGATTATAGGAAATGAGGTGGTTTTTCCAGAACTAAAGTTCTCAGAAGACAGCGCGCCCGCCCAACGTTGTTCTACTATCTCTGATTTCAAAGACTGGTGTAGAAACGTTTGTATGCTAAAGGTCAATACTTGCAAGCAGGTTCATTCCTTTTATAGAGAAATTGGGCGAGTTTTTGAGACACTGCAAGCGTGTACTATGATTGCGAGCGCATAAACGAGAAACAGTAGCTGTGCGTTTAATAAAACATAGCGCATACAGACAGCACTTCGTGTTGGGTTGTTAGCGTAATGGAGACAACGAAGGACAAAGTGGTGTACTACAATTCCAGTGTGATCGCATCTATACTTCCTCCGGAAAATGCGTTCGATTCTCTACAGCGCAGAAGATATCTCCTTGTGGACGATTAACGCTCATCGATGGGAAGCATAGGGCGCTATGATGACGAGAACTGAAAGGGGAGGAGGTGGGGGGGGGGGGGGGGATAGAGAATGAAGTGTTTGTGTATGTGCGCATAGATATGCGTGCGTGTACGTACATTTGAGACACATAACATAATATTTGCATCACACAACGTTAACATGTTACGGTTAGGCGAAACGACGATACGTGCCGTAATCGACGACGTGTAATGACGAAGTCGTCGCGAGCATTTCACATGTATAATTCGTGATTGCCGTAGTATTTCTTTTACATTTATGATCCATTGCGAAATTTTGTTAGATGCAACTTGTCTTCCCAGTTAAGGGAATAATTAATGAGTTACTTTACTGATTCATAACAAGTTTAGCCGACAAAAGAGATCAGTTGACGATTCGTTGGGATAAAATAATGATTTATTCCTCCAAAAAAATTATGCACCTTTCTCAAATAATTAAAACTTTCTTGAGCAGCTGATTAATGTTGATAATAATTTTTCAAATTCGAATTAAGTTTCATCATATCAAATAAGTTTTACAGTGAACTTTAATTTTTTTTCATGTTCAGTAAGACTGATCAAAAAGCTTAAATTTGTGATTCGCTGCTCTCACTAATATGTTAGGATATATATCCGCAAAAATCTCCCCTTCATTGCTCAGTTATCAGGTGATCTCAGAAGAAAATGCGAATTGTTGCAATATTTGTATAGTGGCTGCAGTTTTTGGCATCGAACAAAAGGAATATGGAAATTAGTGATTTTATAAGAGCACAATATTCGGAAACATGCACTTTCCTAATTTAGGCGAGATATTGAGAAAATCTTCGAGAGATCACCACATCGGTTATATTATTTCACTGTATAATTTCACTATGCGGTTCTCGACGATGCAGCACCTTTTCTAAAATTTAGTCAATTATTGCGTTGTATTTTTAAGCTCATCAATTATTTCAATATATATTTATGTCACATTTAAAGAGTTTAGTTCAAACTATCTCATTACACCTAAAATAGTTTAATTATTTTAGCAAAGATTTGGATTCCACTATGCATCTTTGTAAATATGAGAATCGTTTAGGCATTTTGAGTTTCTTTTTTATTTTCATTCCTTAACATCTTCATTGGATAATGTAAAAATATGGAATGAGCAAAATATTTTAGTTATAAAAGATTTTCGGTGATAGCTAAATTGCAATAATTCCAATGAAAAAAAATTTGATAGAGAAAGGCAAATCGATCATATATGACTTTTAATGAATGGAGTAAGATCTTGCTATTTTTATGGCTTTCATTGACATGATTAATATCACGACTGCCATTATATTTCTTGCTATTGAAGATCATTGATACAAACGATTGGATGCACTTAATATATTTTAAAAAAATGGTTTTTTAGTCTATAAACTTCCACTCATTGCACTCCATCGACAAATATAAAAAATTGCCCATTCTTGAGAAACGATGAACCACAACTATTTTGAATGTACACTAAAAAGAAGCGCAACTGCCTACAATTACAGTAGTCGAAAAATAGCCAAGCGAAAAGTCGAAATAGGTCTTTACTATTTTATATAATTGTGACAATAGAAATATCTTGTTGCATAATTACTACTGAAATGAAATGAAACAAATATGTGTGTATTTGTTTCATTTCATTTTGTTTCAATACGAAAGATTCAGAAGAACATAGATATTAGGTCAGCGAGTATTACTTTAAAAGGTTTAGGTGAGATTTACAGTTTTGTGCTGGATCCAGTTCGCATCGCTTTGGAAGTTTTTGTGTGCGTGTTAGACTGAAATTCCAGTCTGCGAATCTCGAAATCTCTTTCTTGAGTTCAGAGTCTAGTGTTTGAAAAACCTATCCTGATGCATTTATAATGAATGTGGCAAAGTGGCATCAAATCTCCAGTATTTGCGTCTTACTTCATTTATGAGAAAATTTGCACGTTTCATAGACGAGAATAATATATGCCAAGTAAAAAATTCGATGAAATAGCAGAAAGTAAGGTGGAACGTTGGAATTGTTATCTAGGAAGTTGTTGCAACTTTTAAATAATAAGCATGTTTTACCAATGATATAAATGCAAGCAAATTATTTCAGAAAGTGAATTTTTTCTAAGAAATTGATGGTTTTTATTAATCTTCAAATATATTAGTGCACCATCACATGGCTAGCTGAAGTACGAAAATCTATCTTGAGATGTGACTTTGAGATTGAATTGAAACCCTAGGAGAACCTCTGCAAGTAGTAGAAAAGCATTTGTCACCATCCTCAACAAATCAATATAGATATTGCAACATATGACTAATGTATGAGGATCACCAGCGATGACTGTTTGATTTATATACCGATTGTTTAAGAGTTTATTACTGTAATAATATTGAGTAAATGAAGGATGTAGTAACCTTCCTAGAGAGCTTTACAACATTGAACGCCGTGTGATATAAGAAATTTAGCAGTCCAGTATGAAAGAAGGGAACTAACTGTTTGAGATGAAAGACCATTGTGAAATCCACCATTAAAAGCTGTATATTTTTTAGCCTACAATGAATGAACCACCAAAATAAAGATGGATTAAATTCTGTCGAAATGGTTTGCATGTAAACAAAATGATCGATAATCATAGGCGAATAGCCGACAGCAATAATTTATAAGTCAATGCAACAGCGCTCATATTCTCCTCGATTTAAGTCATTTCACCTCCCTCTATATATTTTCAATTCCATTCATACAGCTCATGCATTCAGTTCATATATAACGAGAACAAAATGGCTATTCCAACATTTAGTTACAGAAGTTCGTTGCCATCGTGCGAATATCAATAGCAATTTCTCTTTTGTTAGACTTTGGAGACTGGCATTCAGGATTAGTTCGACAAATATCTAAAGCATTACTCCTTCGAAAAAATTTTACAATTTTGAGAACCGATTCATTTCTGGCAGCAGTTTAGAATCATATTAAGCATATGCCACAGTGATACACTGAAGTGTGAAAAAAAAAACTATTTCTCCGACTTTAAATGAAATGCAAATTTTATTATCGTTATTTTTATTTTATAACGTGAAAATTGAAGGTCACTTGTTAATGAGCGATCAGCTCTGATGTGATCTGCCGTCACCTAACCAGCTTTATGGTCGCTGTTATAGTTGCGACTTTCATTACGTGGCAAGTCGTACGCTCATGGTTGTTGATCTTGATGTGGTATCCCCCACACGTGAATTACGATCTCTCCACGATTTCTGGGTGCACATGAGGATATAAATAGGCTATGGCCTTCCTTTACAGTAACATGAATTGCGCTCAACATGCTAAAACCGTGCAGCTCCCCGCCACATCGCACCTCTCGACAAACATATTCAGCGGGAGTACGAGAACACAGTTTCTCCATCCTAGGCTAGAAAATGAATCGTCACATCATCGCACATTGCATATACGATGCTCTCGTGGCGTGGCGCTTATAACGCCTGCTTTACACGCAGAAGGTTGACGGTTTTATACCGACCAGGATCAGACATGCCTTCACAAAAATAGAGCTTTCGAAGAAATGTGGACATATTTATTGCGGTAGTGCATTTCAACTCTCGGAGAAAAGTGCCTGACCGCTGATGTCGTTCCACAACAACCGATGTTGCTGTCGTCATGCAGTGGTTATCACAACTGCTTTATACGCAGGAGGTCGTCGGTTCGATCCCGGCCGGGATCAAATGATCTTGCCCAAAAATACAGTTTTCGTAGAAGAAGCCAATATCTTTACTGTGGTATTGTACCTGTAGTTCCAGAGAAGAATGCCTGGCGGGTCATGTCGTTCCACAGTCACAGCCCTTGGTCTCGTGGTGTAGTGGTTAGCACGCTTGCTTAACACGCGGGAGGTCGCCGTTCGATCCCGGCAGGGATCAGATGGATTTCCGCAGAAGTACAGCCTTCGAAGAAGATGCTAAATTTTATATTGTGGTAGTGTACTTGTAGTTCCAGAGAAGAATGCCTGGCGGGTCATGTCGTTCCACAGTCACAGCCCTTGGTCTCGTGGTGTAGTGGTTATCACGCCTGCTTTACACGCGGGAGGTCGCCGTTCGATCCTGGCAGGGATCATATGGATTTCCGCAGAAGTACAGCCTTCGAAGAAGATGCTAAATTTTATATTGTGGTAGTGTACTTGTAGTTCAAGAGAAGAATGCCTGGCGGGTCATGTCGTTCCACAGTCACAGCCAGGTTTCGTGGTGTAGCGGTTATCACGCCTGCCTAACACGCAGGAGGTCGCTAGTTCGATCCTGGCCGAGATCATATACATTGTCCAGGGCGATATTATCATGACAATAATGCTTTAATCGGTTGCCGACCAGAAAATTTAAACTCAACATATCAGGCGTGCACCGGCCACGTCGCTCTATAATGACGATGGCAGGTCTCGTGGTGTAGCGGTTATCACGCCTGCTTCACACGCAGGAGGTCGCCAGTTCGATCCTGGCCGAGATCATATACATTGTCCAGGGCGGTATTATTACGAGAATAATGCTTTAATCGGTTGCCGACCAGAAAATTTAAACTCAACATATCAGGCGTGCACCGAACACGTCAATATACAGTAAGGACGACAGGTCTCGTGGTGTAGCGGTTATCACGCCTGCTTCACACGCAGGAGGTCGCCAGTTCGATCCTGGCCGAGATCATATACATTGTCCAGGGCGATATTATCATGAGAATAATGCTTTAATCGTTGTCGACGAGAAAATTTAAACTCAACATATCAGGCGTGCAGCGGCCAGGTCGCTCTATAATGACGATGCCAGGTCTCGTGGTGTAGCGGTTATCACGCCTGCCTAACACGCAGGAGGTCGCTAGTTCGATCCTGGCCGAGATCATATATATTGTCCAGGGCGATATTATTATGACAATAATGCTTTAATCGTTTATCGACCAAAAAATTTAAACTCAAAATATCAGGCGTGCACCGAACACGTCAATATACAGTAAGGATGACAGGTCTCGTGGTGTAGCGGTTATCACGCCTGCCTAACACGCAGGAGGTCGCTAGTTCGATCCTGGCCGAGATCATATACATTGTCCAGGGCGATATTATCATGACAATAATGCTTTAATCGGTTGCCGACCAGAAAATTTAAACTCAACATATCAGGCGTGCACCGGCCAGGTCCCTCTATAATGACGATGCCAGGTCTCGTGGTGTAGCGGTTATCACGCCTGCCTAACACGCAGGAGGTCGCTAGTTCGATCCTGGCCGAGATCATATACATTGTCCAGGGCGATATTATCATGACAATAATGCTTTAATCGGTTGCCGACCAGAAAATTTAAACTCAACATATCAGGCGTGCACCGGCCAGGTCGCTCTATAATGACGATGGCAGGTCTCGTGGTGTAGCGGTTATCACGCCTGCTTCACACGCAGGAGGTCGCCAGTTCGATCCTGGCCGAGATCATATACATTGTCCAGGGCGGTATTATTATGAGAATAATGCTTTAATCGGTTGCCGACCAGAAAATTTAAACTCAACATATCAGGCGTGCACCGAACACGTCAATATACAGTAAGGACGACAGGTCTCGTGGTGTAGCGGTTATCACGCCTGCCTAACACGCAGGAGGTCGCTAGTTCGATCCTGGCCGAGATCATATACATTGTCCAGGGCGATATTATCATGAGAATAATGCTTTAATCGGTTGTCGACCAGAAAATTTAAACTCAACATATCAGGCGTGCACCGGCCAGGTCGCTATATAATGACGATGCCAGGTCTCGTGGTGTAGCGGTTATCACGCCTGCCTAACACGCAGGAGGTCGCTAGTTCGATCCTGGCCGAGATCATATACATTGTCCAGGGCGATATTATTATGAGAATAATGCTTTAATCGTTTATCGACCAAAAAATTTAAACTCAAAATATCAGGCGTGCAGCGAACACGTCGCTCTACAGTAACGATGCCAGGTCTCGTGGTGTAGCGGTTATCACGCCTGCCTAACACGCAGGAGGTCGCTAGTTCGATCCTGGCCGAGATCATATACATTGTCCAGGGCGATATTATTATGACAATAATGCTTTAATCGTTTGCCGACCAAAAAATTTAAACTCAACATATCAGGCGTGCACCGAACACGTCAATATACAGTAAGGATGACAGGTCTCGTGGTGTAGCGGTTATCACGCCTGCCTAACACGCAGGAGGTCGCTAGTTCGATCCTGGCCGAGATCATATACATTGTCCAGGGCGATATTATCATGACAATAATGCTTTAATCGGTTGCCGACCAGAAAATTTAAACTCAAATATCAGGCGTGCACCGAACACGTCAACTATAATAACGATGACAGGTCTCGTGGTGTAGCGGTTATCACGCCTGCCTAACACGCAGGAGGTCGCTAGTTCGATCCTGGCCGAGATCATATACATTGTCCAGGGCGATATTATTATGACAATAATGCTTTAATCGTTTATCGACCAGAAAATTTAAACTCAAAATATCAGGCGTGCACCGAACACGTCAATATACAGTAAGGACGACAGGTCTCGTGGTGTAGCGGTTATCACGCCTGCTTAACACGCAGGAGGTCGCCAGTTCGATCCTGGCCGAGATCATATACATTGTCCAGGGCGATATTATCATGACAATAATGCTTTAATCGGTTGCCGACCAGAAAATTTAAACTCAACATATCAGGCGTGCACCGAACACGTCAATATACATAAGGACGACAGGTCTCGTGGTGTAGCGGTTATCACGCCTGCTTCACACGCAGGAGGTCGCTAGTTCGATCCTGGCCGAGATCATATACATTGTCCAGGGCGATATTATTATGAGAATAATGCTTTAATCGGTTGCCGACCAGAAAATTTAAACTCAACATATCAGGCGTGCAGCGGCCAGGTCGCTCTATAATGACGATGCCAGGTCTCGTGGTGTAGCGGTTATCACGCCTGCCTAACACGCAGGAGGTCGCTAGTTCGATCCTGGCCGAGATCATATATATTGTCCAGGGCGATATTATTATGACAATAATGCTTTAATCGGTTGCCGACCAGAAAATTTAAACTCAAAATATCAGGCGTGCACCGAACACGTCAATATACAGTAAGGACGACAGGTCTCGTGGTGTAGCGGTTATCACGCCTGCTTCACACGCAGGAGGTCGCCAGTTCGATCCTGGCCGAGATCATATACATTGTCCAGGGCGATATTATCATGAGAATAATGCTTTAATCGGTTGCCGACCAGAAAATTTAAACTCAACATATCAGGCGTGCACCGAACACGTCAATATATAATGGACGACAGGTCTCGTGGTGTAGCGGTTATCACGCCTGCCTAACACGCAGGAGGTCGCTAGTTCGATCCTGGCCGAGATCATATACATTGTCCAGGGCGATATTATCATGAGAATAATGCTTTAATCGGTTGCCGACCAGAAAATTTAAACTCAACATATCAGGCGTGCACCGAGGTCGCTCTATAATGACGATGACAGGTCTCGTGGTGTAGCGGTTATCACGCCTGCTTCACACGCAGGAGGTCGCCAGTTCGATCCTGGCCGAGATCATATACATTGTCCAGGGCGATATTATCATGACAATAATGCTTTAATCGGTTGCCGACCAGAAAATTTAAACTCAAAATATCAGGCGTGCACCGAACACGTCAATATACAGTAAGGACGACAGGTCTCGTGGTGTAGCGGTTATCACGCCTGCTTCACACGCAGGAGGTCGCCAGTTCGATCCTGGCCGAGATCATATACATTGTCCAGGGCGATATTATCATGACAATAATGCTTTAATCGGTTGCCGACCAGAAAATTTAAACTCAAAATATCAGGCGTGCACCGGCCACGTCGCTCTATAATGACGATGACAGGTCTCGTGGTGTAGCGGTTATCACGCCTGCCTAACACGCAGGAGGTCGCTAGTTCGATCCTGGCCGAGATCATATACATTGTCCAGGGCGATATTATCATGACAATAATGCTTTAATCGTTTGCCGACCAAAAAATTTAAACTCAAAATATCAGGCGTGCACCGAACACGTCAATATACAGTAAGGACGACAGGTCTCGTGGTGTAGCGGTTATCACGCCTGCCTAACACGCAGGAGGTCGCTAGTTCGATCCTGGCCGAGATCATATACATTGTCCAGGGCGATATTATTATGACAATAATGCTTTAATCGGTTGCCGACCAGAAAATTTAAACTCAACATATCAGGCGTGCACCGAACACGTCAATATATAATGACGATAGGTCTCGTGGTGTAGCGGTTATCACGCCTGCCTAACACGCAGGAGGTCGCTAGTTCGATCCTGGCCGAGATCATATACATTGTCCAGGGCGATATTATCATGACAATAATGCTTTAATCGGTTGCCGACCAGAAAATTTAAACTCAACATATCAGGCGTGCACCGGCCAGGTCGCTCTATAATGACGATGGCAGGTCTCGTGGTGTAGCGGTTATCACGCCTGCCTAACACGCAGGAGGTCGCTAGTTCGATCCTGGCCGAGATCATATATATTGTCCAGGGCGATATTATTATGAGAATAATGCTTTAATCGGTTGCCGACCAGAAAATTTAAACTCAACATATCAGGCGTGCACCGAACACGTCAATATACAGTAAGGACGACAGGTCTCGTGGTGTAGCGGTTATCACGCCTGCCTAACACGCAGGAGGTCGCCAGTTCGATCCTGGCCGAGATCATATATATTGTCCAGGGCGATATTATCATGACAATAATGCTTTAATCGGTTGCCGACCAGAAAATTTAAACTCAAATATCAGGCGTGCACCGAACACGTCAATATACAGTAAGGACGACAGGTCTCGTGGTGTAGCGGTTATCACGCCTGCTTCACACGCAGGAGGTCGCCAGTTCGATCCTGGCCGAGATCATATATATTGTCCAGGGCGATATTATTATGACAATAATGCTTTAATCGGTTGCCGACCAGAAAATTTAAACTCAAAATATCAGGCGTGCACCGAACACGTCAATATACAGTAAGGACGACAGGTCTCGTGGTGTAGCGGTTATCACGCCTGCCTAACACGCAGGAGGTCGCTAGTTCGATCCTGGCCGAGATCATATACATTGTCCAGGGCGATATTATTATGACAATAATGCTTTAATCGGTTGCCGACCAGAAAATTTAAACTCAACATATCAGGCGTGCACCGAACACGTCAATATACAAAGGACGACAGGTCTCGTGGTGTAGCGGTTATCACGCCTGCTTAACACGCAGGAGGTCGCCAGTTCGATCCTGGCCGAGATCATATGTATTGTCCAGGGCGATATTATCATGACAATAATGCTTTAATCGGTTGCCGACCAGAAAATTTAAACTCAAAATATCAGGCGTGCACCGAACACGTCAATATACAGTAAGGACGACAGGTCTCGTGGTGTAGCGGTTATCACGCCTGCTTCACACGCAGGAGGTCGCCAGTTCGATCCTGGCCGAGATCATATGTATTGTCCAGGGCGATATTATCATGACAATAATGCTTTAATCGGTTGCCGACCAGAAAATTTAAACTCAACATATCAGGCGTGCACCGAACACGTCAATATACAATAAATACGACAGGTCTCGTGGTGTAGCGGTTATCACGCCTGCTTCACACGCAGGAGGTCGCTAGTTCGATCCTGGCCGAGATCATATATATTGTCCAGGGCGATATTATTATGACAATAATGCTTTAATCGGTTGCCGACCAGAAAATTTAAACTCAAAATATCAGGCGTGCACCGAACACGTCAATATACAATAAATACGACAGGTCTCGTGGTGTAGCGGTTATCACGCCTGCTTCAACACGCAGGAGGTCGCCAGTTCGATCCTGGCCGAGATCATATACATTGTCCAGGGCGATATTATTATGACAATAATGCTTTAATCGGTTGCCGACCAGAAAATTTAAACTCAACATATCAGGCGTGCACCGAACACGTCAATATACAGTAAGGACGACAGGTCTCGTGGTGTAGCGGTTATCACGCCTGCCTCACACGCAGGAGGTCGCCAGTTCGATCCTGGCCGAGATCATATGTATCGTCCAGGGCGATATTATCATGACAATAATGCTTTAATCGGTTGCCGACCAGAAAATTTAAACTCAAAATATCAGGCGTGCACCGAACACGTCAATATACAATAAATACGACAGGTCTCGTGGTGTAGCGGTTATCACGCCTGCTTCACACGCAGGAGGTCGCTAGTTCGATCCTGGCCGAGATCATATACATTGTCCAGGGCGATATTATTATGAGAATAATGCTTTAATCGGTTGCCGACCAGAAAATTTAAACTCAACATATCAGGCGTGCACCGGCCACGTCAATATATAATAACGATGACAGGTCTCGTGGTGTAGCGGTTATCACGCCTGCCTAACACGCAGGAGGTCGCTAGTTCGATCCTGGCCGAGATCATATACATTGTCCAGGGCGATATTATTATGACAATAATGCTTTAATCGGTTGCCGACCAGAAAATTTAAACTCAACATATCAGGCGTGCACCGAACACGTCAATATATAATAACGACGACAGGTCTCGTGGTGTAGCGGTTATCACGCCTGCCTAACACGCAGGAGGTCGCTAGTTCGATCCTGGCCGAGATCATATACATTGTCCAGGGCGATATTATTATGACAATAATGCTTTAATCGGTTGCCGACCAGAAAATTTAAACTCAAAATATCAGGCGTGCACCGAACACGTCAATATACAGTAAGGACGACAGGTCTCGTGGTGTAGCGGTTATCACGCCTGCTTCACACGCAGGAGGTCGCCAGTTCGATCCTGGCCGAGATCATATACATTGTCCAGGGCGATATTATTATGACAATAATGCTTTAATCGGTTGCCGACCAGAAAATTTAAACTCAACATATCAGGCGTGCACCGAACACGTCAATATACAGTAAGGACGACAGGTCTCGTGGTGTAGCGGTTATCACGCCTGCTTCACACGCAGGAGGTCGCTAGTTCGATCCTGGCCGAGATCATATACATTGTCCAGGGCGATATTATTATGAGAATAATGCTTTAATCGTTTGCCGACCAGAAAATTTAAACTCAACATATCAGGCGTGCACCGAACACGTCAATATACAATAAGGACGACAGGTCTCGTGGTGTAGCGGTTATCACGCCTGCCTAACACGCAGGAGGTCGCTAGTTCGATCCTGGCCGAGATCATATACATTGTCCAGGGCGATATTATTATGACAATAATGCTTTAATCGGTTGCCGACCAGAAAATTTAAACTCAACATATCAGGCGTGCACCGAACACGTCAATATACAATAAGGACGACAGGTCTCGTGGTGTAGCGGTTATCACGCCTGCCTAACACGCAGGAGGTCGCTAGTTCGATCCTGGCCGAGATCATATACATTGTCCAGGGCGATATTATTATGACAATAATGCTTTAATCGGTTGCCGACCAGAAAATTTAAACTCAACATATCAGGCGTGCACCGAACACGTCAATATACAGTAAGGACGACAGGTCTCGTGGTGTAGCGGTTATCACGCCTGCCTAACACGCAGGAGGTCGCTAGTTCGATCCTGGCCGAGATCATATACATTGTCCAGGGCGATATTATTATGACAATAATGCTTTAATCGTTTGCCGACCAAAAAATTTAAACTCAACATATCAGGCGTGCACCGAACACGTCAATATACAGTAAGGACGACAGGTCTCGTGGTGTAGCGGTTATCACGCCTGCCTAACACGCAGGAGGTCGCTAGTTCGATCCTGGCCGAGATCATATACATTGTCCAGGGCGATATTATTATGACAATAATGCTTTAATCGGTTGCCGACCAGAAAATTTAAACTCAACATATCAGGCGTGCACCGAACACGTCAATCTATAATGACGATGACAGGTCTCGTGGTGTAGCGGTTATCACGCCTGCCTAACACGCAGGAGGTCGCTAGTTCGATCCTGGCCGAGATCATATACATTGTCCAGGGCGATATTATTATGACAATAATGCTTTAATCGTTGCCGACCAGAAAATTTAAACTCAACATATCAGGCGTGCACCGAACACGTCAATATACAGTAAGGACGACAGGTCTCGTGGTGTAGCGGTTATCACGCCTGCCTAACACGCAGGAGGTCGCTAGTTCGATCCTGGCCGAGATCATATATATTGTCCAGGGCGATATTATTATGACAATAATGCTTTAATCGTTTGCCGACCAGAAAATTTAAACTCAACATATCAGGCGTGCACCGAACACGTCAATATACAGTAAGGACGACAGGTCTCGTGGTGTAGCGGTTATCACGCCTGCCTAACACGCAGGAGGTCGCTAGTTCGATCCTGGCCGAGATCATATACATTGTCCAGGGCGATATTATCATGACAATAATGCTTTAATCGTTTGCCGACCAGAAAATTTAAACTCAAAATATCAGGCGTGCACCGAACACGTCAATATACAGTAAGGACGACAGGTCTCGTGGTGTAGCGGTTATCACGCCTGCCTAACACGCAGGAGGTCGCTAGTTCGATCCTGGCCGAGATCATATACATTGTCCAGGGCGATATTATCATGACAATAATGCTTTAATCGGTTGCCGACCAGAAAATTTAAACTCAACATATCAGGCGTGCACCGAACACGTCAATATACAGTAAGGATGACAGGTCTCGTGGTGTAGCGGTTATCACGCCTGCTTAACACGCAGGAGGTCGCTAGTTCGATCCTGGCCGAGATCATATACATTGTCCAGGGCGATATTATCATGACAATAATGCTTTAATCGTTTGCCGACCAGAAAATTTAAACTCAAAATATCAGGCGTGCACCGAACACGTCAATATACAGTAAGGACGACAGGTCTCGTGGTGTAGCGGTTATCACGCCTGCTTAACACGCAGGAGGTCGCCAGTTCGATCCTGGCCGAGATCATATACATTGTCCAGGGCGATATTATTATGACAATAATGCTTTAATCGGTTGCCGACCAGAAAATTTAAACTCAACATATCAGGCGTGCACCGAACAGGTCGCTCTATAATGACGATGGCAGGTCTCGTGGTGTAGCGGTTATCACGCCTGCCTAACACGCAGGAGGTCGCTAGTTCGATCCTGGCCGAGATCATATACATTGTCCAGGGCGATATTATTATGACAATAATGCTTTAATCGTTTGCCGACCAGAAAATTTAAACTCAACATATCAGGCGTGCACCGAACACGTCAATATACAGTAAGGACGACAGGTCTCGTGGTGTAGCGGTTATCACGCCTGCCTAACACGCAGGAGGTCGCTAGTTCGATCCTGGCCGAGATCATATACATTGTCCAGGGCGATATTATCATGACAATAATGCTTTAATCGGTTGCCGACCAGAAAATTTAAACTCAACATATCAGGCGTGCACCGAACACGTCAATATACGATGGACGACAGGTCTCGTGGTGTAGCGGTTATCACGCCTGCTTAACACGCAGGAGGTCGCTAGTTCGATCCTGGCCGAGATCATATACATTGTCCAGGGCGATATTATTATGACAATAATGCTTTAATCGTTTGCCGACCAGAAAATTTAAACTCAACATATCAGGCGTGCACCGAACACGTCAATATACAGTAAGGACGACAGGTCTCGTGGTGTAGCGGTTATCACGCCTGCCTAACACGCAGGAGGTCGCTAGTTCGATCCTGGCCGAGATCATATACATTGTCCAGGGCGATATTATTATGACAATAATGCTTTAATCGTTTGCCGACCAGAAAATTTAAACTCAACATATCAGGCGTGCACCGAACACGTCAATATACAGTAAGGACGACAGGTCTCGTGGTGTAGCGGTTATCACGCCTGCCTAACACGCAGGAGGTCGCTAGTTCGATCCTGGCCGAGATCATATACATTGTCCAGGGCGATATTATTATGACAATAATGCTTTAATCGGTTGCCGACCAGAAAATTTAAACTCAACATATCAGGCGTGCACCGAACACGTCAATATACAGTAAGGACGACAGGTCTCGTGGTGTAGCGGTTATCACGCCTGCCTAACACGCAGGAGGTCGCTAGTTCGATCCTGGCCGAGATCATATATATTGTCCAGGGCGATATTATTATGACAATAATGCTTTAATCGTTTGCCGACCAGAAAATTTAAACTCAACATATCAGGCGTGCACCGAACACGTCAATATACAGTAAGGACGACAGGTCTCGTGGTGTAGCGGTTATCACGCCTGCCTAACACGCAGGAGGTCGCTAGTTCGATCCTGGCCGAGATCATATACATTGTCCAGGGCGATATTATTATGACAATAATGCTTTAATCGTTTGCCGACCAGAAAATTTAAACTCAAAATATCAGGCGTGCACCGAACACGTCAATATACAGTAAGGACGACAGGTCTCGTGGTGTAGCGGTTATCACGCCTGCCTAACACGCAGGAGGTCGCTAGTTCGATCCTGGCCGAGATCATATACATTGTCCAGGGCGATATTATCATGACAATAATGCTTTAATCGGTTGCCGACCAGAAAATTTAAACTCAACATATCAGGCGTGCACCGAACACGTCAATATATAATGACGATGACAGGTCTCGTGGTGTAGCGGTTATCACGCCTGCCTAACACGCAGGAGGTCGCTAGTTCGATCCTGGCCGAGATCATATACATTGTCCAGGGCGATATTATTATGACAATAATGCTTTAATCGGTTGCCGACCAGAAAATTTAAACTCAACATATCAGGCGTGCACCGAACACGTCAATATACAGTAAGGACGACAGGTCTCGTGGTGTAGCGGTTATCACGCCTGCCTAACACGCAGGAGGTCGCTAGTTCGATCCTGGCCGAGATCATATACATTGTCCAGGGCGATATTATCATGACAATAATGCTTTAATCGGTTGCCGACCAGAAAATTTAAACTCAACATATCAGGCGTGCACCGAACACGTCAATATACAGTAAGGACGACAGGTCTCGTGGTGTAGCGGTTATCACGCCTGCCTAACACGCAGGAGGTCGCTAGTTCGATCCTGGCCGAGATCATATACATTGTCCAGGGCGATATTATCATGACAATAATGCTTTAATCGGTTGCCGACCAGAAAATTTAAACTCAAATATCAGGCGTGCACCGAACACGTCAATATACAATAACGACAGGTCTCGTGGTGTAGCGGTTATCACGCCTGCCTAACACGCAGGAGGTCGCTAGTTCGATCCTGGCCGAGATCATATATATTGTCCAGGGCGATATTATTATGACAATAATGCTTTAATCGGTTGCCGACCAGAAAATTTAAACTCAACATATCAGGCGTGCACCGAACACGTCAATATACAGTAAGGACGACAGGTCTCGTGGTGTAGCGGTTATCACGCCTGCCTAACACGCAGGAGGTCGCTAGTTCGATCCTGGCCGAGATCATATATATTGTCCAGGGCGATATTATTATGACAATAATGCTTTAATCGGTTGCCGACCAGAAAATTTAAACTCAAAATATCAGGCGTGCACCGAACACGTCAATATACAATAAGGACGACAGGTCTCGTGGTGTAGCGGTTATCACGCCTGCCTAACACGCAGGAGGTCGCTAGTTCGATCCTGGCCGAGATCATATACATTGTCCAGGGCGATATTATTATGACAATAATGCTTTAATCGGTTGCCGACCAGAAAATTTAAACTCAAAATATCAGGCGTGCACCGAACACGTCAATATACAGTAAGGACGACAGGTCTCGTGGTGTAGCGGTTATCACGCCTGCCTAACACGCAGGAGGTCGCTAGTTCGATCCTGGCCGAGATCATATACATTGTCCAGGGCGATATTATTATGACAATAATGCTTTAATCGGTTGCCGACCAGAAAATTTAAACTCAACATATCAGGCGTGCACCGAACAGGTCGCTCTATAATGACGATGACAGGTCTCGTGGTGTAGCGGTTATCACGCCTGCCTAACACGCAGGAGGTCGCTAGTTCGATCCTGGCCGAGATCATATACATTGTCCAGGGCGATATTATTATGACAATAATGCTTTAATCGTTTGCCGACCAAAAAATTTAAACTCAAAATATCAGGCGTGCACCGAACACGTCAATATACAGTAAGGACGACAGGTCTCGTGGTGTAGCGGTTATCACGCCTGCCTAACACGCAGGAGGTCGCTAGTTCGATCCTGGCCGAGATCATATACATTGTCCAGGGCGATATTATCATGAGAATAATGCTTTAATCGGTTGCCGACCAGAAAATTTAAACTCAACATATCAGGCGTGCACCGGCAGGTCGCTCTATAATGACGATGCCAGGTCTCGTGGTGTAGCGGTTATCACGCCTGCCTAACACGCAGGAGGTCGCTAGTTCGATCCTGGCCGAGATCATATACATTGTCCAGGGCGATATTATTATGACAATAATGCTTTAATCGGTTGCCGACCAGAAAATTTAAACTCAACATATCAGGCGTGCACCGGCCAGGTCGCTCTATAATGACGATGACAGGTCTCGTGGTGTAGCGGTTATCACGCCTGCCTAACACGCAGGAGGTCGCTAGTTCGATCCTGGCCGAGATCATATACATTGTCCAGGGCGATATTATTATGACAATAATGCTTTAATCGGTTGCCGACCAAAAATTTAAACTCAAAATATCAGGCGTGCACCGAACACGTCAATATACAGTAAGGACGACAGGTCTCGTGGTGTAGCGGTTATCACGCCTGCTTCACACGCAGGAGGTCGCCAGTTCGATCCTGGCCGAGATCATATACATTGTCCAGGGCGATATTATTATGACAATAATGCTTTAATCGGTTGCCGACCAGAAAATTTAAACTCAACATATCAGGCGTGCACCGGCCAGGTCGCTCTATAATGACGATGCCAGGTCTCGTGGTGTAGCGGTTATCACGCCTGCCTAACACGCAGGAGGTCGCTAGTTCGATCCTGGCCGAGATCATATACATTGTCCAGGGCGATATTATTATGACAATAATGCTTTAATCGTTTGCCGACCAGAAAATTTAAACTCAAAATATCAGGCGTGCACCGAACACGTCAATATACAATAAATACGACAGGTCTCGTGGTGTAGCGGTTATCACGCCTGCCTAACACGCAGGAGGTCGCTAGTTCGATCCTGGCCGAGATCATATACATTGTCCAGGGCGATATTATTATGACAATAATGCTTTAATCGGTTGCCGACCAGAAAATTTAAACTCAACATATCAGGCGTGCACCGGCCAGGTCGCTCTATAATGACGATGCCAGGTCTCGTGGTGTAGCGGTTATCACGCCTGCCTAACACGCAGGAGGTCGCTAGTTCGATCCTGGCCGAGATCATATACATTGTCCAGGGCGATATTATTATGACAATAATGCTTTAATCGTTTGCCGACCAGAAAATTTAAACTCAAAATATCAGGCGTGCACCGAACACGTCAATATACAGTAAGGACGACAGGTCTCGTGGTGTAGCGGTTATCACGCCTGCCTAACACGCAGGAGGTCGCTAGTTCGATCCTGGCCGAGATCATATACATTGTCCAGGGCGATATTATCATGAGAATAATGCTTTAATCGGTTGCCGACCAGAAAATTTAAACTCAACATATCAGGCGTGCACCGGCCAGGTCGCTCTATAATGACGATGCCAGGTCTCGTGGTGTAGCGGTTATCACGCCTGCCTAACACGCAGGAGGTCGCTAGTTCGATCCTGGCCGAGATCATATACATTGTCCAGGGCGATATTATTATGACAATAATGCTTTAATCGTTTGCCGACCAGAAAATTTAAACTCAAAATATCAGGCGTGCACCGAACACGTCAATATACAATAAGGACGACAGGTCTCGTGGTGTAGCGGTTATCACGCCTGCCTAACACGCAGGAGGTCGCTAGTTCGATCCTGGCCGAGATCATATACATTGTCCAGGGCGATATTATTATGACAATAATGCTTTAATCGTTTGCCGACCAAAAAATTTAAACTCAAAATATCAGGCGTGCACCGAACACGTCAATATACAGTAAGGACGACAGGTCTCGTGGTGTAGCGGTTATCACGCCTGCCTAACACGCAGGAGGTCGCTAGTTCGATCCTGGCCGAGATCATATACATTGTCCAGGGCGATATTATTATGACAATAATGCTTTAATCGGTTGCCGACCAGAAAATTTAAACTCAACATATCAGGCGTGCACCGAACACGTCAATATATAAGGACGACAGGTCTCGTGGTGTAGCGGTTATCACGCCTGCCTAACACGCAGGAGGTCGCTAGTTCGATCCTGGCCGAGATCATATATATTGTCCAGGGCGATATTATTATGACAATAATGCTTTAATCGGTTGCCGACCAGAAAATTTAAACTCAACATATCAGGCGTGCACCGAACAGGTCGCTCTATAATGACGATGGCAGGTCTCGTGGTGTAGCGGTTATCACGCCTGCCTAACACGCAGGAGGTCGCTAGTTCGATCCTGGCCGAGATCATATACATTGTCCAGGGCGATATTATTATGACAATAATGCTTTAATCGTTTGCCGACCAGAAAATTTAAACTCAAAATATCAGGCGTGCACCGAACACGTCAATATACAGTAAGGACGACAGGTCTCGTGGTGTAGCGGTTATCACGCCTGCTTAACACGCAGGAGGTCGCTAGTTCGATCCTGGCCGAGATCATATACATTGTCCAGGGCGATATTATTATGACAATAATGCTTTAATCGGTTGCCGACCAGAAAATTTAAACTCAACATATCAGGCGTGCACCGAACACGTCGCTATATAATGACGATGCAGGTCTCGTGGTGTAGCGGTTATCACGCCTGCCTAACACGCAGGAGGTCGCTAGTTCGATCCTGGCCGAGATCATATACATTGTCCAGGGCGATATTATTATGACAATAATGCTTTAATCGTTTGCCGACCAGAAAATTTAAACTCAAATATCAGGCGTGCACCGAACACGTCAATATACAGTAAGGACGACAGGTCTCGTGGTGTAGCGGTTATCACGCCTGCCTAACACGCAGGAGGTCGCTAGTTCGATCCTGGCCGAGATCATATACATTGTCCAGGGCGATATTATTATGACAATAATGCTTTAATCGGTTGCCGACCAGAAAATTTAAACTCAACATATCAGGCGTGCACCGAACACGTCAATCTATAAGGACGACAGGTCTCGTGGTGTAGCGGTTATCACGCCTGCCTAACACGCAGGAGGTCGCTAGTTCGATCCTGGCCGAGATCATATATTGTCCAGGGCGATATTATTATGACAATAATGCTTTAATCGTTTGCCGACCAGAAAATTTAAACTCAACATATCAGGCGTGCACCGAACACGTCAATATACAGTAAGGACGACAGGTCTCGTGGTGTAGCGGTTATCACGCCTGCCTAACACGCAGGAGGTCGCTAGTTCGATCCTGGCCGAGATCATATATATTCTCCAGGGCGATATTATTATGACAATAATGCTTTAATCGTTGCCGACCAGAAAATTTAAACTCAAAATATCAGGCGTGCACCGAACACGTCAATATACAGTAAGGACGACAGGTCTCGTGGTGTAGCGGTTATCACGCCTGCCTAACACGCAGGAGGTCGCTAGTTCGATCCTGGCCGAGATCATATACATTGTCCAGGGCGATATTATTATGACAATAATGCTTTAATCGGTTGCCGACCAGAAAATTTAAACTCAACATATCAGGCGTGCACCGAACACGTCGCTCATAAGGACGACAGGTCTCGTGGTGTAGCGGTTATCACGCCTGCCTAACACGCAGGAGGTCGCTAGTTCGATCCTGGCCGAGATCATATACATTGTCCAGGGCGATATTATTATGACAATAATGCTTTAATCGGTTGCCGACCAGAAAATTTAAACTCAACATATCAGGCGTGCACCGAACAGGTCGCTATACAATAACGACGACAGGTCTCGTGGTGTAGCGGTTATCACGCCTGCCTAACACGCAGGAGGTCGCTAGTTCGATCCTGGCCGAGATCATATACATTGTCCAGGGCGATATTATTATGACAATAATGCTTTAATCGGTTGCCGACCAGAAAATTTAAACTCAAAATATCAGGCGTGCACCGAACACGTCAATATACAGTAATGACGACAGGTCTCGTGGTGTAGCGGTTATCACGCCTGCCTAACACGCAGGAGGTCGCCAGTTCGATCCTGGCCGAGATCATATACATTGTCCAGGGCGATATTATTATGACAATAATGCTTTAATCGGTTGCCGACCAGAAAATTTAAACTCAACATATCAGGCGTGCACCGAACACGTCAATATACAGTAAGGACGACAGGTCTCGTGGTGTAGCGGTTATCACGCCTGCCTAACACGCAGGAGGTCGCTAGTTCGATCCTGGCCGAGATCATATACATTGTCCAGGGCGATATTATTATGACAATAATGCTTTAATCGTTTGCCGACCAGAAAATTTAAACTCAACATATCAGGCGTGCACCGAACACGTCAATATGTAATGACGACAGGTCTCGTGGTGTAGCGGTTATCACGCCTGCCTAACACGCAGGAGGTCGCTAGTTCGATCCTGGCCGAGATCATATACATTGTCCAGGGCGATATTATTATGACAATAATGCTTTAATCGGTTGCCGACCAGAAAATTTAAACTCAACATATCAGGCGTGCACCGAACACGTCAATATACAGTAAGGACGACAGGTCTCGTGGTGTAGCGGTTATCACGCCTGCCTAACACGCAGGAGGTCGCTAGTTCGATCCTGGCCGAGATCATATACATTGTCCAGGGCGATATTATTATGAGAATAATGCTTTAATCGGTTGCCGACCAGAAAATTTAAACTCAACATATCAGGCGTGCACCGGCCAGGTCGCTCTGTAATGACGATGCAGGTCTCGTGGTGTAGCGGTTATCACGCCTGCCTAACACGCAGGAGGTCGCTAGTTCGATCCTGGCCGAGATCATATACATTGTCCAGGGCGATATTATTATGAGAATAATGCTTTAATCGGTTGCCGACCAGAAAATTTAAACTCAACATATCAGGCGTGCACCGGCCAGGTCGCTCTATAATGACGATGCAGGTCTCGTGGTGTAGCGGTTATCACGCCTGCCTAACACGCAGGAGGTCGCTAGTTCGATCCTGGCCGAGATCATATACATTGTCCAGGGCGATATTATTATGACAATAATGCTTTAATCGTTGCCGACCAGAAAATTTAAACTCAAAATATCAGGCGTGCACCGAACACGTCAATATACAGTAAGGACGACAGGTCTCGTGGTGTAGCGGTTATCACGCCTGCTTAACACGCAGGAGGTCGCTAGTTCGATCCTGGCCGAGATCATATACATTGTCCAGGGCGATATTATTATGACAATAATGCTTTAATCGTTTGCCGACCAGAAAATTTAAACTCAAAATATCAGGCGTGCACCGAACACGTCAATATACAATAAGGACGACAGGTCTCGTGGTGTAGCGGTTATCACGCCTGCCTAACACGCAGGAGGTCGCTAGTTCGATCCTGGCCGAGATCATATACATTGTCCAGGGCGATATTATTATGACAATAATGCTTTAATCGGTTGCCGACCAGAAAATTTAAACTCAACATATCAGGCGTGCACCGAACACGTCAATCTATAATGACGATGCAGGTCTCGTGGTGTAGCGGTTATCACGCCTGCCTAACACGCAGGAGGTCGCTAGTTCGATCCTGGCCGAGATCATATACATTGTCCAGGGCGGTATTATTATGACAATAATGCTTTAATCGGTTGCCGACCAGAAAATTTAAACTCAAATATCAGGCGTGCACCGAACACGTCAATATACAGTAAGGACGACAGGTCTCGTGGTGTAGCGGTTATCACGCCTGCTTCACACGCAGGAGGTCGCTAGTTCGATCCTGGCCGAGATCATATACATTGTCCAGGGCGGTATTATTATGACAATAATGCTTTAATCGTTTGCCGACCAGAAAATTTAAACTCAAAATATCAGGCGTGCACCGAACACGTCAATATACAGTAAGGACGACAGGTCTCGTGGTGTAGCGGTTATCACGCCTGCCTAACACGCAGGAGGTCGCTAGTTCGATCCTGGCCGAGATCATATACATTGTCCAGGGCGATATTATTATGAGAATAATGCTTTAATCGGTTGCCGACCAGAAAATTTAAACTCAACATATCAGGCGTGCACCGGCCAGGTCGCTCTATAATGACGATGCAGGTCTCGTGGTGTAGCGGTTATCACGCCTGCTTCACACGCAGGAGGTCGCTAGTTCGATCCTGGCCGAGATCATATACATTGTCCAGGGCGGTATTATTATGACAATAATGCTTTAATCGTTTGCCGACCAAAAAATTTAAACTCAAAATATCAGGCGTGCACCGAACACGTCAATATACAGTAAGGACGACAGGTCTCGTGGTGTAGCGGTTATCACGCCTGCTTCACACGCAGGAGGTCGCCAGTTCGATCCTGGCCGAGATCATATACATTGTCCAGGGCGATATTATTATGACAATAATGCTTTAATCGTTTGCCGACCAGAAAATTTAAACTCAAAATATCAGGCGTGCACCGAACACGTCAATATACAATAACGACGACAGGTCTCGTGGTGTAGCGGTTATCACGCCTGCCTAACACGCAGGAGGTCGCTAGTTCGATCCTGGCCGAGATCATATACATTGTCCAGGGCGATATTATTATGACAATAATGCTTTAATCGGTTGCCGACCAGAAAATTTAAACTCAACATATCAGGCGTGCACCGAACACGTCAATATACAATAAGGACGACAGGTCTCGTGGTGTAGCGGTTATCACGCCTGCCTCACACGCAGGAGGTCGCTAGTTCGATCCTGGCCGAGATCATATACATTGTCCAGGGCGATATTATTATGACAATAATGCTTTAATCGTTTGCCGACCAGAAAATTTAAACTCAAAATATCAGGCGTGCACCGAACACGTCAATATACAGTAAGGACGACAGGTCTCGTGGTGTAGCGGTTATCACGCCTGCCTAACACGCAGGAGGTCGCTAGTTCGATCCTGGCCGAGATCATATACATTGTCCAGGGCGATATTATTATGACAATAATGCTTTAATCGTTTGCCGACCAGAAAATTTAAACTCAAAATATCAGGCGTGCACCGAACACGTCAATATACAGTAAGGACGACAGGTCTCGTGGTGTAGCGGTTATCACGCCTGCCTAACACGCAGGAGGTCGCTAGTTCGATCCTGGCCGAGATCATATACATTGTCCAGGGCGATATTATTATGACAATAATGCTTTAATCGGTTGCCGACCAGAAAATTTAAACTCAACATATCAGGCGTGCACCGAACAGGTCAATATATAATGACGATGCAGGTCTCGTGGTGTAGCGGTTATCACGCCTGCTTCACACGCAGGAGGTCGCTAGTTCGATCCTGGCCGAGATCATATACATTGTCCAGGGCGGTATTATTATGACAATAATGCTTTAATCGTTTGCCGACCAGAAAATTTAAACTCAAAATATCAGGCGTGCACCGAACACGTCAATATACAGTAAGGACGACAGGTCTCGTGGTGTAGCGGTTATCACGCCTGCTTCACACGCAGGAGGTCGCTAGTTCGATCCTGGCCGAGATCATATACATTGTCCAGGGCGATATTATTATGACAATAATGCTTTAATCGTTTGCCGACCAGAAAATTTAAACTCAAAATATCAGGCGTGCACCGAACACGTCAATATACAGTAAGGACGACAGGTCTCGTGGTGTAGCGGTTATCACGCCTGCCTAACACGCAGGAGGTCGCTAGTTCGATCCTGGCCGAGATCATATACATTGTCCAGGGCGATATTATTATGACAATAATGCTTTAATCGGTTGCCGACCAGAAAATTTAAACTCAACATATCAGGCGTGCACCGAACACGTCGCTCTATAATGACGACGACAGGTCTCGTGGTGTAGCGGTTATCACGCCTGCTTCACACGCAGGAGGTCGCTAGTTCGATCCTGGCCGAGATCATATACATTGTCCAGGGCGGTATTATTATGACAATAATGCTTTAATCGTTTGCCGACCAGAAAATTTAAACTCAAAATATCAGGCGTGCACCGAACACGTCAATATACAGTAAGGACGACAGGTCTCGTGGTGTAGCGGTTATCACGCCTGCTTCACACGCAGGAGGTCGCTAGTTCGATCCTGGCCGAGATCATATACATTGTCCAGGGCGGTATTATTATGACAATAATGCTTTAATCGTTGCCGACCAGAAAATTTAAACTCAAAATATCAGGCGTGCACCGAACACGTCAATATACAGTAAGGACGACAGGTCTCGTGGTGTAGCGGTTATCACGCCTGCTTCACACGCAGGAGGTCGCCAGTTCGATCCTGGCCGAGATCATATACATTGTCCAGGGCGATATTATTATGACAATAATGCTTTAATCGGTTGCCGACCAGAAAATTTAAACTCAACATATCAGGCGTGCACCGAACACGTCAATATACAGTAAGGACGACAGGTCTCGTGGTGTAGCGGTTATCACGCCTGCTTCACACGCAGGAGGTCGCCAGTTCGATCCTGGCCGAGATCATATACATTGTCCAGGGCGATATTATTATGACAATAATGCTTTAATCGTTTGCCGACCAGAAAATTTAAACTCAAAATATCAGGCGTGCACCGAACACGTCAATATACAATAAGGACGACAGGTCTCGTGGTGTAGCGGTTATCACGCCTGCTAACACGCAGGAGGTCGCTAGTTCGATCCTGGCCGAGATCATATACATTGTCCAGGGCGATATTATTATGACAATAATGCTTTAATCGGTTGCCGACCAGAAAATTTAAACTCAACATATCAGGCGTGCACCGAACAGGTCGCTCTATAATGACGATGCCAGGTCTCGTGGTGTAGCGGTTATCACGCCTGCTTCACACGCAGGAGGTCGCTAGTTCGATCCTGGCCGAGATCATATACATTGTCCAGGGCGATATTATTATGACAATAATGCTTTAATCGTTTGCCGACCAAAAATTTAAACTCAAAATATCAGGCGTGCACCGAACACGTCAATATACAGTAAGGACGACAGGTCTCGTGGTGTAGCGGTTATCACGCCTGCTTCACACGCAGGAGGTCGCTAGTTCGATCCTGGCCGAGATCATATACATTGTCCAGGGCGGTATTATTATGACAATAATGCTTTAATCGTTTGCCGACCAGAAAATTTAAACTCAAAATATCAGGCGTGCACCGAACACGTCAATATACATAAGGACGACAGGTCTCGTGGTGTAGCGGTTATCACGCCTGCTTCACACGCAGGAGGTCGCTAGTTCGATCCTGGCCGAGATCATATACATTGTCCAGGGCGATATTATTATGACAATAATGCTTTAATCGTTTGCCGACCAGAAAATTTAAACTCAAAATATCAGGCGTGCACCGAACACGTCAATATACAATAAGGACGACAGGTCTCGTGGTGTAGCGGTTATCACGCCTGCCTAACACGCAGGAGGTCGCTAGTTCGATCCTGGCCGAGATCATATACATTGTCCAGGGCGATATTATTATGACAATAATGCTTTAATCGTTTGCCGACCAGAAAATTTAAACTCAAAATATCAGGCGTGCACCGAACACGTCAATCTATAATGACGATGACAGGTCTCGTGGTGTAGCGGTTATCACGCCTGCCTAACACGCAGGAGGTCGCTAGTTCGATCCTGGCCGAGATCATATACATTGTCCAGGGCGATATTATTATGACAATAATGCTTTAATCGGTTGCCGACCAGAAAATTTAAACTCAACATATCAGGCGTGCACCGAACACGTCAATATACAGTAAGGACGACAGGTCTCGTGGTGTAGCGGTTATCACGCCTGCCTAACACGCAGGAGGTCGCTAGTTCGATCCTGGCCGAGATCATATACATTGTCCAGGGCGATATTATTATGAGAATAATGCTTTAATCGGTTGCCGACCAGAAAATTTAAACTCAACATATCAGGCGTGCACCGGCCACGTCAATCTACAATAACGATGACAGGTCTCGTGGTGTAGCGGTTATCACGCCTGCCTAACACGCAGGAGGTCGCTAGTTCGATCCTGGCCGAGATCATATACATTGTCCAGGGCGATATTATTATGAGAATAATGCTTTAATCGGTTGCCGACCAGAAAATTTAAACTCAACATATCAGGCGTGCACCGAACAGGTCAATATACAGTAAGGACGACAGGTCTCGTGGTGTAGCGGTTATCACGCCTGCCTAACACGCAGGAGGTCGCTAGTTCGATCCTGGCCGAGATCATATACATTGTCCAGGGCGATATTATTATGACAATAATGCTTTAATCGTTTGCCGACCAGAAAATTTAAACTCAAAATATCAGGCGTGCACCGAACACGTCAATATACAGTAAGATGACAGGTCTCGTGGTGTAGCGGTTATCACGCCTGCCTAACACGCAGGAGGTCGCTAGTTCGATCCTGGCCGAGATCATATACATTGTCCAGGGCGATATTATTATGACAATAATGCTTTAATCGGTTGCCGACCAGAAAATTTAAACTCAACATATCAGGCGTGCACCGAACACGTCAATATACATGAAGGACGACAGGTCTCGTGGTGTAGCGGTTATCACGCCTGCCTAACACGCAGGAGGTCGCTAGTTCGATCCTGGCCGAGATCATATACATTGTCCAGGGCGATATTATTATGAGAATAATGCTTTAATCGGTTGCCGACCAGAAAATTTAAACTCAACATATCAGGCGTGCACCGGCCAGGTCGCTCTGTAATGACGATGGCAGGTCTCGTGGTGTAGCGGTTATCACGCCTGCCTAACACGCAGGAGGTCGCTAGTTCGATCCTGGCCGAGATCATATACATTGTCCAGGGCGATATTATCATGAGAATAATGCTTTAATCGGTTGCCGACCAGAAAATTTAAACTCAACATATCAGGCGTGCACCGGCCAGGTCGCTCTATAATGACGATGCCAGGTCTCGTGGTGTAGCGGTTATCACGCCTGCTTCACACGCAGGAGGTCGCTAGTTCGATCCTGGCCGAGATCATATACATTGTCCAGGGCGGTATTATTATGACAATAATGCTTTAATCGTTTGCCGACCAGAAAATTTAAACTCAAAATATCAGGCGTGCACCGAACACGTCAATATACAGTAAGGACGACAGGTCTCGTGGTGTAGCGGTTATCACGCCTGCTTCACACGCAGGAGGTCGCCAGTTCGATCCTGGCCGAGATCATATACATTGTCCAGGGCGGTATTATTATGACAATAATGCTTTAATCGTTTGCCGACCAGAAAATTTAAACTCAACAATATCAGGCGTGCACCGAACACGTCAATATACTATAATGACGACAGGTCTCGTGGTGTAGCGGTTATCACGCCTGCCTAACACGCAGGAGGTCGCTAGTTCGATCCTGGCCGAGATCATATACATTGTCCAGGGCGATATTATCATGAGAATAATGCTTTAATCGGTTGCCGACCAGAAAATTTAAACTCAACATATCAGGCGTGCACCGGCCAGGTCGCTCTATAATGACGATGCCAGGTCTCGTGGTGTAGCGGTTATCACGCCTGCCTAACACGCAGGAGGTCGCTAGTTCGATCCTGGCCGAGATCATATACATTGTCCAGGGCGATATTATTATGACAATAATGCTTTAATCGTTTGCCGACCAGAAAATTTAAACTCAACATATCAGGCGTGCACCGAACACGTCAATATACAGTAAGGACGACAGGTCTCGTGGTGTAGCGGTTATCACGCCTGCTTCACACGCAGGAGGTCGCTAGTTCGATCCTGGCCGAGATCATATACATTGTCCAGGGCGGTATTATTATGACAATAATGCTTTAATCGTTTGCCGACCAAAAAATTTAAACTCAAAATATCAGGCGTGCACCGAACACGTCAATATACAGTAAGGACGACAGGTCTCGTGGTGTAGCGGTTATCACGCCTGCCTAACACGCAGGAGGTCGCTAGTTCGATCCTGGCCGAGATCATATACATTGTCCAGGGCTTATTATTATGACAATAATGCTTTAATCGGTTGCCGACCAGAAAATTTAAACTCAACATATCAGGCGTGCACCGAACACGTCAATATACAGTAAGGACGACAGGTCTCGTGGTGTAGCGGTTATCACGCCTGCCTAACACGCAGGAGGTCGCTAGTTCGATCCTGGCCGAGATCATATACATTGTCCAGGGCGATATTATTATGAGAATAATGCTTTAATCGGTTGCCGACCAGAAAATTTAAACTCAACATATCAGGCGTGCACCGGCCAGGTCGCTCTGTAATGACGATGGCAGGTCTCGTGGTGTAGCGGTTATCACGCCTGCTTCACACGCAGGAGGTCGCTAGTTCGATCCTGGCCGAGATCATATACATTGTCCAGGGCGGTATTATTATGACAATAATGCTTTAATCGTTTATCGACCAAAAAATTTAAACTCAAAATATCAGGCGTGCACCGAACACGTCAATATACAGTAAGGACGACAGGTCTCGTGGTGTAGCGGTTATCACGCCTGCCTAACACGCAGGAGGTCGCTAGTTCGATCCTGGCCGAGATCATATACATTGTCCAGGGCGGTATTATTATGATAATAATGCTTTAATCGTTTATCGACCAAAAATTTAAACTCAAATATCAGGCGTGCACCGAACACGTCAATATACAGTAAGGACGACAGGTCTCGTGGTGTAGCGGTTATCACGCCTGCCTAACACGCAGGAGGTCGCCAGTTCGATCCTGGCCGAGATCATATACATTGTCCAGGGCGATATTATCATGAGAATAATGCTTTAATCGGTTGCCGACCAGAAAATTTAAACTCAACATATCAGGCGTGCACCGGCCAGGTCGCTCTATAATGACGATGCAGGTCTCGTGGTGTAGCGGTTATCACGCCTGCCTAACACGCAGGAGGTCGCTAGTTCGATCCTGGCCGAGATCATATACATTGTCCAGGGCGATATTATCATGAGAATAATGCTTTAATCGGTTGCCGACCAGAAAATTTAAACTCAACATATCAGGCGTGCACCGAACACGTCAATATACAGTAAGGACGACAGGTCTCGTGGTGTAGCGGTTATCACGCCTGCTTCACACGCAGGAGGTCGCCAGTTCGATCCTGGCCGAGATCATATACATTGTCCAGGGCGGTATTATTATGACAATAATGCTTTAATCGTTTGCCGACCAGAAAATTTAAACTCAAAATATCAGGCGTGCACCGAACACGTCAATATACAGTAGGGACGACAGGTCTCGTGGTGTAGCGGTTATCACGCCTGCCTAACACGCAGGAGGTCGCCAGTTCGATCCTGGCCGAGATCATATACATTGTCCAGGGCGATATTATCATGAGAATAATGCTTTAATCGGTTGCCGACCAGAAAATTTAAACTCAACATATCAGGCGTGCACCGAACACGTCAATATACAGTAAGGACAACAGGTCTCGTGGTGTAGCGGTTATCACGCTTGCCTAACACGCAGGAGGTCGCTAGTTCGATCCTGGCGTAGAACATATATATTGTCCAGGGCGATATTATTATGAGAATAATGCTTTAATCGGTTGCCGACCAGAAAATTTAAACTCAACATATCAGGCGTGCACCGGCCAGGTCGCTCTATAATGACGATGGCAGGTCTCGTGGTGTAGCGGTTATCACGCCTGCCTAACACGCAGGAGGTCGCTAGTTCGATCCTGGCCGAGATCATATACATTGTCCAGGGCGATATTATCATGACAATAATGCTTTAATCGGTTGCCGACCAGAAAATTTAAACTCAACATATCAGGCGTGCACCGAACACGTCAACATACAGTAAGGACGACAGGTCTCGTGGTGTAGCGGTTATCACGCCTGCTTCACACGCAGGAGGTCGCCAGTTCGATCCTGGCCGAGATCATATACATTGTCCAGGGCGATATTATTATGACAATAATGCTTTAATCGTTTGCCGACCAAAAAATTTAAACTCAACATATCAGGCGTGCACCGAACAGGTCGCTCTATAATGACGATGACAGGTCTCGTGGTGTAGCGGTTATCACGCCTGCCTAACACGCAGGAGGTCGCTAGTTCGATCCTGGCCGAGATCATATACATTGTCCAGGGCGATATTATTATGAGAATAATGCTTTAATCGGTTGCCGACCAGAAAATTTAAACTCAACATATCAGGCGTGCACCGGCCAGGTCGCTCTATAATGACGATGGCAGGTCTCGTGGTGTAGCGGTTATCACGCCTGCCTAACACGCAGGAGGTCGCTAGTTCGATCCTGGCGAGAACATATATATTGTCCAGGGCGATATTATTATGAGAATAATGCTTTAATCGGTTGCCGACCAGAAAATTTAAACTCAACATATCAGGCGTGCACCGGCCAGGTCGCTCTATAATGACGATGGCAGGTCTCGTGGTGTAGCGGTTATCACGCTTGCCTAACACGCAGGAGGTCGCTAGTTCGATCCTGGCGGAGATCATATACATTGTCCAGGGCGATATTATTATGACAATAATGCTTTAATCGGTTGCCGACCAGAAAATTTAAACTCAACATATCAGGCGTGCACCGAACACGTCAACATACAGTAAGGACGACAGGTCTCGTGGTGTAGCGGTTATCACGCCTGCTAACACGCAGGAGGTCGCTAGTTCGATCCTGGCCGAGATCATATACATTGTCCAGGGCGATATTATTATGACAATAATGCTTTAATCGGTTGCCGACCAGAAAATTTAAACTCAACATATCAGGCGTGCACCGAACACGTCAATATACAGTAAGGACGACAGGTCTCGTGGTGTAGCGGTTATCACGCCTGCTTCACACGCAGGAGGTCGCCAGTTCGATCCTGGCCGAGATCACATACGTTGTCCATTGCGATATTATTATGAGAATAATGGGTTGCCGACCAGAAAATTTAAACTGAAAATATCAGGCGTGCACCGAACACGTCAATATATAATATATACGACAGGTCTCGTGGTGTAGTGGTTATCACGCCTGCTTCACACGCAGGAGGTCGCCAGTTCGATCCTGGCCGAGATCATATTCATTTTCCAGGGCGGAATTGTTATGACAATAATGCTTTAATCGGTTGCCGACCAGAAAATTTAAACTCAACATATCACGCGTGCACCGGCCAGGTCGCTCCATAATGACGATGGCAGGTCTCGTGGTGTAGCGGTTATCACGCCTGCCTAACACGCAGGTGGTTTCTAGTTCGGTCCTGGCCGAGATCATGTAGAGAAAGAAGTTTTATGACCCGACGTAAACCTTTGCAGTGAGAAGGTTTGCTTCAACCTTCAGACAATAATGCCATTCCGGTCGCGTCGCTCTATAATGGCAATGGTAGGGCTCGTGATGTAGCGGTGATAACGACTGCTTTCCAAACAGGAGGTGAGCGGTTCGATCCCGGCAGGAATCAAATGATCTTGCAAAAAAATACAGTTTTCGTAGAGAATACGAATACTTTTATAGTGGTAGAGCGCCTGTGCACTACCAGCAGATGCGAATGGAATTTATTATGAAGAGACATTTTCTGATTATCATAGAACATGTGGTAACTATGTGAGATGGATGACAGGAATATTTTACTTTTTTCACTGAAGTATTGCCTTCTTTGTTGTCTTTTGAGTAAGAAAAATTGATTTTTATTCGGCTCCTTTTTGTTGATACCGTGAAAATAAAGGAGAAAATTTTCTGAAAGTAGGTGTGAAAATTTTTTCTCAAGATGAATTTGACCTTGATGCCGCGGGTTTTTCAATTTTCTTTGTGCTCAGAAATAGGAATTTCATAAATCGTTTCTTCCATTGATATATTTGTTTCTGAAGTGATGATTATTGAATTTTTGTAATTTGAGGTTCTTTATGTAGAATGACCATTCCAATCAAATACACCAATTGTTATTAATTATCTATGCTTGCTCAGTCGTTGATCACTCATGGCAAAATTTCTCCCCAAATGCAGAAAAATATCGTTGAGGGTGAGAATATGAAAGTTTTTTGACAACTGTAATACTGTTTACATTTATTCGATTGACTACAAACTCATCTATCAAATATTTCCTTTTTCTAGTTTTTTTTTTTTTGATAATTGACGGTTTCTTTCTTAGATTTTCTTGTCACCTCACATAAGATCCTTCAAGATATGTCATCACTGATATATATATATATATATATATATATATATATATATATATATATATATATATATGTATATATATATATATTGACATGTCGAAATACAGATTGTTGAAATACCTCAAGAAATACTTGCAAAGCCATCATCAGGCCTTTTCAATATAAACGTGAATAGGCCTCCTTTATCCCTTTTTAATGAGAATGTTTGTGGCTTAGAAGCGGCAGACATATGAGGGAAGGGGATGGGGAGCGGTGCAAGGGAAAAGAGGCAGAAAACGACATTAAAGGCTACAAGTCATTTCCGGCTGCATAAATGCCTAAGTACGCACTGTATTTTCGAATGCATTGCTTCAGGTAGCATAATTTCTGAACACATCCATAATCAGAACATGTTTAAAAATAATTCGTCCTGGAATCACATACTTTTTAGTGCAGTCACTAAAAATGACCATTAACTCTAACGTAAAAGTTTGCTTAAAATCGTACAGAAAGGAAAAGAGCATTAGCATTGCATAATACATATTAATACATATTTTCACTGTAAAATTCGCTTATTTGGATGTGAAACACCTTCGTAGCTATAAAGCGTTGGAAAGAATATGGAATATCTGTACGCACAGTTGCGTGAAATGTGAATGGAATCTAGCGGTACAAGTTTGCGTCCCGCTCTCAACGTTCGACCTAAGAAAAAGGATCCAACGATTGTAAAATATGCAGAAAAAAACATTATTTTTTTGCAAACGCCAATTAAAGAACTTGAATCGTCAAATAGACCATTCATGCCACAACCATCAAATATCTCACAACGCATTCATTTTTTTTTGTAGCATTATGAGCCATTTGTGCTTTCGGAACAATTTTACTGATCAGTCGGTATTTCTCTAACACTTTTATAGGCGATTTCGATAACCGATCTGTGATAGGAATTTTTAGTCGAAGATCAATTGTTATGGATATGAACTGGATAATATGACGTTGTTTGAACATTTTCCAGCAGTTAAAGTAGTGTAACGGTAGTGCAATACGGAGAACCTTCCAAATAAAATTCCTCCTCCCGAATCAAATATTCAAATTTGAAGCTTTTCATATGAAAAAGTATATTGACGATGATGAATAAAAATGTTCATTTTTCATGTCTTCGTCAATGTAAACATTCTTTGACCTTCTCAATAATATTATTAATATCATTCACAATTGAACGTCGTTTGAACTGATTCATTTTACAGTGCTGATCATAACTAAGTAATAACAGTTGAATAAAAGTCAAATGCAATCGAAATCTATTTGCGATTAGGAGAAACCTCAAAACGTTTCAAGAAATAGCAACTAATGTGATCAAATTATTTACGAAAATATGGTTGATTAAAGAGTGGATTGAATTAAAAGAGGTCAAAAATAGAAAAGAAGAAGCTGGATTTTGTCTATGTAATCTATGGCTGCTTTTCTTTAAACAGCCACAATTTAAAGAAAAATCCTGTCGAGATGCTGTTGGGCAAATTTTTTTTCACTTATTTTAATGTAAAAATTCTCGATAATTTCACCCTCATATTACGAATTGGCCATTTGTTTCGCTGCATCGATTTCAGGATAACTGTCAAAGTGACGTGACATTTACAGCTATATATTGCAGCATTCACTTACTGCTATAAATAAAAGTAATCATTTCAAAGTTACTTATTTCCCAAGTCATATCTTATTTTTCAAATACATAACCACTATTCCAATTATCAAATTACAAGGAAAGGAAAAGGGAGAGGAAGGGAACAGATTTTAAAATTTAAAACATCCTCCCTATATTATTTGCAAATCTTTCAAACTTTAGTGAATTTCTCAGCGTTTTCTTTTCAGCATTTCCAACATCGTTTGTATCTCATTTAGCGATTGGAAACATTAAAAAATCAAAAGACATTTCTTTTCTCAAGCAGTTATTATCAACAATCTCAACCACGGGTGTTCGCTTGGATCGTACTGTGATGCCGGGCAATCGAAGCGCTTGTTTTCCCTGAAGTGAACTGCATGCTGATGAAGAAACACTACAGCAGATATATTTGTTTGTTGATGTAATAGAAATCGTTTAGCGAACGAGCAGAATCCATCGGATTAGCAAACTGTTAGGAATAGCAACTCACTAACATGTCAATAAAATTCTGTAATTCACTAAACTTTCATCTGCAGTTTCATTATGCGACATCCGAAATGGTGTGTAAATGAAAAGCCGAATTTACCACACGTCCTCCACACTCTGCTTCCGAAGGCTTTCGTCCGTCGCACTCCAAGAGTAATCCCATTTAAACGTATCATATCCCCCTCCTATTTATGACTGTGCAGATGGCACAGATATTATTTCAACACCTATTATTCCTGACTACCTATGGCATAGAAGAGTGGATCAGCGAATTTTCTTGATTACAAATATCAGGGTTATCGTAAGTGCGATTTATTTTAGCAAATACAAAACTTTACATCTGTGCTGTCACAGAGGATAACTGATACAAAAAGTGAAGAAAAGTTATGAATGAAAGCACTTCGTTTCTGATCACTGACGTTCTTATATCTGACTGTTAGTGGGACTAATCGGAAAAAATTGAATCTATTAAGTTCTGATTTATCACACTTTTGGCGCAAAAGTAGATCCAGCTTTAAGCCCTTAAATGCTATTAATAGTTGAGTCCACATGACGAGAGCATATTTTCAAGATTCCCTAAGCAAAGGCAGTGAACGGTTTTAAATGCGCCAAAATAATTCAAAGAGGTACGATATTGAATTTTTCGATAGTTGGATGATTTTTGCCCACTTTATTCAAAGCTGAAAGGAACGACGTGGTAGAAATAATCTGTTCATAAAACACCACACAATACTGCACGAAATGAAAATAATTTCATTTAAGTCTATTTTCATTATTTACTAAATTGTACTCATCAAAATTGCTTGTGATGATAACGTGTGCAGAAACACTTGTTAATGTATGCAAATAGTAAAATTATGGCAAACCCAGCGTATGTATCAGTGAAATTAAATTAATATTCAATTGTTCTTTCTTGAAATGAGAAATTTTGTTCTACGGAATGGAACAAAAGGAAATATTTTTATCAATTCTGAGATGATGTAAGGATCTTGAAGAAAACTTATCAGTCGGAATTATTACTTGAGACGTTTATTTGCTCTTACTTGAAGCTCTCACTCGCATCAACCTCACATTTTAGTCATAGGTTTATTTCCACAGGCTATCTTTGCATCTTTTAAAAGTGTGCTTAGCTCACTGTAATCAAGAGAATCACATCCTGTTAATGGTAAAAGAAGGAAACTCCGCCAATAGGGCAATATGAAAATTTTGCAATAAGTAGAAAGGAAGTTTTCCTTGTGGGAATCAACACACTCGATTATTTGATGGATTAAACGACCATATAGAAAACGTATTTTTTGGTCAAGTTGCGGAAGCGCAATCACGGTAATAACTATTTTTGCATTCTAATTTCTTGAAAACTAATAAGTCAATTCTACCATCAAGAACAGATCCTTTACTCGTATTATGGCTATCAGATTGACAAGAAATCACCACAGTGCTCAATAAAATTCGCTACGACACTCCAAATTGATAGAAACTACCGATAGTCCATTTCGAAAAACCAAAAGGATTGTCATCTTTATGGAGAGTGTAACAATACCAGTTCAAGAATAAATCATTAAATGCAAATACAGTTGAATCTTTCAAATTTACCAGCGACTGCGGAAAAAAGATCAGACAAGATTTTCCCATGTTAAATCATTGTTCCTAAAAAATCACCAATTTTTTGTATAGATGGAGTCATCCGTTTACCAAGCTATCTGCATCAGCTCTAAATAGACACAGAGTCACAAAAATAGAAAGGAAGCGTTGGAAATAAATGAAAATCGAATAAAAACGAAGGAAGTTTGCAAATTATTTTATGTTCATTATATGCCTACTTAATGCAGAAGGTAAAAAGATTGCTTTTGGAAATGTGCCGACCTAAATTTTTGTCTATTCCCCAGAAAATGCACACAAAAGTAAGCATACATCAACGTATTACGACCTATCGTACTTTCTTTTTCCCGTCGCTACATATAAATTATATTTTTTATTTCTCAACATTCAAATGGTGCTTTTCATATTAGATATTATGTTATCATAAAATGTTACGTTATCTTTTTTATTTTAAAAAAACATTCTCATTTATTAAAAATAGTTGCGATTACAGATTTCTAATAATTTCTCATATCTCTCCACTCCCGGAAATGAAGCTACAGCTTTAAATTGTCGAATGGCCAATAACCGAGAATATCCGATGTAATTCAAGGATCAGTTAGGTGAATTTAACAATAATATTGCTGATTGGTGGCGTATTACTGTCTATTAATTGCAAATTGATGATTTGATGAACAAATAATACCAGGCTTTTTTATCTTCAGTCATTATTTTAAGTACTCTTTAAGTACATTTTAAGTACAGCCATTATTTTAAGATCAGCGATCTGCTAGCTATACGTCTAAAATATATCGACAGTAGTGTTAGTCATATCCAACTATATGAATTCGTCGCATCATTAAAACACAATCCTCAAAAATAATCAATAGTATTTTGAATATTTTATTTCTCATTAACGCGAAAAATTACAGATGAAAACGAATTAAAATGGTACACATTAAAGAGCCAATTTTTCAACCTCTTGAATGAATTTGTAAATAGGCTAAAAAATGAACTTTGCAACTTGTTCAAGAACTTTCAGTCAATGTAATACAAATATACGATTCCTATTTAAGAAATCATATCTATTTGTAGCGTTAAAAATGAATGATTTTTACATCAAAAGAAAAACTCTTTAAATCTCACATCAGTAAGAAAATTGCATGGTTTAAAATTCGAATTATTGCAGGAGATACCATCACCAAGACATATCAGGTGGCGAATAAGAGAAGACTAATGTGGAAAAGTGTGATCATTTATCACTGAAGACTGAAGTGAATACAGTACGTGCAGTTAAAGATCTCATGCTGAGGAAAGGAAGGGGCATATTATCAGTGAATTTGAGTTAAATTTGATTTAATCCGGCTCCGGTTGTTTTCATTTGCATTCGTGTTTCTGAAGTCAATTTCGACTTGATGAAACTCTGAACAAAACAAAAACAATTTAGATCAAAGGCGACTTCATACTCAGTTGAAACTCGATTTCTGCGCTGCCGCAAATGGTCGCTCAGCCCGGTTTCGGAGGTCTCTGCAGCTAATCTCCATATGGTCATAGACTAAACACGATCTTTGTGCTTCCTCACCTCGACTAGATTAAAGTTTATCCTGAGCACGATCGGAAAGTTGAAAAAAAAAACTTAACAAACTCTCGCGTTAGGTTTATATTCGACGATTCCAACGCAGTAGATAATATCTCCTTCACTTTCATTAACAGAATGTGGTTATTTTCTTTCTTTCAATGATAGCCATTTCTCAGTGATTTCCCTCATTTGAAACGAGCTTTTAAAATTTTTAGACTGATTTTTAACCGCAAATTTTTGCGAGAATAATTGATTCGTTATTATGGGATGCTATTTTTTCAAATGATGAGCTCTTAGGATGATATCACGAACAATAAATCTTATCAGTGCCACTGATCAAATGCTAAATAAATCTTGTTCTATAAACAATACGTTTGATTAACACATTTAACGCGAATAAAACATCATATGACAGATGTCTGCATTGCGCATTATCCATGCAGCAATGTCCGCTCCAATCACCTACTTGTTTGCTCGAAAACGGTATTTATCTGAAAAAGAAAATCAGGAGGAAAAGAAATTTCATGTGCGATCATCTTTAACTGAGTAGTGAGATTCTGAGTCTGAATAAATTCATTCAAACTTACTTCCTCAGCGTTTGAATCACCCCTTTCTTTCTCCTCTCATGATTAAGCTAAATTTTTCCTCCGATAAGAGCTATCTAGGAGCAAATCTTCGAGAACTCTTGACCATAACTCGGTGACTAAATCGCCATTTCACTGCGTAAATGGACCTCTTGAAGCTTGCACACATAAAACCACACGTTTTAGAGACGGAGGATCTTGCTTTAGAATTCCTGTTCCAAAGAGAGAAGAAGTGGAATTTTCGGTGTGCAGGAATTAAATTTTCACAGCCCTCAAGGCTTAAAACATTTCTCAGCACAGCTTCGGACACCGATGCTCAGATGTTCTAACGGTTTTACAAAAAAAAAAGTTGTTTTTTTAATGTCACCGGAGTTGCGAAGAAATATGGCCCCACAAAAGCGTTCGTGTATTTCGATGTGAATGCTTGTGAAAGAAATTTCTGGACATGGCAAATTCAAAGGAATAAATTTATTGGGAATGAATTACCGAACTGGAATAGCAGATTTTGGAAAGAAAAATAATCAGCTGCAAAAAATTGCACCCTAATTCCCATCACAAAATAGCATTTGTAAGATTTCACTAAAATCGAAAAATCAATTTTTATCGAAGAAAAGCCGTTCTATCTGGGGCATTCTGAGAGTTTTTTCGATTCAAAGAGAACTGCGTAATCTCTTTGCTGAATATAATATTATATACAGGAAGAATGTTTTCGTATAATAGCCGCTACAAATATTCTCAATTCAACAAGCGATATATGAGATCCTTTGCAAGAGGGATTTTATGAGGACCAGTGAAAATACATAAAACCTTAAAATATTTTTATTAAACTTATATACACTTAAAACGTTGTTAATGAAGTTGTGTTTTCTAATTTTATCCACATTACTCATCTTTCATCATGATTCTTTTTGAAGAAAAAGAAATTAAGACTTGCAGGTTAATTACTAACGTACCTATTGAGTGGAAGCATTAGCAGCCGTTGCCGATTCAAAGATTTGTCTTCTTTGTGAGACTCGTTTTATTTTTATATGATATTTTGGCTCATCATCGACGAACTAAAACTACGATAAATTAATGTAATTAAATTTAAAATATTCCGAGAAAAAAGTTCTTTCGTAAATATTTTCTATACATTTCATCAATATATCACTTCAGTTAGCTGTAAAATAAGGACATGAAAACTAATGCTGGTGAGTGAGTTTAGACAAAACTATAATGGTAGGAAAAATGTATCGGTTTATTGGCTATATATTTAACAAGCGAGAAAGACAACTATACAAATCCCATAAAATGGCAAATAAAATTTCTCATAATATTTAAGGCATGCTTTTTTTCAAATTTCATTAATCATTCATATAACATCAACTTAGGTTTCAATTTAGTGAATCGAAATATTAGAGGTAAATTGGGTGAAAATAAATTATTTTTTCTAACCTCTTTATTTTCCACTTGAGTTTCTTCGTTCTTTTTCTCAACAACACCGCCATTTCGTTCATTTGATGTGACCTGTAAATTAATGGCAAATCGATCCGCCTCACTTCATCCAAATTTCCGTTCGAAACTTTTTTTAAAAGATGAATTGAACACGCCAATAGTTTCGACGTTGCACTTCTTGAAATTAGGAGATTATTTCAACCTGTGAAAGATTAAAATGTGAATTATTTGAGAGTTAAGCAAAAAGCGAAGATGATGAAATTAATAAACCACAAAAATTTATAATCTCTCAAAGATATTTATCCTCAAATTTTTTAGGGATTTGCAAATGTAAAAAAAAAAAAAACTCGCAGACGAGAAAAATTTAGTAGCATAATGGGATCGTTTTATTTTATTGGATGGTTTTTTTGGCTGTGTCGAAAAGTTTTTTTTGGCATTTTACCTAATAATATGCTAACCTTTGCAGATTGCTGATGACCTCCTTCAGAAGATTTTTTTGCTGAAATTTTTGGCTTGATTAATTATTGTATTACATAATGCACGACTCCACCGGTTACATCATGTTGTTTGAAATACCACTTTATCTATGCCGCGAATTTTTCATGAAATGAAATTTGATGAATTTCTCCGAATTTTCGAGTGAAAGTGATGACTTGATAAAAGCACGCGATTAAAATGACTAGAACGAATGATTTCTCAAAAATGGCCTGAACTGGGAAATGTGAGAAGGGATGGACATACGGAAGCAGAATTTACATGGAATCATAATCGCGAGCTAAAAGGATGGCACTACTCTTAAACGAGCCTAAACAAACGGGACATAGACCAATGATATATTCAAATTATTTCAATTATATTAGAACGCTTCAACCGCGCTTCCTGCTCCCCCACCCCTTCCATTCGTGATATACAGAGAAATTCATTTGTGAACATTATCGAAACGCGCATATGAAGCAACCGTTGAATCAAAACGGTTCACCCTTTTTCTCTTGAATCTTTTTGCTATCGATTTCTTCAACAATACGTTTTTTGTCATCGCTTTCAAAAACTTTCTTCCGCTCAGCAACTGGTAACGCGCTTTGTTTTTTGATGTCGTGTTGCCTGATGGAGTTTGCTCCTTTCGAGTCCTCTTCGATATAAACTTGTACACCGGTTTCTTTCTTCTTTGGTTCCTGCTTTTTTGTCTTTTTGTCATCACGGTGCTTTGCATTATTCTGAAAGCTTTCTTCGGATTTATATTTGCATTTTGTGAAATATAAAATATGCATGAGCAATTATGCAATAGCCAATTGAGAAAAAAAAAACTGATAAATGAGCTATTGCATGTAAATCTTATAGAATTCTTCATTTTTATCAAATTTGAACTCTTTAATCACTGATAAAATCTATCCTATAGGTAAAGTTATTTTTTCACCTTCTTACGCTCTGAGCAGCACTTTCTTTGAAGTGTCATTTCTCCAGAGCAGCACAATCTTCTTTTATTTCACAGCCTCACCTCGAAAATTTTAAGTAAATATCAGCAGCAGCGAGAACAGCAAATCCATTATTAAGAAAAAAGCATACGGTTGAGCAACGGACACTGGTAAATATGAAAACCAGATCTCAACCGTGTTCGATTTTTTTGTCGATCATATGTAATACTCAAGAAATTAATTGATCAAAATCGAATGGTTAAAAATAATTCCTCATTTTTCGCTGAGTTTTCTCCTTAGTGCAGGAGCGCTACTGATGATAAAGGAGACTAAACAAACGCGCCTAGAGAGGCACTCACTTAGAAAGATGCTGTAAATACCCAGCAAATAAAACTTGTAGACGGCTGGAAGGGAGTGAGTGTAGAAAGGAGCTGAGAGATAACAAAAAGAAAACCATGCAAGAACCAATAACCTTTTCGTAGAGCATCTTTATCATCATGCTACTATCATGGTCATGTTTCTCGACATATTCGCGCACATTCCTCACCACTCTTACTGACATATAACGTTCGTCTTCGGTGAGTACTCGATTCCCCTGGTTTTTCATTTCCGGATGCAGACGATCATCCTCATTTTCGCTTTCCACTTCCTCTTCTTCATTTTCCGATGTACGGTCAAGAAAAAAACCCATAAATTCATTGATACGCATTGGTTAGGATGAACTGGTAACAGTTGACGACAGAAAAAAAGCTTAAGCATGGATCACAATATTCTTTCAGTTATAGGCAAGATTTGGCGGAATACATTTTATGCCTATGATGACCGTACTTCGAATTCAATATTGCTTTGAATTTTTTATTAAGGTACTCTCAAGTGATCTTTGGAAAAGGTGAAGAGTTATTATAAAGAGATATTGTTGTGTACTTCAAGGGAGCAGCTCTAAAAATAAACCAAAGCTAGGTGATTATGAAAATATATAAAGTACAGATTAGAAATACTTACTGTTAAACACATGCTAATGGAACTTACCAAGAGACTCGTCGTAAAAATAGAGCTCATCATATGCTGATGTACGATTCTTGATTACCGGGGCTGCATTTACCGCTTCTACATATTTCACGGCCACCGCTGGAACACCGCGTTTACTCTGAAATTCATTAGCGAAGCGGAAAACATTTTCACTAACGTTTAAGCACTCTAAACTATCACGTTTGAGTGGGTTATTTCGAAAATAATAGCAAGAAATAATAATAGCTGATCAAAAATTGAGATTTTTTGCATGCAAGTTGGTATACATTTATGTTAAAATCAGCTTATGATTACATGACCCCAATATCGTACCCAAACTGAAAAATAGGGGAAGTCCGCATGCACAGATTCACATTATGCTAAGAGCGATGATTACCAGCTAAGCTTTGTGCGTAGGTGATCTACATTTTGCTTATGGGTAATATCTGTTCTATGTGTAGTGAATAACTGCTGTCAGCAACTGTCATCTATTAATTTTCCATGTCAGCTGCAAAAAAAGGCATACGCTTGTAACAAACCTTCCTCTCAAATATACAAGATCTGTGCACAATTTAAACAAAACTAAAAAAGTGTTATATAAGTTTATACGAAAGATTCATGACAACCACTAGAAGATAGACTTTCGTAATGTGAATAAATTATCTCTAGAAAAAAGAAACAGCGAAAAATGCTGTCATATCATTCCCTAACAAAATTGAAGGAAAAAATACAAATGAAAATTTCAAAAGGAACTTTATACTATTATTTCAGAGACAGGCATATTTCACAAACGATTAACTAATCGACTGATACCGAATTGACCGAAAGGCCCCATTTTAATCGAGGAGGAGTGAATATCTCGTTTTCTCAGCTCGTATTATTGCTATCCTATGAATATCAGAAATCTCTTCAATTCTTCTCATTCAGTTCCATTACAAAAGAAGTGTATTGCTAAAAGTAGACATTTAAATAAAAAATAAGAATTAATAAATTGATCAAAAATATATCTGAGAATAAATTTTCGTTAAAATTATTTTATAGAATTAATCACTGTAAGGAATCATGCTTGGGGACATGAAGTAAAGAAATCAATTAAAGATGATACTGAAGTGAGGTGAATGTTAATTTTGGCTACCATCAATGACTGTCCTCCTTTCGAGTCGCCTTCATTTCCATCATCACTTAATGCATCAATCCGATCATGCGCAACGCTACCGCCAAACATTTCAACAATCGTCTGGATTGGTTTCTGTTTTTCAAATTCAACCTATAATAGAAACTAATTTTTCACTCTATTTTAAATTAGATTCTCAGCTATGGAGTAATATTCTTTAAATAAGAATTGAACATTCAAATGGGGAAAACGTAATGAACACCGATATAACGCATATCGAAGTAATGCGGTATGCAAATATCCACTGCGTCTTTCTTTTCGAACCTCTCTGCTGCTTCTGCAAATCCCCATCTCCATTCCTCTCTAGTCTGCTACGGAATCAAAAAGTGTCTTCCTTCCTTTTAATGACGTATTTTATCACGGTTTTCTTTAGATAGCAGTTGATTCGAAAATCCATTCAAAAGCACTTCTCGTGAAGATCCCTGTTTAATTGCTCTTGTGTAAAATTCCCCTTATTATTTGAAACGCTATTATTTACGCTCATATTCGTTCAAATATGGTAAATTTAAGAGATATCTGAAGGAACCTTCTTGAAGAATCAAAAATTTACAATATTAAACTTCGATAACTTATGCTTTCATCCATATTTCTCTCGTCCTTCACCTACAATTTTACTTAATAAATGTATCTTGGTTGCTTCCGCTAACACAGTTTAGCCAGATATAATTCGAGATACTAAAAAGATACAGAGCGCTAATAAACGGAAGAGTGATGCTAATTAGGCTCCTATCAACTAGTGTTGCATGATAACTTACTCCTCCCACGTTTTCCTCTCGCTTCCCCTCCTTCGATGGTTTTAGCACTTTCTCTGGTTCTTGCTTTTGCTCTTCATCTTTCGTACTATATCGTTCACTTTCTCTCTGAAATTTCTTCATAAAATTTCTACTTGATACAACAAAAAACGAAACAATGAATGAATAACAAGTTATGCTTCCCATTTATTTTCTCAAAATTGCAGTTACAGTTAGCAAAAAGATGAGATTTATATGCTATAATCGGATATTTTATCATTTTATTCCTCCAGTAAACTCATCGCTTCCTAGAAAAATTCAGGTGCCAAGGTTTTTACCAAATTATAGATTTCAAAGTAAATGCTTTCCACTAGATAAAAGCTGAAACAACAAGAAAAAAGCAAAAGGAAAAACACTACATCATCATCGGTGGGTCGTCGTTCGCCAAAATCAACGTGAATTTGTGGTGGATGAGCTGAACTGAAGTCATTGTGGTCCACTTTATGTGCATCCTGATGATGACCCCCATCTGACACTGTCAGTGGGGGGACGAATGGTACTATAAAAGCATAAATGGATTTAAGCATTTTCTATTCTCAAATGCTTAAAAAGTACTTGCAAATTCTTAAGGTGAAAGCACATTCAAGCACGTATAAACCTGTGAAGAAACTTTGTAAGGAGAAAAACACAGCATGTGACTTCAGTGACTAAATGACCAGGCGAAGGTGGTTGCATGGAGTGGAATTCGTATATGTTTAGAATGTAGTTTTCGGCCACGTTCAATGCGTTATGCTTACCCGGTTTCATCAGTGGTTCGAAATTTTGTCGAACATCGACTTGATTTAGTTCCGGCTCTAGCTCGAGCAAGAATATTTTCTCAAACTTGGAAGACTTTTCATCCTTAGTAACCTGAAGGAAAGTTTTGTTTGTGTTCTGCCGATGAAAATTACCGCATTTGATAAAATGAATAGATAAATTATGTAGTATAATCGATATTTGTTTCAGATGAAATAAGAGACGAAAGTCCTTCATATATATTTTTCATTCGCAATTTCAACTAAAATTCGCTCTTTTGCGTGTTTTTATTCGTTAAAAAAAGTTTGTTTTTTTTTCGCTGATGAATTCTTCACTGAATATTTTCACTCTAATACATCTGATGTTATGCTGAATGAACTGTCATCGTTATATATTAGTGAATTATTGACGTATAGTTCAATTCTTATGAGAAAAATTTTACAAACTTCATTTTCGAATACGTATAAAGAGAAGAAAATCATTCATTAACATTAGGATATGATGATTATGTGCTCAAGAATAATGCCACTTCATATTCTCTATGTGAAATAGCAAAAATTAAAAAAAAGGAATTACATAAATGAAATTAAAAATTCTCATTCCGTTCGATAAAATTGGAAATTTTCGAATTTTTAGAGATTTAATCTTTCAGGACTCAAACTGCCAATCGATCACCATAACAATAATTTAGAGAGTAATGAAATCAAAAAAAAAAGAACGAATTTTAAACGGATATTCTAATTTTGTAGAAACAAATCCACCTTTTTAGCGGCATTCCTAGTTCTATCGGATGAGGTGTAGCTTTTTTCTGATGATGATTCATTACCGGATTCTTGCATATGACCTTTAGAATTATCAATCTGAAAATATTTCACACTAATTTACACGCCAATTTTTGAGTAGGAAAAAAAAACATTTTCTTTCGCACAACTCAATAATTAGCATCACAATCGACAGATCCATTTGCCTAAACTGAATAGTTGGAATCAATCTTACAGTATGCCATTTATTATTATCTCTAGGAGTATATTCTGAAATGAAAATCGTAGAGGAAATAAAAATCCTTGAAAACTTCAATAATAAACGAATAAAAAAAATATCGACTATTGCTTACAATTCTAATAGTATACTGAATGCAATGACTTATTTTATAATCGCATGCAACCGATTGTAGATATTTATTGCTCAGTTCTGTATATTTTTGAAAAAATTTTTGAACAAAAGCAATATCTATACTTCACTCTTTCCTCATACGGTAATACTTACGAACCTTTTCACGTTGTCGTTCGTTTAGGTGTTCGTCAGCAGAAACCTTGCGACGTAAATGCGAATCGTTTGTTTTCGCAGGTTTTTGTTCATATTTAGCCGAAAACAATTTTAACATGAAGTTATGCAAAAACTAAGATTGAAAGAAACTAATGGACCCTTTTATACACACGTGCAATCTTAAAAATTTGCATGTGAGCAACGCAATACGGGCTTTTTTGATTGAGAAAAGTTTAAAGGTCTCAACAACAATTTCTGATTTCTCAACTAGAGCGATGATATCGGTGGAAATAATGGAAGGAATTTTGACGCACCTCCTTGTCATATCAGTTGATTCGACTCATTTATCGACAATCAAAAAAAAGAGCAGCTACATTGTTGAATGCAAAATAACTGTCGCTCTAAAGTATTTGCTATCACCCAGTTAGCGAATGAAGAAACCGAAAAAAAAATAATGAAGCAGAAATCGCCGTGCAAGTCCTCGAGAATGAAAGGAATCGACAGAGTAGATAAAAAAGATTTGGCTTTTATCGTAGTTTAGAATAACTGGGGCCAAATCTAATATACAATAAAAAAATGAACTTCTTCAGTAAACCAAAAAAGACTTTGGTGGATTTTTTATCAAAAATATATTGACATTAATAAGAACAGATCAAAAATGGCCGATAAATTGGACAACTGACGAAGTGAGTGATCTACAGGTAAAATCCCATAAAGCATGGAAGCTTCGTTTGGAAAGTTGCTAAGAATCTCTCAATTAAACAAGTGAAATTAACTACGGCTTTTAAAGCATGTTTTGCACGAACATAGACACTGTTTATTTCCACCAAAATCGATAAAATTCAGTAGCGAAGTTAAGAATAATAGTGCTAAAAAATTGTCAGTTATTTCGCATAATGCTTATATTTAAAATGTGTTACTTAATGACTGATAAATTCACGTTGTACTAATCTTTTTGTGTAATAACATCCCTGAATGAGGAATTTTTATTAAGTATGAGTCAGGCCCAAGTAGTTCAGTGGTTCGTGCTCCGTGTAAAACGATGATAATACCGCAAGTATTATCATCGTTTTTCATAGGGCTACTAGTGTTATATCTATTTATACCAGTTTTTATGAACTACATACTGAATCTGCATTAATCTGGTGGAATTATTTTTAACTTAGACTGAATTTGTATCCTAACACATACGTTAGCCATCATGGTCATTTGTCTGATTCTCAGCAATTTTTCATTCTTTCCCACTCGTACTTCAAAATAATGGCATAAATGAATAAAATTTTTGCATAAGAATTCAGGTTTATTCACATTAAATATTGGCAGCATTTCATCCTTGCCATAATTAATCAATTTAAAAAAAGGCATATTATAAATGGAACCATAGACAAAACAATGAATCAACAGTTACTTACTATTCGTATTGCTCCTCTTTCCTCATCTTCTTCGTCACTCCGTGATGACTAAAAAGAAATTGAGAAAATGTCGACAATTTTTTCAAATCTGTATTCGTGAAGTATCAAATTAGCCAGTATTATTCATCATAATATATTTTATTTGTTTTCCCCTTTGCAGTAGTTTTCTGAATATCTTATTGATGTTAAATTCTGGATGATCAATCAATACTGTCTTAAAATCATTTCACAGTAATTCATCAGAGATGTGTATAATTTTACTAGCCTATATTTTATGGAGATGATTTGGGATCTAACCACATTTGCTCGTATTCCAGTAACGTATTATCATCATATTTTTCAGTTGGATGGCTAACACAACGTTTAAGCGCAACATAGACATAAAGGGAGCACACTGAATTGCTCAAATACAAAATTCATAGAAAAATTTCACTCAGTATATGCAGCCTTTCAGTTATTTCACCTACAAATTATCGTATTTTTCAATTATAGTCCCATATTTATTTTCACAGTCTCCTTGAAAATGAACAGATTTTAGCACCTATAAGCTGTGGGATTTTAAAGTGGACAAGCACTGTGCACTAAGAAATATTGAGCTTCTCTCATGTATATGCGATCTACTGCAATCATATATGGCAGCATTTTTTCATCCTTTCAAAGCATCAGTCAACGAACAAAAATGCTAACTAACCATTTTCAGTGCAGTTATTTTCAGTTAATCTAGAGAGAAGAAAAGAAACGCTAGCACCGTCCACGATCAGGTTCTAAAGCCGACATATGAAACTAAACAATATTTAAACGCGTTAGCACCCTTAGCAATGCTTAGAAAAAAAAAAAACAAATTGGCAAATGTCTGAGTGGCAAAACGGTCATAAATTTTTCACGAGTTGATTTTTTTTTGTCAAGACAATAGCATCTTATCGCGCTCATTTTGCCATCTTTGTGTTTTATTTCCATAGGCAAGCCTCAAAAATTTATGCCTTTGAATTGGTTACAGTGAACATAAAAATTTTCAAAATCTCTTAAAATAGATATCTACAACTGGCGACTATCATAACACTTTTTTTTATCACGGAAATGACACAGGAATTTCAGACGTACTATCGATATTCTTTTCAACGATATTAAAGAAGTGCAAAAGTTCGCCTTATTTCCACTTATGTGAACATTCTCTGAATCACTCATATACGTTGCATATTTTGAAATGGCTATCCAAATTTCTATTAAATTATACCCAAATATTTAGAAAAAATTAGTTCTAATATTGAATGAAGCTTTCCTAAGTATAAGATAGGATAAATTAAAAATAGAGATAAAGAGGACAACAGAATAAGTTAAACCAGAAACAGTACTGATACAAATTGCTAATATTATCAAAATGAGCTATTAGCAACGTTTAATTAGTTACTACCAGAGAAACGACATTTTAATTGATTTGTGCATTTCGTTGAATCATCAGCGATGCAATAAACTTCCAATAAATACCAGTTAAAAATGTTGAAAATTATTGACGGTCTTCATCGTGTTTTCATTCAATAAACCATCACATAAACCAGTTTGCCAAATAAATTAAATAATTTTAAATATGTGAAATGAGAATATGCGAAGAAATCTACCGACTTCGCTAACTGTTTTTTCAGAACCACTATGGCGATCCTCCGCCGCGAAGTGTTTCTTGAATTCATCGATAACCAAATCATGTTCGGGACTTCGTAGAGGTGCGATTTGTTGTGAGAGCGACGAATCATTCTCCTTTAATTTTTCTCAAATTATAAAGCACAATAAATAGCTCAAATTATGACTGTTGAATTCGCTGAAAAAAAAATTTCTTTTGATAAAAATGAATGATAAATGATAAATGAGTATTTTTTCAGATTCTAATTTTTATGATTGAAAATAATCTCGGAAAGCAAAATTCATTCAATATTTGAGAATTTCTTCAAAGTAGTTCCATGAAACCTTTCTATAGGTAATAGGAGCGTTTTGCATGTTTTCTACTTTCCAACATGACTACAAATTGTCGTGAGGCGGATGTTTTCGAAATTTGTTGTTAAGTCAAAATACACTCAACGAGGACGCATAGTTATTATGAAATATTATAGGTGCGAGATAATCTGAGTGCAAGAGGACTGTGGAAGGAAGCAGTCCAGGTCGTAGAATAGGTGTGCGACAGAAAGGGGTATTTAGAACTAGGACCGCATTTTAGAGAAACGTGAAAATTCCGAGGCTTCACGGTCAAGATTAGATTGGTGTGCCTGAAACATAAACTTGGAACAAATTGGAAGTGCAAGAGTTCAATTTCACGATTTTAGGTGGAAATTCAAGTGCAGCTACATCGTGGAAAATGCTTTCGGTAACCGGAGCTGTGCTGTGGCTATCCAAGCGAGCACACACCTGTTGTAAGCTTCGTATGGACATCTCATCATCAGTGCTTTCTGGCTTCGGAAAATGCTTCTTGTACTCATTAATCAGTTGATCGTGCCGCTCATTCCGTAGGGCGGCTACTACTTTCCCTCCCTTCGTAGGTCGCTTTTCACTGGGCTTTATCACCTAAAGTTTACGCCGGATTTTCTTAAGCATTTTAATGTATGTGGTGCAAGCCCATTCACAAAGTGTTACTAAGGGGAAATAAAAAGGCCTTAGGGATTGTGGATGAGATATGGCATGACACTTTTTTTGCAATTTTGCGGTACTTAGGATCAGCAGAGATGTAGTATATAATACGCAGAAATAAAACAATACAGGAAAACAACAGATTCCAGGTGCATCCGATTGGCATTCACCTCTTCGTAGTTATCCATTTGGCAAATGAATAAGCCATTAACTAGGTAGCATAGAAGGTTACCGTCTTTTTTCATTATGTGATTTGCAAGCGTTTTTTATGGATTGTACACAAAATAAATACCGAGGCTTCAAACTACTAAAAAAGTTCATAATTGGGCACCTCGCTTCGTCGGCGATGTTCATCTGAATCATGACTGCTGCGTTCGGATGGCGGAGAAGAGATATCTGGGAGTGCCGACTTCGAATCTTGTGTGGTAGTTATACTGCATTCGTCATTGGCTTCATGTTCCTTTGAAGACACTTCGTAATCCGTCATTGTAGTTAGAAATCGCCCACAGTTGCTTTGTCCTCACTACTTCACCACGCCCTAAACGTACTGGCAGTCCTGGTTTGCTGATTCAGATGCACTTCAACGAAGATGGGGAAAGAGATGTGAGATTAATTGGTGTGGTGGAGGAGGAAAGGGCTGGAATAGAGCGATATACGAGAAGATACCAGATAATGTGATGAGCTTATTCATCTTCGTAACAAATTCGATAAAAATAGAGGAAAAATTTTGCATTAAATTCTTATCAGTTACAGCGAATGCATAGAACATACGAAAATCATTTAATTGGAACTTCAGCTAATAAAATTTGTAGTTATTCGGAACAATTCTTCTGTCGGCGAAAATAAGGAAATTTTCCTGAGGAAGTTAAATTTCCGTAAATGAACAAAAACGGTCTTGTCAGTTTTTTTATAATCATAAAAACATAAATTCTTCATAGAAAATGAAGAAATAATCACTGCTGAAATGAATGTTAATTTCACTAGCTAATTTATCGACTATATGATAGCACGACTGCATTGAAAGAGAGAACTGCCTCCACAAAAATTGCTATTCATATTGGTACCATCAAGGAGCTTTACACTGTAGATAGCAGCGAAAGAGTGCAAATGTATGCGACACTGATAAGAGTGATAGATGTGTTTGAGATATTTGTGCACATCGTTTGTTCATCATTTTGCTTTTAAAGTACGTAATAAAATATGTTATGCAAATATTAAGGATTCATAGCGATGCGTTAAGACAGACAACATAGGCGCTGGTCAATAACAAAAATATTTTATAGAATATTGGTGAAAATTTTCGAGAAAACTTTCTTCTTTTGTTGGGGAAAAATTAAAAATCTCGCAAAATAGTTAATCTCAACATTTTCGTTATAATGGACAATTTTAAAACATAAACGAGATGATATTTTATTCAGTGCATTAAAAAAGATATTATTTTAATTAAAAAAGATATTATATTATACTCGTTATATTCGTAAACGAGATATACAATCAGTAACATAGAGAATCCGTAGGCAATATATAATGTGCAATATGCAGTTGCAATTTATGAACGGTCGAAAACGCATTATGCCGCTATCTTGAACAAATCTGAATAAAATAAATCTTGTGAAACTGAATAAAGTTACAACACTCAAACGTAATACTTTGCTCAGAAGCGATAAAAATTGAGTGAAAATCTTTGCAGCATTCAAACTAGTGTTATTGCTTGTAATCAATCACGATGCACCACTCCTTCCCCTCCCCTCCCTTCACCATCCCAATTCTACAGAGATGCAGTCTTATATTTCAGCAAAAAATTCGACACCTCGATAGAAGAGGAGAAAACAGACGAAACTGTTTGCACAGACTTTTTTAACTGAACCCAATGCAATATTAGATAGCAACAATTGCTTCAGAAAGGAAACCGCTGCAGGAAATAAGCTGTAAAGTTGATCGCATGATGCATTCAACGCCTGCAGATGAAAGTCGTACCTTAAGAACCGTCGACACCGTATTCAACGATTTCAGAACCGATTGCAGTATTACAATTTGGCTTACTACTGCATTGGTCTGACTCGTGTGGGTTCTAAAATTGAAGTAGAGAATGCTTGAAAAATCCAATTAATCACTGAGAAATGAAAAATTTGTTGATGAGAAGGATTTCTGAAAAAAGAACAACGGTCGAGATTTTGGATGGCAGCAGGCATCTAGGTGTCTGTGTGTCTGTCTCTCCTCAATACTGTAAGATGAAAATGCATTCAGTTATATTATGGCTGTGCACGAGTGTGAACGTAGAGAGGTACCAGAAGACTTCTATACACCCCTTTCTATCCGAATATGTTGGATGCGTTTAGTGATAAACTGCTTTTCGTTGAAGACTTATACAATAACTTCAAACATATTGCCATTTGTTTTGTCTTTTCTTTCTTTTTAAAATTTTATATAGAAAATAGATGTGGTGAACAGGAATGATGGATGCGCGCTTTCTTTTTCGCTAATTTATAATTAAATATGCGAGGCAGTTACATATGTTCACGAGCTTGTTGGGAAAGGAGCAGTGGTCGTCGGTTTAGTGGATGAGGCTTTCCTTCCTAAGTTTGACAATATAATATTCAGCAAAAGTTTATCGAATTTAGACTCTAAAACACGGTCTTCAGTAAGGACCATCGAAAATCAATGACCATCATATGGGACGAGCAGACGAAGGAACCAAATGCATTGGAACGCATTTTCGAGGTATGCGCACAAAGTAGTCTATTAAAGAACAGAAATGCTTCGAGAAGATCAGTGGAAGATCTCGCATTTACACAAATTTTTGAAAAATTTACTTCAAATTTGAACCCTAAAAAGTTTTAAATTCCGAGCACGTGAAATTTCAGATCGTTTTTTTCCCAAACAAATTTTGGTTCAAAGGGGTTTTATACGATGCAAAGTGACGAAGAGAGAGAAGGGGACGAAGAAGGAGTGAGAAGAGAACACTGAGGATCTAAAGATGTTTTTGGTAGGATTAGGATAAAAGGATAAACTAGATAGTTTGATGAATGAATAACTGCTTATCGCATACGATATAAATGTAGTTAAAAACACGCGAACATCAGTAAATGATCTCTGTATGAATTTACCAATCGACTCGTAAAGACTGTTTTACTCTTTAAATACAAGTAGAAATGATCAAAAAAGCTGAAATAAAGTTTTACTTCTATGTTAGTGTTCCACGAACTCATATTTCTGTCAAACGGTCGAACACAAAAATCTTCGTTGAATGATTTTGATGCAACTGTTTTGACTTACGAATAAGATTTTGTTACGCATTCAGCGGTTCATGAACGAACTGCAATCTTCAAAATGCCTTTTTATGCGAATTTTGACTTGTTCTTAGTGAAAAGTATGGATTATTACATTTAAGGATTAGACTGAATATGAGTTAACCTTAAATGAGAAAAAAGGATAATAATAATGAAAAAAAAAAAAAACAAACGACAATATACTCTTCGATATTTCTGCACGACACCACGTTCGAATTTATGAAAGCATCCGATACTCGTCGAATCTCCGAATTATTACAACCAATAGTCTTACATTTCTCATTATTTACTTGTTGAATGACTCGTTTCACTTGCAGTTAAAGATATCATCTATAACAGATGACGTTGACATAGAAAAACGGATAATGCACACCATTTTTAATAACACTAAATAAAAAGGAGAAAGCAGATTCAATTACGATAAAGGAAATATCTCACATAACAAAAAACACTGATGACATATCAGCTTTATAAATGGATAACAGGGTATATTTTGCGGCATCAGTATTATTGTGCTGATGAACGCATAGTGATGAATGGATGATATTCACGAAGATGTGAGTTATTACCCTTCCTATTTAATGGGTACAATGAGATTTTCCGAGCAAACCAAGTGGGAAGGAAGTTCTCGTCATGTATTAGAAAGGAAAAATATTTCTGAAAAGAAGGAAAAAACATTTTATATTAAAAAAAATAACATATATATAAGACACAATAAAAATAACATATATTTATATGTACATGTATGTATGTATCACCATAACCCCATTGGATGCCTAACTCCTCAACGTGTGGGTCATAAAATTATATGAGAAAGGGATGCTCAGAGAGCAATAAAAAAATCAGACAGGCAAAACTGATAGTTAAATTTGATCGTTAAACGACAATAGCTTCAAAACAACGGTCGATTTAGGACATATGAAGATATTTCTTTTATTATCAATCATTTCTTATATGTGCAAAATATATTCGCAATAAGCGAAATGAAAATCAGCAATATGAAATGATTTAATATTAGCATCAAACTTGTTATTTTTATTTTTACTTTCAAAAAATACGTAAAAATTCGAATATTTCTCTTATTTTCAAATTGCAAATTCAACAGACAATAATTCTCTCAATGTAACTCCCAACTGCGAAGTGGAGATTCAAAAAATTCTGATTTAAGAGTCCATAAAAACAAGGAAAAAAATTCGTAAAATTCATTAAAAATTTCCTATCGCTAAAAAATTTCAGTCAATCTCACCCAAATAAATCTTTGATGAACTATGGTTATTCGAATAGAAATGAATATTGCTTCGTTATGAAAACGAGAAAAAGGCTTATGTAACAAATGAGCATGAAAAAATCAATATGATATGTGAGCAATCATTATTAGTTATCAGTTTGTCCGAAAAAAAAGAGAAAAAAGAAAGAAACGAAAAAAACCTTCTCTGTCACTTCACTGCTGACCAATTTAATCTATCAATGTCCCTGCACAAAGCTTTTTTCTCGAGATAACCGAGTTGGGGAAAATTTTTCCGATTATATTTTTATTTCACTCGAAATCTTCCCACAAGAAAAAAAAAATTGCTATTAGTTGTAAATTTTTCCAAGGTAACAAACAAAGAATTTTGAAGTTATTTTAAAAATTATAAAAATTTTTTAAGAGGAATAAAATTATCTGAAAAAAATATCACTATCATAATTTCTATAACACAAAGAACATATTTCGCCACTAAAAGACATTCAACAATTTTTGGTAACAGCTTATCAGAAAAAAATAATTTGCCTATTAGTAGAAACAGCATCATTTCAAACTGCATCTTTCTCGGGGGCCTAAAATATTATCTGCTGCTGCTGTAAGCTGCCGAAATTCCTCCAACTTCTTTAAATCTTAAGAACATATATGGCCTTTAGGGGTTATATTCGGATAATACGATACTGCATGCTTTTATTGTTATATGAACTTGCATATAGCAGTATGACTAGCATGCCGTCCTTCTTCCCGTTTATTTGTGTGCTGCCGCAAAACCACTTAATTGTGATCATCCGGGCGCTGATTCCGGAAAACAGCTATCGAACTATAGGCTCAGAACCGCACCACCCAATTTCATCATTTCATATAATTACTGCGTCAGGACATTTTCACCCGCTCTATCTCTCTTTTAGTTCTCGATGCTACTTCACTCATTTTCCGTCCACGTAGTCCATGTCTAGAACTATGCAAGATAGTGGGACTCTCACTTTGATTAATGCAGAAATTGCTACTTTTATAAATAATATAATAAGAAATATTTTTATTTTTGCATTAAAGATAGTATCGGATGTTCGTGCCACCTCCTTCGACCACGTTCAATAGCATGCGCAGTAAATGTATTTTTCTTCTCCACTTTCGCCGTTTTGGTGACCGCAGGTGAAAGTGTTGCTTGGATTGGCACGAACTTTCGGTTGGAAAGAAATTGCGATACTTCATCGGTCTCAGAGAGGTTATTACTGGGGTTAGGCAGGATTGTTTGGAATATTGAAGTTTTAATCCATGTAGATTGTGCGATTAATGCCGCGTATATTTAATTTGAGTACAGAAGAAGCGGATGTTGAACGCCCAGTCTTTCCTCTGATCGGCAAACATAAATTTTAAGTTTTTCCTTTCCTTTTCTTTTTTGGACGATGCGACTCTTGTGAATCGATTTAGTTTCAGCATAAATAGATCATGTTGATTCAGAACTAAAAATTCGAAAATTTTATGTAAATATTACGCGTTTTAACAGGCGGAAATGTCGTCAACGTTAAGCGTTTGTATGTTGTCCTCCGATGAAGACGAGAAAGAAAACGAAAACACAAATGTTGTTGATGATGATAACGAAGGAAATAGTTCGAGCGTTGAAGAGAGCGCAGATGAAGATGATGCTTCAGATGCTTACAATCTTGAGGTATGTATGCTTTACGTGTCATTCACACTGTAATAGAATCAGTGCAAAATTTCATGGTACGCTTCGTGATTTTTTCACTTTTGAAGGAAATTTGAAAAGGTTCAATAAATTAAAGTCTTGTAGCAGGAGAACTGCATGAACTTCAGCGTGTCGGTGTACGAACTTGACATTTGGAGGTACACTCAGTTTCGGCGCCATTGCATTTAACGATGGCACCCCGCTTGCGAACCCCGAACGGCGGTAGAATTGCGGAAGAGTGGTTGGGGGCAGTTCTGTTCTCCATCCCTTCTCTTCTTTTTGGACTTATAGGATTGGGGTTGTTTTTTTCTATTAAATCTAGCTGTGCAAGCCTACACTTCAGAGTTGGCACTGCCTCCTCTACCTGATCAGCCACTTCGAGGAAACTGTTTTCGGCTTCACATTCTCTCTCATATCGTTCACTCTCTTTTTCTTGAAAATCGCACGTTTTAATGAGAACTTTTCGAGTTTCTATGACTCGCACTCGAACGTTGCAGAGAACGATGGCGCATTCAGCATATATTTCTTTGAGGATTGGTGACAAAGAAAGTGCATAACCCATTCAGCAAATGTTTCTTTGAAGTTTGGAGACAAAAAATTGGATATTTGTTCATGAGGTTTAATAGTTGCCACAATTGCCTTGAATGGTGAGAGGTGCGGTAATAGTGCGAACGCGCCGTTCGGGGTTCGCAAGTGGGGTGCCATCGTTAAATGCAATGGTGCCCTCCGTTTCTCCCATCCCTCCTCTCCCCTACCCAACCCCACTCCACCCAACCCACCAAACTCTGCCAATACTTCCTCTTCATTGACACACCCTTCTAACTATCCCAGTGATCATTTCTTCTTTTTTTAGTTGTTCATTTCGTCAACTGCTATTCTACTTTTTCCTCATCCGATCACCGTACCATTTTTCCTTCTTTAAGAAGCCTCGTGGAAATGTCCTCATTGGCAAAGACAAACGTTAAATTTGCGAACAACGAAATTATGCTGTGTTTGACAGCTGACTGTCGAACATCGTCTGCATTGCTCCTTTCTGCGTAGTATTTTATAAGCGCAGCCGTATCTGCGACTTGCCCATAAAGGGAGCAATGATCTGGTTATTCCCCATCGAAGAAAGTTTCCCGATGAAAGGCGTAAATTTTAAAAACGAAAACAGAGGGTTTTTGTGGTTGTTGATTTGTCCGTTCGCACGGATTCGTTGTTGCGAGAGCAGCAGTGCGTTTGAACACTCGAATTCAAAAGCACTTTACATTTCTTCAACCTTCTCTCGCCCTTTCGTCCTATGTTGCACAGCTTTTTTAGAATCTAAGCTAACTATGCCGTCCATAATCTTTTTCATATACACTATACTGAGCAAATGCTATTGTTTACTGTAGCGTTGATCACGAGACCAGTCACGTGCAGCCTATCATCTTATCCGGACAAGTTACCACATGATCCAGGAAGGACATAAGGTGGCGTCTGTTTGGAGCGGTTGCTCAACCGGAACTGGATTTTTCTGGGTTTAATTCACTTCTAAACATGATTGGCTGAATCCGGCTCGCGGTCATAGGGCAAGTTCCCTCGATATCATCCAGTAGGTGTTGCTTTGTTACAGGAACCAGAAAATAACGATGAAGTTAAATCTGTTGAGGATACCGATTCGGAAGCGGAAACAGCTGAGCTAACCATCGACGTACCTGATTCCAAATTGATACAAGTGATTATTTTTCCTTTTCTTTTTCCTTGTTTGAAATTGCTGTCTGGAAGACCCGTTTTCTGTGAGTGCACAAACGTAAATTACCATTGCAAGGTTCGCTGAATTTTCGGTATAGTTAACTCATTCTATTAACTCTAATCTATGATTTATACATCAGTCCATGTGGCGCGTTCACATTTAGCTTTGGAGCACAAATATATTATCTCATAATATGCCTCGCTGAAATCATCGATGACCATAGGTAGCATGTTACTCATTGCTTAGATAGGTGTAAGGCAAGAGGTTGAATTTTGAGGGGGGAGGAAAGTGTTACAGTATAAACTTTTTCGAAGGCAGGTAAATGAAAGCGTTAGGAAAAGTTACGCTAGTTTTGAGGATCATTCATGGCCCCGAACATTGAATATAGATAATACGAAACACCGTTGTTATGTTTTCAGGCTAATTTAGTGGTTTCTGAAGCGAAGACGTTCTCGGAGTTGGGTCTCTCTCGATGGGTATGCGAACAGCTCAGGCAGCTGTCTGTGAAATTGCCAACGCCTGTTCAGGTAATATTGGAAAGTATGATTTGGATCATGTGGTAGACGGTAACCAATGAAAAGATGTAGAATTCGTTTCGATGTAGCACTAATCTTAACGATATGAGCTTGTCATTCGAATTGGGCTGATGAGTACAGAGTTGACAAAAGATGGTAACAATGGTGGTTACTGTTTTGGTGAAATAGAGTTCAACCTTGGTTTCCGTTATATGCCCGAGAGCCTGCAGTCGACTTCTTTTGCTGAGCAGTGAGTGGGAATGTGCACCATAGATTACTTGTGAGGGACGGTTAGCTTGGCCATCGATTTCGAGAGGATTTTTAAAGATTTCAAAGTATTTGCCATGAAATTTTCAGTTTCAAGAAAACGACTGAACAATCGATGAGCTGGGAAATCAACTAAAATGCCGACTGCTTCATTCACCGATTTTTAAGAGCAATTTCGTTGGAGTAGATATGTATGGATATTTGTTAACTGCTATAGAGGCTTCTTATGATTTAGGCTGTTTTTTTTTATTCAGAATCGCATTTCCTTGCCACTATGAAATATGATACACATTGGCTAGGCTCATTTTCTTCTTTAAGAGCTATACCTCGTTCCTGTCATGAAATATGAAATGTTTAAGGCGAATTGTATACCGCACATACTCGCCGGATCGGATGTTCTTGGATGTGCAAAAACCGGAACCGGAAAAACGTTGGCTTTCGCGCTACCAATACTAAATCAGGTACTTAAATAATCATCTTAAAGTTTGAAATATTTGAATCGGTCGACGGTTTATCGTTAAGTAGTATGTAATCTATTTACAACGTGTTGCACCCCTTACATTATATTTTTATAATATTTGTGGAAGGGAGATTGTTATTGGATAGAGTGAAAAGGAGGAGATAGGCAGAAGTTGCTAGCATAAGAGGCGATAGCAATCACTGCTGTTTTAGATGATAACAATCGGTAGTAAGAAGTTGTTGCAGCATTAATACTACATGAGCGAGAATCGTAAACTCTCTGTTGATGTCGTTACAATGCGTGATTGATGTCGTTGTGTTCACTAATCCAGTTGAATATTTCGACGCGAGAAAATCTATAAGTTTGTGATTGATCGATGTCAGCTTCTTGGTGATCGTATTTGTGTACGTCTTTTCTTGCTTGATTTTATATTTCAGTCATTCCTTATTTTTCCTCACGAAACAAAATTCCACAAGAAGGACTTCGCAGCGGATAAAGATATCTGTAGAAATATGTTTCTTGTTGAGGTCGATCCGTTTGCCTCCTCCATCTTTCTGAGATGAAATGGTATTGGTTTAATATCTTGCATTTATGCACTAAGTGAAAGCGCTGGCGTAGAGAAGAGGGGAGGATTGCAATCATCATCCAAGTTTCTTTTTCCTATCAAGAAGGCTTTCAGATGTTGACTGATTTTTCATTTTCTTCAGGTCATCCGTATTCACCAAAAAAAAATCGATTTTAGGTCAACTATTTCACAAGATTTTCCTTATTCGCTCGCATAGTCTATCCTTTCGTTTCTCCCATTCTTTTAGTTCAGTTTCGTCATATTCGAAAAAAGCCCTTGGGAGAAACGTTGTTTTTGTTTATGATCACTAAAAAAATCGATTCGAGAATCCAGATTTCGAATCTTTCTCTTGGCACCAACTGTTAATGTTTAAGTTGCGAGAGCAACTTGAAAACTTAAAGGCGACCACGCATCGTTGTTGCGACTCCTGGAAGACTAGCTGATCATATCAATAATGAACCGGAAGGAATCGCCAAACTCTTCAATAAGGTACACTTTCTCGTGTTGGATGAAGCAGATGGACTTCTTGATGGGCAATATGGTGGACAGGTTTCATTCAGCTCAAAAATTTTTTTGATGGTAATGTTCAGGTTTTACTTGAGTGCTAGTGCACATTTGTTGCATTTGTCTCTGATCTTTGCATGAATAAATACTCGTTTCCCTAGAGTTTGTATTATCGCTCATCCTGTATAGAATTTCTGCGATCGTCACTTTTTCATTTAAAGAACGTATGGAAACCTTTACGGACTGAGGTTTTAAGCAGGGCTGCTTTTTGTGCGACCGTATGGTCGCTTGCAGCTGTAGCCCCAGTTCTTATAGATGTTGGCAGTATTCCGTGTAATTCAGCGTGGAGCCACAAGTGAATAGAAATATCCGCCTTAATTATGAGTATTTGTTTTGCATTTTTGTTCCTTTTCATTTTTGCTATCTTGCTAGAATTTTTATTCACCGAGTCCATTGTGAATTTCTATTGTGACGTTCACTTGTGCTAAGTTTTGTGCACTAGTAACTTAACTTCGATTATAACAGCTGAACGTTAATGAGGCTTATTTGACAGTTATCATAACTCTTTAGTTGAAAACAATATTCTCTGCATTGTCGACGAAACGACAAACGTTATTATTCAGCGCGACGATAAACTCTGCACTCAATCACCTACAACAGGTGTGTCTTTTCCTAATTTTTTCCTTTTTTTCTTGGTTTTTGTAGAGAGGCAAAGGTGGAATAATGGTTGCAGCAATAGTCTGCTTAATAGAACCTCATTATTTTCGTCTTTACGGTTAGACAATGGAAGCTTTTCATTATAGTGTCCTTATAGTTGTATATTTTTGTATCCCGTATGACGGTTCTTCGTCAACTCTTTTCTGTAGTCGAAAAAGAACAGATACGAGGATTGCATTGCTCTTAAATTGCAATAAAGATGATGTAATTCAACGGCATGCAGGTATCAGTGAGAAAGCCGTATTTATATGAAGATAAAAGTGAAGTGGCAACAGTGGATCGACTCGATCAGAAATATGTGCTATGTCCAAACGCGGTGAAGGATGCATATCTTGTTTATGTGGTAAAGAATTTCCATCAAAATCGACCTGACAGTTCAATACTGATATTCTCGCATACGTGCCGCGAATGTCAAGCTCTTGCCATCATGTTTACCGGTTTGGGATTTCAGGTTATTTTCACATAGCCATTTGACGCATTTGTCCATTTCACTGATACTCTTCGAGAGTAGACGAGTTTTTAGATTAATGACAGGTGCTGTTGTTGCAATCGTTTTTTTTCAACCGGAGCGTATATGATTCAGACAGATTCTATCACTAAAATTTAACTTGTCCCCGAAGCTTCGTTTTTACCGCACACGCTCGATTACTGATGGTACAAGTTCACCGATGATAATATTGGAGGAGGGAAGTGAGTGGAGGACAAAAACCGAGATAAGTTAGCAACATCCACCTTTTCATTTTTAATTGTTTTCGAAATCTTTATTGTGGTTTTTTGCAATTTCTGAAAAATGTAGAGAGGTAACATATTGATTCGCCTGCACCGTGATTTCCCACAGATTGTTTTTCATTGAAGGAAAAATAATGAAATCACCTCATAGTTCTTCTCTCTCCTTTCTCTTCAGCATCTGACTTCCTCATTTCTATGATTACTTGCAATCAGAGATTTTGTAACGCATCAAAATAATGTGACTGCAAGGTTTAGGTTGGCTCACTTCATTCACAGATTAGTCAACAGGAGAGATTGTCGTCGTTGATACGATTCCGTTGCGGAAGGATACGAATCTTGATTTGTACGGATGTAGCAGCGAGAGGTCTCGATATACCGCATGTATGTTCTTAAATCTCTTGCTTCGTAACCATTTCAGGTTGCTATTATAAACTATTGTAATTTGCTTAACGAATCACTTTTTGAGAGATTTTAAATGCGCTAACGGTACAGTTCACTTAATGGGGAATATGCGAGATATTCGCTGCGGCAGGAAACTAAGGGCTTAGGCGGTTTGGATTCTTCTTACTGAATATTGGCCAGCTTGATTTTTTTTCACCGCTTTGGTGCATTTTGCTACCTCTATTTCAGATACGGTTGACGAGAATTGTTTCTCTTTCTTAAAAAAAGAAACAGTTCTCGTCAACCGGGGCTTTCAAGGCCTTACCAAGCAAAGCAGTAAAAAAAAGCAAGGAAGCAAAAGCAAAAATCAAAAAGTCGAGTTCTTTGAAAGCTTCACGGTTCTAAAAGCTTCATAAAAACTTCGCAAGGTCAGTAGGAGCACGTAGTCTTCCAGGTGCACAACATTTAATCTTTGTAGCGCGACAGGAGTTCCGTTCTTGTATGGGACTAGAGGGGAAGGAAAGGAAAGTATTTCTTACAAGAAATCCCGAAGACGACATCTAGCTAGGGTTTTGTGGTGTTTCGATTAACGAACGTATCGCGTTTCAGGTAGACTTAGTGGTGAGCCACAATGTGCCTCGCAGTCCAAAAACCTACGTGCATCGTGTTGGTCGTTCGGCACGTGCGGGACGGTTTGGTGGTGCGATCACGTTTGTAACACAATACGATATAACACTGTTACATGAAGTGGAAAAATTGGTCGGTAAAAAGCTCGACAGGTTAAACGTTCCGGATAAAAAGGTTCGGTATAAGTCCGTTCTGCGATACCTTTGAATATAGATTATGGAGGATAAAATGAGTTAATCACTCTTATTCCCGTGTTTATGGTTTCTTTTTTCTCGCCGTCCACATTCTCACTCCCACTTGTTCAGAGTGACACTCGAATTCCGATTTTTGCTGAAGGTGAACCAGAAACATGAGGTACATTTGAGTATACCGGCATTAAATCGCTGACCTAATGTTGCGGTGATAGAGCTATTCTACGGTGTATGTGACCTTGAAGTTGTGAGAATTTACTTATGCTTGAAGTTGTGAAACTTCACTTAATGATCTTTAATGACTCTGTTATTTGTTTATTATGCTAGAATATTGTACAATGTAGGCATTGCTTCGCACTTTATTCTCTTTTAATTAAAAAAAAAAATGCACTCACCCCTTCGCTTTTTGCGTAAGTCGATGTCTCATTCTTTTTCAGAGTCCAGGCTAAGAATTAGAGAAGAGTGGAGTGTCTGTTGAGGCGGCGTTCCTCACGAAATTAGTGAAATTTGAAGGAGAATATAAAACTTCTCCGCTTCTCGCTGAGCACGCTGATTTACACTCGTAGATTTTTTTTCAAATTTGAAACGGCAAGACATGGTTAACTAGCAACCAATTATAGTATGAAGATGGGGGACGGTTGAGGGTGCGAGAAATAGAATAGAGGGACCAAAAAAATGTTCCTTAGTTTGATGGGCTGCTCGAGACGTAGAATGCGTCTCACATACGGATAACCGATGCTGGAAAGTATTCATTCAGGTGACACAACATGTGACTCAAGTATTGGTAACAAAACGGGAAGCCGAAGTGAAATTAGATCAGCAAAACTTTGGGGAAAGAAAAAGAATTAACAAACGGAAAGCGATGCTTGATCCAGAAGAAGTAGATGAAAAGCTGAGAGAAGAACATACAAAAAGGTAAAACTTAATTGGTATAATTTCTTGAGTTTAATTACTTTCATTATTGTGTTTACTATTAGACGGCTTTTGAACGAGACCTCAATGTGCCTCTGCTTTGTTGAAGAGTTTCTGCTTCAGTTTAACAGTAATTGAATGTCTCTAATTAATTGATTCATTATTTTTATTGAGTTGCCCAATTTCCTCTCTTTTTTCAAATGTTTTATGTGGTTTCACTAGCTGTAAAAGCTCCATGGAGCTGGGTCACTTCTGTTATTGCGTAATAAAAGAACGTAATTTTTTATCATTAAGTAAGAGATTATAATTCTGGGGTACTGATCCAAAGTTGTTCCTGACTCTGACTGGTTTGCATTCCTCTGTGAGGACGACACTTCACTGATTGGACGACAGAGAGAAGAAGGGTGTTTAGCAGAAGATTTTGCATGCTCGAAAATCGGAATGTGTAAGTTGTATTTCGGAATCGAACTCTTACTTCCTATGTGTGTACTTTCACAAGCGTTGATGTTTTTTTATTGATTTTTGGAAAAATTTTCTTGAACTTTCAAAGCTTTCACGATGTCTCGTCATGGAGGTAGGATCTAACTTAGATGAAGTTGAAACCGGCCCTGCATCTTCAGTTAAACTACTACCTATTGTTGCTGTAGTGATCAGCTTTCCTCTAAACTTTTCATCGCTTAAGTGTAACATTTCAGGAAAGCGAAAAATCAACACCAATAAGATGCAGTGCAGAGGAGCTATAAGAAAGAAATGAAAAAGATTGAGAAGCTTGCAAAGGGAAAGAAGAAATGTTGATTGTGATTTAACTTTCGAAGATTCCTATATGTGAAATGTCGTTTAATCGTCGCTGTGTTTAATGGTAAGTATTCCGAGTGCTGTCTCCTCTTTCCCGCACTCTGTTGCCCTCCCTCTTTTGTGTATCTCGTTTAGTTAGGTGGGAGGGCATGCGGACAAGTTATTAACAGGTTCAACAGGTCATTGTGCAATTGGTGTTGACTTTAGGGTCGTATGAACCTAATCAGGGGAGCAACCTTCGTTCTCTCTTCCCCTTTCGCCATCCTATGTTCCTCATTTCCGCATCTGCATTTTCGTTCAAAAGAAGACTCATTCCTTTTTATATATCGATACATATTGGTTGACTATTCCTAGGCAATGTTTCAATCCGTCTAGTTGAGATCCATTGGTGAGAGAGGGTACTGACATCACGTAACTTCCGATCTTCAGCAAAACCCAACTTCGTGAGCACAGTTTGAGAGTTTTAGCTACAAAAGCAGTACACCTCGAAGCAACGACGACATCTGTCGGATTTGAAAGATCGGTCCTTATTCGGACAATGCACCATACACTCTTTAGCACATGCTTATATAGGCCACTGGATTACATGCACGTGTCAAAGAAAGTGCAGAATTACGCTATTTCGACATCCTTTACTTTGGATCCTTAGTGCCCTTTCGCTGCACGTCTCTATTGACTTCCGCGATGCCGTGGCATAAATAGAAATTGCAGTATTATATTATTTCGACGTCGGTTGCTTTGTAGCCTTCGTGAACTTTCGCTGCTCGCCTCTTTGTTTAGCCGAATAATTACCATATTGACTTCCGCGATATCGTGACACACAGAGCCTTGTTTTTTCTGTAGTGAGTTCACCAGTCCGGCGAGCCACCGGCACCAAACCCGAGTCGTGTAAACGCTCGCCTCGCGTTTACACGACAACATCTCGAGGCGTTCGTATGAAGGTTAATTTGGGAAACGACCCATATCTAGTCTCGTTCCAAGACCAGGCTTTGTCCCTCTGATTCCACAAACCCATATTTGAAGGCATCAAATAGCAATTTTTTAATAAGCTAAAAAAAAAATTGCAGAAATGAGCAAATCGCGCTGAAGGCTTATCAGGTTCAACGTTTACATGTCGAATTTTGTACGGAGAAAATTGATGGTTATGGGAATTGTCGCTTTATAAGCCTTTTATGTATCATTTAATAACTGCTATTTGTAGTGAACTACAAAAAACTTATTTGTTTCTAGTAATGGTTCTACGTGAATAAATGCACTAAAAGTTGTTTCAGTGAATGTAAAAGTATTCTCTTAAAAACTATCAACAGATATAAAAAGAGGAATTTGAAGCAAAAGGAACAAACAAATAGCATAAACAAATCAACAAATAAAAGAGAGACTGAGGTCGACTCTCTTTACAACAACAAAATATCTCAGAAACACCGCTGAGAACCTCGGACATATTATTTTATTGAAAGAAGACGAAGATGAAGATGAGAATTCGTTGCTTGGAGCTGGACTGTTTTTGACACTGGCACAATAAACGACTACCTCACGTTTGTGAATACTAAGGTCGAGTAATTCCGCTGATCGTTAGGCAGTTGCAACTGTTTATTGTGGACCAACCACACTCATGTTGGTCCCTGAACAACAGTGGTTCCTCAAAGTCTTCTTATCTCGGGTTGCTGCAGTTCGGTTGTCGAAGCCGCAAACAGCTTGAAGATTATTGGCAAGTGAAAGCTAAACGCCAAAAAAGTTTTATTAACATATAGCACAATTAAAAGCCGTATTTATGAAAATTCGTTGAGTTTTGGAGGACGTATAGATGAACTTAATGGAGGGAAAAATTAACATCATTTGAAAACATAGCACATGAAGCCAATGATGATGCAAATCGAAATTCTAAGGAACGTCCTGTGAAAACATGATGTTAGTTATGAAGCATTCATGGGTGGTTTCTAAATTGTTATTGATGATGCCATCATCAGAACTGTTTCAATTAATCGCTGTGAACATTCCGTGTCCCCTCAAATGGAGATCCTGAATTTCGATATGAAAATATTCCAACAGCATCGTCAAATGTTTGCTTGCAGATTTCTTTATGATAATTAGTGCTCTGATATGTTCTCATGTAGCGCTTAAAAAGTCGGTTTATTCGTCAGCAAATTATCGAACTTCCGTTGACATGGGGTCTGAGGACTATTAAATAGGGTTATCGAAAGGGAAAGAGTTAATTTCAGCGCGGTAACGCAAACAACCTCGGTAACGTTGAATAGAGCCCGAGCTGTAGTTGTCATTTCTTGTTGAGGAACGAATTTTCTCCAAACGATTCAGCCTGAGATAGAATATGTTGTTTCCGGAGAGCGCTAAAGTTCCTGTATTGTCTCGTGCGCTCTATTCGGCCGTTGAAAAGCAGAGGGAGGCTATTTGAATTTCGTGTCACGCGGGACCAATATCGGCAGCAGGTCTCTGAGGTGAACAGCCACTAGTCGATAGAATAACGCATCTAAGGCAAGTCGGCAAGTCAGATCCGTTACTTCGTGGAAAGGACTGACTCCAAGGATTGGGCAGGTCGGGCTGTAATGTGAAGCGAGCTCAGTTTGATCCATGTAGTGCAACGCTCGGAAACGGGCGGCGTTTGAACTATCTTGTGGACCACTGTAGATGTATGTGTGCCGCGGCAATAATGGCGTTGATGCTTCGACGGGCGCTAACCAGCCGAATTAGAACTGGCACGGACTCGGATAATCAGACTGTCTGCTTAAAACACAGAAGTGTTGACAGACTGTTGGCACATACGATCGTTGACTGACTGTGATCTCCGCTCAGTGCCTTGAATGTAAAGGTGAAGAAATTCAACGAGGAGGGGTAAACGGCGTTAGTACTAAGGCTCTCATAAGACAGGCAAATGCTTCGTCATCTAATTCCGGCAGAGGGCCGATCTCCACGTAGTGACCCTGGGCAACGGATTTGAAGGCATGAAACGCTCTCTTTCCTGTGCAAGAAGGATAAGATCGAGTCACGGCCTCCAAGTGAGCACCTTTCACATAGCCGAGGATGTGGGTTAGGTCTGCTGTGACACACAAGAGGAATTAAACTCGTTCGTTCCCGGTCATTAACACCAATCAGCGGGAGGGCTGAAATGAATTAAATTTCCTGCTGGCCCGAGTGTGGATGGAGCTCGCACCCGAAAAACTGTCCATGAGAGGACCACGGCCGGGAAGGATGGACGCGATCGCCCCGGCACGTTTCATGTTGGTTATAATGGACTGTTGTTGGGCGCAATGCTATGCCTTGCTCACTTATTTCTGTTTTTGAGCGAGTAACCTCTAGTCCCGGAGCAAGCCAGTCTCAGGGACTGACTCTTCGGAGTCGTTCGGAATGGGCGCCCACCCTTTAAATCAGCTAAATGCTCAAGAGGTGATAAACGGCCCCGCGGGTCACGAAAGTGATCCTGTCCATGTTGTGTGTGCGCCTCGAACGGCACACCCGTTGCGATTCTAACTCCCAATCCGAATAAAACCACCTCGGAGACGCCTTTCATGTACGGCAAAATATAAGAGAGCACCGAGCAACGGAATGATGGATGTCGTCCTCCTTTGAGAGGCGGCAAAAAGCTCTGTAGTGAGAAGGAGATCACCACATTAAGGAAATTGTGTGAGGCCTATGGAAATAGGCAGGCATGTTGGAAGGAGGATCAGGAGAAGTTTGCGGACTTCCACGAGGAGAGAACAGTAGCTACGTTAGCCGCGAGGTGGCGGTCTCCTAAATGACAAAGAGCTCTCGCTGATGGTTGGTGCGTCATTTAGTCGTTTTCGCCTTCAGATGTTCTGTCAGCTCGCCCTATGGGGAACCTGTCAAACGAATTAGACAAGATTGTCCAGAGGTACTTAATGCTTATGCGGACCACCTCATTGCAACCGGAAGTTCTAAGGCGATGGGAAAAAATCAGTTCAGAATTCACCGTATGAGCGATTTGGTCTAAGCAGCAGCTAGAACAAGTCACCAATTCTGGAGGCCGGAATTAGGCCAGCGTCAGCAAGACGAGAAGAGATAGTACAGGAAAACCAAAGCAACCCGAGACGATCTTCAGAAGATCATCTCTGTGATGGAGTCTGTGTTTGCAAGAAGAACGGAGAGAAGAAAGCCCAGCGCTAAAGAGCTGGAGAATATCCATAAACTTGTTGGAAGGCTTGGAATGTACAATGAATCGGGCATCGTCAAAAGGCTTGAGGCGACAGGGCAGAAACTCAAGCTGTTGGAAGAAAGAATCAGCGTAAGGTGCAAGAGAAAAGGCGAAAACGACTGCGCAAGCAATTTGCCTTAACCCTTTCTCTGAAATTGCTCGCTAATAGAGCCATGGGTAGGGACGATGCGATGGTGATAATGGAATCTGTAATGGATTTCTGGAAACTAATAATTGGCAGACAATTTACCTCCAACCGGAACCAACCGTAAGTCTTAAGAGACTGGAGACATGAGCAAAAGGAGACTTATCCGGCACACCTGAATTCAAATAAAGGCCGATTTTGAGGAGAACTGTGAGGGGACAATCAAGAAGATCCAACGTTGGAAAGCTGCGGGTCCCGACCGATTACATGCCCACTGGTGGGAAGCTTTGCTGTCGGCCAAGAGGCTGCACCTTGAACTGGTGGCTGATTGGCAGACAATGGATAAGGTTACTACTGGCTGTGTGTGCTGAGGGAGGACAATCCTTATCCCTAGGGAGGAGGGGGGGGGGAGGGGGACGGCGTTTCTAATTACAGACCTATAACGAGGGTGCTAACATCGATAATGAAGTCAATCATTTTGAGTTACTTGAGCAGAGACGAAGTTTGACCAATGAACTAGCGAGCACTGCGGGAACGCCAGTGCGGTTGCATCCATATTATGATTCTTGATAAGCCCACAATTGCAGACGCAAAAGCTCAAAAGAAACACTCTTTAAATGTGGTCTTGCTTGACTATCGTAAAGCATACGATACTGTGTCGCATGAATATATTCGTTGGGCGATTAACTCCATGAACTACCCCGGAGAGTTCAGCTGATGCTGAGGAGGAGACTTAGGAGTGAATGCGAGACACGTTTTGAGCTCGCGCAATACCGGCCAAAGTGAAGGTCTGACAAAATGAAAGTGCTGAAAGGCATTTTTCAGCCTGACTCGTTACCACCAACCCTTTTTGTTTTCTGCATAGCACATATCAGCTAGGGTGTCGACCAGTGCCAGTCCTCATCCTGCTGGAGTGCAGGTTACAGTTTTGAGACTGGACATCACTTCCACAATGACGACCTCAAATTGAACCATAGAATGCCTGCGACGCTAGGCTCCCAAATTCAGGTGGAGTCTGAGGTGTCTAAAGCGGTGGGAATCCCTTTGAATTTGAGTAAATGTGCAAGAGCACATAACGCGAGGCATAGGTCGGGCGGAGCGCAAGAAGCTGTAGAAGGTGCTGAAGAGCAGAGTAAGGGAGTAATTCCAGCGGGTTTATAAATTTCTTGGAATGGAATAACGACTCTTCCTACGGAAGCTGCCCTCAATGAGATTGAGGATAATTTCGTGGATCGAGCAATTATGATTTTCGCCAGCGAACTCACATATGACAGGTGGCCACGACGTATAATACAATAGCTACTATCGGCTTGCGATATGTCTATAGTAATACAAATGGAGCTTCACGAAAGCTTCTGGAATGCCTGAAAAGGAAGCAGTTTAGATAGGCGGATAAGAGATCTTTTCAGGCGACATAAATCACTATTTCAAAATAGCTGTATTGAGAAGCTGTATATCTCGTAAAAATGCGATGGATAAGGATTAAAATCATTAAAACGCTGCGGGAGAGCACTTCGCTACGTTTAGCCACATCTCCACTAAGCCGCATTCAGCTGGACCGTATATTTCTTCGAGGCTTGCAGCAAGAGGTAAGCGCACTCCCATGGCGGAGGCGGTAAAGGTTTGTTGGATCTAAGCACGGAACCCCAGGTTTACTTAAAGCAGAGGACGGTGCTCGTTGTTGATATAGTTTTCGAAAATGCGAAGAAACATAATACATAAATGGCGGGAAAGCTCTCGAAAGCAAAAATTGAGGTGAAGATTCAAATATGAAAGTCGGCTCAGCTGGAAGATTGTAAGATGTTACAAGTATTGATTTCCGTCTATCGTCCTTGAGAATGAAGAGAGGTTTCGTTAGTGCGAGGAACCTCAGAGATTCGCTTGTCGTCAAGGAGCAGAGCTTGCCTACTGGAATGCACTCTGCATTAGAAGGCGGAGGAGCCCAGAAGTCTGTCACTGTTGGCACGCAGCATCCGAAACGGCAGAGCATATGGCATCAATTTGTCGATATTGGCTTTCTATCCTCTGAGCACTATCGACAGCAGGGAGCATTTACTATGTTATGTGCTGCAGTTACGGCATAACAGATAGGGTAACACTGCTGTTTGGAACATGAATGTGCAGACTTGGACACCGATGAAGCATCAAAGAACTGACGTAGTAGTCTTCGACTTCACGAAGGAAAAGATCGATAAGTTGCAAGTTTCAATAGCCGACGCCAACTGCCTACTGAAACAACTGCAAATCAAGACTAATCGATAAACGGTGAATTTCGAAGAGCTGCCTCATGACACACGACACAGTATCCGCCTGGCCAAATTTGGAAGCTGACTAGATTAATACTATGGTTACTCCCACTGGTGGTCGGAAGGTGTGGAAAACACCCGCAGCAACTCTACGCTCATTGTCCTATTTCTTTGCATGGTGTTGGATGGCGCTGATCTCGCTTTGATGTTATCTTCTTTACGCTGCCGTTCGGTGGTTTTTGAGTGCAACTAGCCTTTATTCGTTTAGAACACTTGGAAAAAGTGTAGGGAGGAATTATCAAAGGGAAGCTCCGTATTATAATCAGTTATCACGAGTCGAGGCGATTCATCGTGCGGTAACTTCTTGTGATTGGAGGTAACCTTCCATGGTGGCCTCCTTCTCCACAGTTCTCTTGGCATACCATTTCATGATCACAGTTGAGATGTTTTAATAATTCCGCAGTTTTGAGACGTCGATATTGAACAAATACCATGCTCCTTTTACTTCTACTGCTATGTAAATCTCGGCTCTTTGGAATAAGGAAAAAATAAATACAAACAATTTCGTAATCGAAAGCGTATGACATGTTTTGCGTGTTCCTCTAATCTTATTTGACGACTTAGACGTCTCAAATAGCAACTGAAACATCTCCATTATCGATGAAGGTGTACATATTCAATGGGCGGATTAGAGAGCTATCGGCACTTCTGTCAACGAACGGTCTCATTTTGAGGAAATTTTTGATTATATTTTAGTCTTTCTCCCTGTTTATAGTTCTAATCCTTTCAGCGATGCAACAATTTGTTTATGAGAAAAAAAAAACACACACTCAAGTGAAAATTAACAGAAGCCAAGTTTCTAATTTAACATTCGAGTGAAAGTTTTCGATAGCATTATGAGATGTTTATTTAGAATGAGCGTATTCTTATCGGTATGTGCGGTAAATAAATGCTCTTATGTGCATGAAGAGATAATGATGAAATATTTTCTAGGTTAATGCTTACGGCCATACCACGTTGAAAGCACGACATCCCGTCCGGTCTGTCAAGTTAAGCAACGTTGGGCCTGGTTAGTACTTGGATCGGAGACGGCTTGGGAATCACAGGTGCTGTAAGCGAAATTTTCCTACCGCTTGTTCAATGAGCAGTTCTCGTTGAATTTTTGCCAAAAAATTAGACATCGTAAAAATTTCAATTGTAATTTAGGTCGAACTGCTTATTTTTCTCGAATTCTATTCAATGCTAGCGAAATTAATTTCATATGTAATGGCTTTTAGTGGAGGGTGAACTTTTTGTATTCATAAACTTTTCATTTTGCAACGCTTACTCAGCGATTTATTTGATGCTAGCCAGTGGAAATTATTGAACGTGATCCACTCTTGTGCACTTAAAAATTGTGCTTATGACTTCGGCGGTTTTATTACCCAAGTTTAGAGGTAATTGTGTGTTTGAGCTCAGTGCCTGGATGCACTCTGTGGTTTGAAAAGAAATTTTGCTCTTATGTGCGTGAAATGCAAAATAAATGCTCTTATGTGCATGAAGAGATAATGATGAAATATTTTCTAGGTTAATGCTTACGGCCATACCACGTTGAAAGCACGACATCCCGTCCGATCTGTCAAGTTAAGCAACGTTGGGCCTGGTTAGTACTTGGATCGGAGACGGCTTGGGAATCCCAGGTGCTGTAAGCGAAATTTTCCTACCGCTTGTTCAATGAGCAATTCTCGTTGAATTTTTGCCAAAAAATTAGACATCGTAAAAATTTCAATTGTAATTTGGGTCGAACTGTTTATTTTTCTCGAATTCTATTCAATGCTAGCGAAATTAATTTCATATGTAATGGCTTTTAGTGGAGGGTGAACTTTTTGTATTCATAAACTTTTCATTTTGCAACGTTTACTCAGCGATTTATTTGATGCTAGCCAGTGGAAATTATTGAACGTGATCCACTCTTGTGCACTTAAAAATCGTGCTGATGAATTCGGCGGTTTTATTACCCAAGTTTAGAGGTGATTCTGTGTTTGAGCTCAGTGCCTGAATGCACTCTGTGGCTTGAAAAGAAATTTTGCTCTTATGTGCATGAAATGCAAAATAAATGCTCTTATGTGCATGAAGAGATAATGATGAAATATTTTCTAGGTTAATGCTTACGGCCATACCACGTTGAAAGCACGACATCCCGTCCGATCTATCAAGTTAAGCAACGTTGGGCCTGGCTAGTACTTGGATCGGAGACGGCTTGGGAATCCCAGGTGCTGTAAGCGAAATTTTCCTACCGCTTGTTCAATGAGCAATTCTCGTTGAATTTTTGCCAAAAAATTAGACATCGTAAAAATTTCAATTGTAATTTGGGTCGAGCTGTTTATTTTTCTCGAATTCTATTCAATGCTAGCGAAATTAATTTCATATGTAATGGCTTTTAGTGGAGGGTGAACTTTTTGTATTCATAAACTTTTCATTTTGCAACGTTTACTCAGCGATTTATTTGATGCTAGCCAGTGGAAATTATTGAACGTTTACTCAGCGATTTATTTGATGCTAGCCAGTGGAAATTATTTCACGTGATCCACTCTTGTGCACTTAAAAATCGTGCTGATGAATTCGGCGGTTTTATTACCCAAGTTTAGAGGTGATTGTGTGTTTGAGCTCAGTGCCTGGATGCACTCTGTGGCTTGAAAAGAAATTTTGCTCTTATGTGCATGAAATGCAAAATAAATGCTCTTATGTGCATGAAGAGATAATGATGAAATATTTTCTAGGTTAATGCTTACGGCCATACCACGTTGAAAGCACGACATCCCGTCCGATCTATCAAGTTAAGCAACGTTGGGCCTGGCTAGTACTTGGATCGGAGACGGCTTGGGAATCCCAGGTGCTGTAAGCGAAATTTTCCTACCGCTTGTTCAATGAGCAATTCTCGTTGAATTTTTGCCAAAAAATTAGACATCGTAAAAATTTCAATTGTAATTTGGGTCGAGCTGTTTATTTTTCTCGAATTCTATTCAATGCTAGCGAAATTAATTTCATATGTAATGGCTTTTAGTGGAGGGTGAACTTTTTGTATTCATAAACTTTTCATTTTGCAACGTTTTACTCAGCGATTTATTTGATGCTAGCCAGTGGAAATTATTGAACGTGATCCACTCTTGTGCACTTAAAAATTGTGCTGATGAATTCGGCGGTTTTATTACCCAAGTTTAGAGGTAATTCTGTGTTTGAGCTCAGTGCCTGAATGCACTCTGTGGCTTGAAAAGAAATTTTGCTCTTATGTGCATGAAATGCAAAATAAATGCTCTTATGTGCATGAAGAGATAATGATGAAATATTTTCTAGGTTAATGCTTACGGCCATACCACGTTGAAAGCACGACATCCCGTCCGATCTGTCAAGTTAAGCAACGTTGGGCCTGGCTAGTACTTGGATCGGAGACGGCTTGGGAATCCCAGGTGCTGTAAGCGAAATTTTCCTACCGCTTGTTCAATGAGCAATTCTCGTTGAATTTTTGCCAAAAAAGTAGACATCGTAAAAATTTCAATTGTAATTTGGGTCGAGCTGTTTATTTTTCTCGAATTCTATTCAATGCTAGCGAAATTAATTTCATATGTAATGGCTTTTAGTGGAGGGTGAACTTTTTGTATTCATAAACTTTTCATTTTGCAACGTTTACTCAGCGATTTATTTGATGCTAGCCAGTGGAAATTATTGAACGTTTACTCAGCGATTTATTTGATGCTAGCCAGTGGAAATTATTTACGTGATCCACTCTTGTGCACTTAAAAATCGTGCTGATGAATTCGGCGGTTTTATTACCCAAGTTTAGAGGTGATTGTGTGTTTGAGCTCAGTGCCTGGATGCACTCTGTGGCTTGAAAAGAAATTTTGCTCTTATGTGCATGAAATGCAAAATAAATGCTCTTATGTGCATGAAGAGATAATGATGAAATATTTTCTAGGTTAATGCTTACGGCCATACCACGTTGAAAGCACGACATCCCGTCCGATCTATCAAGTTAAGCAACGTTGGGCCTGGCTAGTACTTGGATCGGAGACGGCTTGGGAATCCCAGGTGCTGTAAGCGAAATTTTCCTACCGCTTGTTCAATGAGCAATTCTCGTTGAATTTTTGCCAAAAAATTAGACATCGTAAAAATTTCAATTGTAATTTGGGTCGAGCTGTTTATTTTTCTCGAATTCTATTCAATGCTAGCGAAATTAATTTCATATGTAATGGCTTTTAGTGGAGGGTGAACTTTTTGTATTCATAAACTTTTCATTTTGCAACGTTTACTCAGCGATTTATTTGATGCTAGCCAGTGGAAATTATTGAACGTGATCCACTCTTGTGCACTTAAAAATTGTGCTGATGAATTCGGCGGTTCTGTTACCCAAGTTTAGAGGTAATTCTGTGTTTGAGCTCAGTGCCTGAATGCACTCTGTGGCTTGAAAAGAAATTTTGCTCTTATGTGCATGAAATGCAAAATAAATGCTCTTATGTGCATGAAGAGATAATGATGAAATATTTTCTAGGTTAATGCTTACGGCCATACCACGTTGAAAGCACGACATCCCGTCCGATCTATCAAGTTAAGCAACGTTGGGCCTGGTTAGTACTTGGATCGGAGACGGCTTGGGAATCCCAGGTGCTGTAAGCGAAATTTTCCTACCGCTTGTTCAATGAGCAATTCTCGTTGAATTTTTGCCAAAAAATTAGACATCGTAAAAATTTCAATTGTAATTTGGGTCGAGCTGTTTATTTTTCTCGAATTCTATTCAATGCTAGCGAAATTAATTTCATATGTAATGGCTTTTAGTGGAGGGTGAACTTTTTGTATTCATAAACTTTTCATTTTGCAACGTTTACTCAGCGATTTATTTGATGCTAGCCAGTGGAAATTATTGAACGTTTACTCAGCGATTTATTTGATGCTAGCCAGTGGAAATTATTGAACGTGATCCACTCTTGTGCACTTAAAAATTGTGCTGATGAATTCGGCGGTTTTATTACCCAAGTTTAGAGGTAGTTCTGTGTTTGAGCTGAGTGCCTGAATGCACTCTGTGGCTTGAAAAGAAATTTTGCTCTTATGTGCATGAAATGCAAAATAAATGCTCTTATGTGCATGAAGAGATAATGATGAAATATTTTCTAGGTTAATGCTTACGGCCATACCACGTTGAAAGCACGACATCCCGTCCGATCTATCAAGTTAAGCAACGTTGGGCCTGGCTAGTACTTGGATCGGAGACGGCTTGGGAATCCCAGGTGCTGTAAGCGAAATTTTCCTACCGCTTGTTCAATGAGCAATTCTCGTTGAATTTTTGCCAAAAAATTAGACATCGTAAAAATTTCAATTGTAATTTGGGTCGAGCTGTTTATTTTTCTCGAATTCTATTCAATGCTAGCGAAATTAATTTCATATGTAATGGCTTTTAGTGGAGGGTGAACTTTTTGTATTCATAAACTTTTCATTTTGCAACGTTTACTCAGCGATTTATTTGATGCTAGCCAGTGGAAATTATTGAACGTTTACTCAGCGATTTATTTGATGCTAGCCAGTGGAAATTATTGAACGTTTACTCAGCGATTTATTTGATGCCCACGTGATCCACTCTTGTGCACTTAAAAATTGTGCTGATGAATTCGGCGGTTTTATTACCCAAGTTTAGAGGTGATTGTGTGTTTGAGCTCAGTGCCTGGATGCACTCTGTGGCTTGAAAAGAAATTTTGCTCTTATGTGCATGAAATGCAAAATAAATGCTCTTATGTGCATGAAGAGATAATGATGAAATATTTTCTAGGTTAATGCTTACGGCCATACCACGTTGAAAGCACGACATCCCGTCCGATCTGTCAAGTTAAGCAACGTTGGGCCTGGTTAGTACTTGGATCGGAGACGGCTTGGGAATCCCAGGTGCTGTAAGCGAAATTTTCCTACCGCTTGTTCAATGAGCAATTCTCGTTGAATTTTTGCCAAAAAATTAGACATCGTAAAAATTTCAATTGTAATTTGGGTCGAACTGTTTATTTTTCTCGAATTCTATTCAATGCTAGCGAAATTAATTTCATATGTAATGGCTTTTAGTGGAGGGTGAACTTTTTGTATTCATAAACTTTTCATTTTGCAACGTTTACTCAGCGATTTATTTGATGCTAGCCAGTGGAAATTATTGAACGTTTACTCAGCGATTTATTTGATGCTAGCCAGTGGAAATTATTTAACGTGATCCACTCTTGTGCACTTAAAAATCGTGCTGATGACTTCGGCGGTTTTATTACCCAAGTTTAGAGGTGATTGTGTGTTTGAGCTCAGTGCCTGGATGCACTCTGTGGCTTGAAAAGAAATTTTGCTCTTATGTGCATGAAATGCAAAATAAATGCTCTTATGTGCATGAAGAGATAATGATGAAATATTTTCTAGGTTAATGCTTACGGCCATACCACGTTGAAAGCACGACATCCCGTCCGATCTGTCAAGTTAAGCAACGTTGGGCCTGGTTAGTACTTGGATCGGAGACGGCTTGGGAATCCCAGGTGCTGTAAGCGAAATTTTCCTACCGCTTGTTCAATGAGCAATTCTCGTTGAATTTTTGCCAAAAAATTAGACATCGTAAAAATTTCAATTGTAATTTGGGTCGAACTGTTTATTTTTCTCGAATTCTATTCAATGCTAGCGAAATTAATTTCATATGTAATGGCTTTTAGTGGAGGGTGAACTTTTTGTATTCATAAACTTTTCATTTTGCAACGTTTACTCAGCGATTTATTTGATGCTAGCCAGTGGAAATTATTGAACGTTTACTCAGCGATTTATTTGATGCTAGCCAGTGGAAATTAAACGTGATCCACTCTTGTGCACTGAAAATGTGCTGAATTCGGCGGTTTTATTACCCAAGTTTAGAGGTAATTGTGTGTTTGAGCTCAGTGCCTGAATGCACTCTGTGGCTTGAAAAGAAATTTTGCTCTTATGTGCATGAAATGCAAAATAAATGCTCTTATGTGCATGAAGAGATAATGATGAAATATTTTCTAGGTTAATGCTTACGGCCATACCACGTTGAAAGCACGACATCCCGTCCGATCTGTCAAGTTAAGCAACGTTGGGCCTGGTTAGTACTTGGATCGGAGACGGCTTGGGAATCCCAGGTGCTGTAAGCGAAATTTTCCTACCGCTTGTTCAATGAGCAATTCTCGTTGAATTTTTGCCAAAAAATTAGACATCGTAAAAATTTCAATTGTAATTTGGGTCGAACTGTTTATTTTTCTCGAATTCTATTCAATGCTAGCGAAATTAATTTCATATGTAATGGCTTTTAGTGGAGGGTGAACTTTTTGTATTCATAAACTTTTCATTTTGCAACGTTTACTCAGCGATTTATTTGATGCTAGCCAGTGGAAATTATTGAACGTTTACTCAGCGATCTAACGTGCCTACCGTGTCTTTATTGAACGTGATCCACTCTTGTGCACTTAAAAATTGTGCTGATGAATTCGGCGGTTTTATTACCCAAGTTTAGAGGTAGTTCTGTGTTTGAGCTGAGTGCTTGAATGCACTCTGTGGCTTGAAAAGAAATTTTGCTCTTATGTGCATGAAATGCAAAATAAATGCTCTTATGTGCATGAAGAGATAATGATGAAATATTTTCTAGGTTAATGCTTACGGCCATACCACGTTGAAAGCACGACATCCCGTCCGATCTGTCAAGTTAAGCAACGTTGGGCCTGGTTAGTACTTGGATCGGAGACGGCTTGGGAATCCCAGGTGCTGTAAGCGAAATTTTCCTACCGCTTGTTCAATGAGCAATTCTCGTTGAATTTTTGCCAAAAAATTAGACATCGTAAAAATTTCAATTGTAATTTGGGTCGAACTGTTTATTTTTCTCGAATTCTATTCAATGCTAGCGAAATTAATTTCATATGTAATGGCTTTTAGTGGAGGGTGAACTTTTTGTATTCATAAACTTTTCATTTTGCAACGTTTACTCAGCGATTTATTTGATGCTAGCCAGTGGAAATTATTGAACGTTTACTCAGCGATTTATTTGATGCTAGCCAGTGGAAATTATTGAACGTGATCCACTCTTGTGCACTTAAAAATTGTGCTGATGAATTCGGCGGTTTTATTACCCAAGTTTAGAGGTAGTTCTGTGTTTGAGCTGAGTGCTTGAATGCACTCTGTGGCTTGAAAAGAAATTTTGCTCTTATGTGCATGAAATGCAAAATAAATGCTCTTATGTGCATGAAGAGATAATGATGAAATATTTTCTAGGTTAATGCTTACGGCCATACCACGTTGAAAGCACGACATCCCGTCCGATCTGTCAAGTTAAGCAACGTTGGGCCTGGTTAGTACTTGGATCGGAGACGGCTTGGGAATCCCAGGTGCTGTAAGCGAAATTTTCCTACCGCTTGTTCAATGAGCAATTCTCGTTGAATTTTTGCCAAAAAATTAGACATCGTAAAAATTTCAATTGTAATTTGGGTCGAACTGTTTATTTTTCTCGAATTCTATTCAATGCTAGCGAAATTAATTTCATATGTAATGGCTTTTAGTGGAGGGTGAACTTTTTGTATTCATAAACTTTTCATTTTGCAACGTTTACTCAGCGATTTATTTGATGCTAGCCAGTGGAAATTATTGAACGTTTACTCAGCGATTTATTTGATGCTAGCCAGTGGAAATTATTGAACGTGATCCACTCTTGTGCACTTAAAAATTGTGCTGATGAATTCGGCGGTTTTATTACCCAAGTTTAGAGGTAGTTCTGTGTTTGAGCTGAGTGCTTGATGCACTCTGTGGCTTGAAAAGAAATTTTGCTCTTATGTGCATGAAATGCAAAATAAATGCTCTTATGTGCATGAAGAGATAATGATGAAATATTTTCTAGGTTAATGCTTACGGCCATACCACGTTGAAAGCACGACATCCCGTCCGATCTGTCAAGTTAAGCAACGTTGGGCCTGGTTAGTACTTGGATCGGAGACGGCTTGGGAATCCCAGGTGCTGTAAGCGAAATTTTCCTACCGCTTGTTCAATGAGCAATTCTCGTTGAATTTTTGCCAAAAAATTAGACATCGTAAAAATTTCAATTGTAATTTGGGTCGAACTGTTTATTTTTCTCGAATTCTATTCAATGCTAGCGAAATTAATTTCATATGTAATGGCTTTTAGTGGAGGGTGAACTTTTTGTATTCATAAACTTTTCATTTTGCAACGTTTACTCAGCGATTTATTTGATGCTAGCCAGTGGAAATTATTGAACGTTTACTCAGCGATTTATTTGATGCTAGCCAGTGGAAATTATTGAACGTGATCCACTCTTGTGCACTTAAAAATTGTGCTGATGAATTCGGCGGTTTTATTACCCAAGTTTAGAGGTAATTCTGTGTTTGAGCTCAGTGCCTGAATGCACTCTGTGGCTTGAAAAGAAATTTTGCTCTTATGTGCATGAAATGCAAAATAAATGCTCTTATGTGCATGAAGAGATAATGATGAAATATTTTCTAGGTTAATGCTTACGGCCATACCACGTTGAAAGCACGACATCCCGTCCGATCTGTCAAGTTAAGCAACGTTGGGCCTGGTTAGTACTTGGATCGGAGACGGCTTGGGAATCCCAGGTGCTGTAAGCGAAATTTTCCTACCGCTTGTTCAATGAGCAATTCTCGTTGAATTTTTGCCAAAAAATTAGACATCGTAAAAATTTCAATTGTAATTTGGGTCGAACTGTTTATTTTTCTCGAATTCTATTCAATGCTAGCGAAATTAATTTCATATGTAATGGCTTTTAGTGGAGGGTGAACTTTTTGTATTCATAAACTTTTCATTTTGCAACGTTTACTCAGCGATTTATTTGATGCTAGCCAGTGGAAATTATTGAACGTGCGATTTATTTGATGCTAGCCAGTGGAAATTATTGAACGTCTTGTGCACTTAAAAATTGTGCTGATGAATTCGGCGGTTTTATTACCCAAGTTTAGAGGTAATTCTGTGTTTGAGCTCAGTGCCTGAATGCACTCTGTGGCTTGAAAAGAAATTTTGCTCTTATGTGCATGAAATGCAAAATAAATGCTCTTATGTGCATGAAGAGATAATGATGAAATATTTTCTAGGTTAATGCTTACGGCCATACCACGTTGAAAGCACGACATCCCGTCCGATCTGTCAAGTTAAGCAACGTTGGGCCTGGTTAGTACTTGGATCGGAGACGGCTTGGGAATCCCAGGTGCTGTAAGCGAAATTTTCCTACCGCTTGTTCAATGTGCAATTGTCGTTGAATTTTTGCCAAAAAATTAGACATCGTAAAAATTTCAATTGTAATTTGGGTCGAACTGTTTATTTTTCTCGAATTCTATTCAATGCTAGCGAAATTAATTTCATATGTAATGGCTTTTAGTGGAGGGTGAACTTTTTGTATTCATAAACTTTTCATTTTGCAACGTTTACTCAGCGATTTATTTGATGCTAGCCAGTGGAAATTATTGAACGTTTACTCAGCGATTTATTTGATGCTAGCCAGTGGAAATTATTGAACGTGATCCACTCTTGTGCACTTAAAAATTGTGCTGATGAATTCGGCGGTTTTATTACCCAAGTTTAGAGGTAGTTCTGTGTTTGAGCTCAGTGCCTGAATGCACTCTGTGGCTTGAAAAGAAATTTTGCTCTTATGTGCATGAAATGCAAAATAAATGCTCTTATGTGCATGAAGAGATAATGATGAAATATTTTCTAGGTTAATGCTTACGGCCATACCACGTTGAAAGCACGACATCCCGTCCGATCTGTCAAGTTAAGCAACGTTGGGCCTGGTTAGTACTTGGATCGGAGACGGCTTGGGAATCCCAGGTGCTGTAAGCGAAATTTTCCTACCGCTTGTTCAATGTGCAATTGTCGTTGAATTTTTGCCAAAAAATTAGACATCGTAAAAATTTCAATTGTAATTTGGGTCGAACTGTTTATTTTTCTCGAATTCTATTCAATGCTAGCGAAATTAATTTCATATGTAATGGCTTTTAGTGGAGGGTGAACTTTTTGTATTCATAAACTTTTCATTTTGCAACGTTTACTCAGCGATTTATTTGATGCTAGCCAGTGGAAATTATTGAACGTGATCCCACTCTTTGGCACTTAAAAATTGTGCTGATGAATTCGGCGGTTTTATTACCCAAGTTTAGAGGTAGTTCTGTGTTTGAGCTCAGTGCTTGAATGCACTCTGTGGCTTGAAAAGAAATTTTGCTCTTATGTGCATGAAATGCAAAATAAATGCTCTTATGTGCATGAAGAGATAATGATGAAATATTTTCTAGGTTAATGCTTACGGCCATACCACGTTGAAAGCACGACATCCCGTCCGATCTGTCAAGTTAAGCAACGTTGGGCCTGGTTAGTACTTGGATCGGAGACGGCTTGGGAATCCCAGGTGCTGTAAGCGAAATTTTCCTACCGCTTGTTCAATGTGCAATTGTCGTTGAATTTTTGCCAAAAAATTACACATCGTAAAAATTTCAATTGTAATTTGGGTCGAACTGTTTATTTTTCTCGAATTCTATTCAATGCTAGCGAAATTAATTTCATATGTAATGGCTTTTAGTGGAGGGTGAACTTTTTGTATTCATAAACTTTTCATTTTGCAACGTTTACTCAGCGATTTATTTGATGCTAGCCAGTGGAAATTATTGAACGTGATTGGCACTTAAAAATTGTGCACTTAAAAATTGTGCTGATGAATTCGGCGGTTTTATTACCCAAGTTTAGAGGTAGTTCTGTGTTTGAGCTCAGTGCCTGAATGCACTCTGTGGCTTGAAAAGAAATTTTGCTCTTATGTGCATGAAATGCAAAATAAATGCTCTTATGTGCATGAAGAGATAATGATGAAATATTTTCTAGGTTAATGCTTACGGCCATACCACGTTGAAAGCACGACATCCCGTCCGATCTGTCAAGTTAAGCAACGTTGGGCCTGGTTAGTACTTGGATCGGAGACGGCTTGGGAATCCCAGGTGCTGTAAGCGAAATTTTCCTACCGCTTGTTCAATGTGCAATTGTCGTTGAATTTTTGCCAAAAAATTACACATCGTAAAAATTTCAATTGTAATTTGGGTCGAACTGTTTATTTTTCTCGAATTCTATTCAATGCTAGCGAAATTAATTTCATATGTAATGGCTTTTAGTGGAGGGTGAACTTTTTGTATTCATAAACTTTTCATTTTGCAACGTTTACTCAGCGATTTATTTGATGCTAGCCAGTGGAAATTATTGAACGTTTACTCAGCGATTTATTTGATGCTAGCCAGTGGAAATTATTGAACGTGATCCACTCTTGTGCACTTAAAAATTGTGCTGATGAATTCGGCGGTTTTATTACCCAAGTTTAGAGGTAGTTCTGTGTTTGAGCTCAGTGCCTGAATGCACTCTGTGGCTTGAAAAGAAATTTTGCTCTTATGTGCATGAAATGCAAAATAAATGCTCTTATGTGCATGAAGAGATAATGATGAAATATTTTCTAGGTTAATGCTTACGGCCATACCACGTTGAAAGCACGACATCCCGTCCGATCTGTCAAGTTAAGCAACGTTGGGCCTGGTTAGTACTTGGATCGGAGACGGCTTGGGAATCCCAGGTGCTGTAAGCGAAATTTTCCTACCGCTTGTTCAATGAGCAATTCTCGTTGAATTTTTGCCAAAAAATTAGACATCGTAAAAATTTCAATTGTAATTTGGGTCGAACTGTTTATTTTTCTCGAATTCTATTCAATGCTAGCGAAATTAATTTCATATGTAATGGCTTTTAGTGGAGGGTGAACTTTTTGTATTCATAAACTTTTCATTTTGCAACGTTTACTCAGCGATTTATTTGATGCTAGCCAGTGGAAATTATTGAACGTTTACTCAGCGATTTATTTGATGCTAGCCAGTGGAAATTATTGAACGTTTACTCAGATTTATTTGATGCCCAGTGGAAATTATTGAACGTGATCCACTCTTGTGCACTTAAAAATTGTGCTTATGACTTCGGCGGTTTTATTACCCAAGTTTAGAGGTAATTGTGTGTTTGAGCTCAGTGCCTGAATGCACTCTGTGGCTTGAAAAGAAATTTTGCTCTTATGTGCGTGAAATGCAAAATAAATGCTCTTATGTGCATGAAGAGATAATGATGAAATATTTTCTAGGTTAATGCTTACGGCCATACCACGTTGAAAGCACGACATCCCGTCCGATCTGTCAAGTTAAGCAACGTTGGGCCTGGTTAGTACTTGGATCGGAGACGGCTTGGGAATCCCAGGTGCTGTAAGCGAAATTTTCCTACCGCTTGTTCAATGAGCAATTCTCGTTGAATTTTTGCCAAAAAATTAGACATCGTAAAAATTTCAATTGTAATTTGGGTCGAACTGTTTATTTTTCTCGAATTCTATTCAATGCTAGCGAAATTAATTTCATATGTAATGGCTTTTAGTGGAGGGTGAACTTTTTGTATTCATAAACTTTTCATTTTGCAACGTTTACTCAGCGATTTATTTGATGCTAGCCAGTGGAAATTATTGAACGTTTACTCAGCGATTTATTTGATGCTAGCCAGTGGAAATTATTGAACGTGATGTGCACTTAAAAATTGTGCTTATGAATTCGGCGGTTTTATTACCCAAGTTTAGAGGTAATTGTGTGTTTGAGCTCAGTGCCTGAATGCACTCTGTGGCTTGAAAAGAAATTTTGCTCTTATGTGCGTGAAATGCAAAATAAATGCTCTTATGTGCATGAAGAGATAATGATGAAATATTTTCTAGGTTAATGCTTACGGCCATACCACGTTGAAAGCACGACATCCCGTCCGATCTGTCAAGTTAAGCAACGTTGGGCCTGGTTAGTACTTGGATCGGAGACGGCTTGGGAATCCCAGGTGCTGTAAGCGAAATTTTCCTACCGCTTGTTCAATGAGCAATTGTCGTTGAATTTTTGCCAAAAAATTAGACATCGTAAAAATTTCAATTGTAATTTGGGTCGAACTGTTTATTTTTCTCGAATTCTATTCAATGCTAGCGAAATTAATTTCATATGTAATGGCTTTTAGTGGAGGGTGAACTTTTTGTATTCATAAACTTTTCATTTTGCAACGTTTACTCAGCGATTTATTTGATGCTAGCCAGTGGAAATTATTGAACGTTTACTCAGCGATTTATTTGATGCTAGCCAGTGGAAATTATTGAACGTTTACTCAGCGATTTATTTGATGCTAGCCAGTGGAAATTATTGAACGTGATCTCTTGTGCACTTAAAAATTGTGCTGATGAATTCGGTTTTATTACCCAAGTTTAGAGGTAATTCTGTGTTTGAGCTCAGTGCCTGAATGCACTCTGTGGCTTGAAAAGAAATTTTGCTCTTATGTGCATGAAATGCAAAATAAATGCTCTTATGTGCATGAAGAGATAATGATGAAATATTTTCTAGGTTAATGCTTACGGCCATACCACGTTGAAAGCACGACATCCCGTCCGATCTGTCAAGTTAAGCAACGTTGGGCCTGGTTAGTACTTGGATCGGAGACGGCTTGGGAATCCCAGGTGCTGTAAGCGAAATTTTCCTACCGCTTGTTCAATGTGCAATTGTCGTTGAATTTTTGCCAAAAAATTAGACATCGTAAAAATTTCAATTGTAATTTGGGTCGAACTGTTTATTTTTCTCGAATTCTATTCAATGCTAGCGAAATTAATTTCATATGTAATGGCTTTTAGTGGAGGGTGAACTTTTTGTATTCATAAACTTTTCATTTTGCAACGTTTACTCAGCGATTTATTTGATGCTAGCCAGTGGAAATTATTGAACGTTTACTCAGCGATTTATTTGATGCTAGCCAGTGGAAATTATTGAACGTGATCCACTCTTGTGCACTTAAAAATTGTGCTGATGAATTCGGCGGTTTTATTACCCAAGTTTAGAGGTAATTGTGTGTTTGAGCTCAGTGCCTGGATGCACTCTGTGGCTTGAAAAGAAATTTTGCTCTTATGTGCGTGAAATGCAAAATAAATGCTCTTATGTGCATGAAGAGATAATGATGAAATATTTTCTAGGTTAATGCTTACGGCCATACCACGTTGAAAGCACGACATCCCGTCCGATCTGTCAAGTTAAGCAACGTTGGGCCTGGTTAGTACTTGGATCGGAGACGGCTTGGGAATCCCAGGTGCTGTAAGCGAAATTTTCCTACCGCTTGTTCAATGAGCAATTGTCGTTGAATTTTTGCCAAAAAATTAGACATCGTAAAAATTTCAATTGTAATTTGGGTCGAACTGTTTATTTTTCTCGAATTCTATTCAATGCTAGCGAAATTAATTTCATATGTAATGGCTTTTAGTGGAGGGTGAACTTTTTGTATTCATAAACTTTTCATTTTGCAACGTTTACTCAGCGATTTATTTGATGCTAGCCAGTGGAAATTATTGAACGTTTACTCAGCGATTTATTTGATGCTAGCCAGTGGAAATTATTGAACGTGATCCACTCTTGTGCACTTAAAAATTGTGCTGATGAATTCGGCGGTTTTATTACCCAAGTTTAGAGGTAGTTCTGTGTTTGAGCTCAGTGCCTGAATGCACTCTGTGGCTTGAAAAGAAATTTTGCTCTTATGTGCATGAAATGCAAAATAAATGCTCTTATGTGCATGAAGAGATAATGATGAAATATTTTCTAGGTTAATGCTTACGGCCATACCACGTTGAAAGCACGACATCCCGTCCGATCTGTCAAGTTAAGCAACGTTGGGCCTGGTTAGTACTTGGATCGGAGACGGCTTGGGAATCCCAGGTGCTGTAAGCGAAATTTTCCTACCGCTTGTTCAATGTGCAATTGTCGTTGAATTTTTGCCAAAAAATTAGACATCGTAAAAATTTCAATTGTAATTTGGGTCGAACTGTTTATTTTTCTCGAATTCTATTCAATGCTAGCGAAATTAATTTCATATGTAATGGCTTTTAGTGGAGGGTGAACTTTTTGTATTCATAAACTTTTCATTTTGCAACGTTTACTCAGCGATTTATTTGATGCTAGCCAGTGGAAATTATTGAACGTTTACTCAGCGATTTATTTGATGCTAGCCAGTGGAAATTATTGAACGTGATCACTCTTGTGCACTTAAAAATTGTGCTGATGAATTCGGCGGTTTTATTACCCAAGTTTAGAGGTAATTGTGTGTTTGAGCTCAGTGCCTGAATGCACTCTGTGGCTTGAAAAGAAATTTTGCTCTTATGTGCGTGAAATGCAAAATAAATGCTCTTATGTGCATGAAGAGATAATGATGAAATATTTTCTAGGTTAATGCTTACGGCCATACCACGTTGAAAGCACGACATCCCGTCCGATCTGTCAAGTTAAGCAACGTTGGGCCTGGTTAGTACTTGGATCGGAGACGGCTTGGGAATCCCAGGTGCTGTAAGCGAAATTTTCCTACCGCTTGTTCAATGTGCAATTGTCGTTGAATTTTTGCCAAAAAATTACACATCGTAAAAATTTCAATTGTAATTTGGGTCGAACTGTTTATTTTTCTCGAATTCTATTCAATGCTAGCGAAATTAATTTCATATGTAATGGCTTTTAGTGGAGGGTGAACTTTTTGTATTCATAAACTTTTCATTTTGCAACGTTTACTCAGCGATTTATTTGATGCTAGCCAGTGGAAATTATTGAACGTTTACTCAGCGATTTATTTGATGCTAGCCAGTGGAAATTATTGAACGTGATCCACTCTTGTGCACTTAAAAATTGTGCTGATGAATTCGGCGGTTTTATTACCCAAGTTTAGAGGTAGTTCTGTGTTTGAGCTGAGTGCTTGAATGCACTCTGTGGCTTGAAAAGAAATTTTGCTCTTATGTGCATGAAATGCAAAATAAATGCTCTTATGTGCATGAAGAGATAATGATGAAATATTTTCTAGGTTAATGCTTACGGCCATACCACGTTGAAAGCACGACATCCCGTCCGATCTGTCAAGTTAAGCAACGTTGGGCCTGGTTAGTACTTGGATCGGAGACGGCTTGGGAATCCCAGGTGCTGTAAGCGAAATTTTCCTACCGCTTGTTCAATGAGCAATTCTCGTTGAATTTTTGCCAAAAAATTAGACATCGTAAAAATTTCAATTGTAATTTGGGTCGAACTGTTTATTTTTCTCGAATTCTATTCAATGCTAGCGAAATTAATTTCATATGTAATGGCTTTTAGTGGAGGGTGAACTTTTTGTATTCATAAACTTTTCATTTTGCAACGTTTACTCAGCGATTTATTTGATGCTAGCCAGTGGAAATTATTGAACGTTTACTCAGCGATTTATTTGATGCTAGCCAGTGGAAATTGTGCGTGATGAATTCTTGTGCACTTAAAAATTGTGCGATGTTCGGCGGTTTTATTACCCAAGTTTAGAGGTAATTGTGTGTTTGAGCTCAGTGCCTGAATGCACTCTGTGGCTTGAAAAGAAATTTTGCTCTTATGTGCGTGAAATGCAAAATAAATGCTCTTATGTGCATGAAGAGATAATGATGAAATATTTTCTAGGTTAATGCTTACGGCCATACCACGTTGAAAGCACGACATCCCGTCCGATCTGTCAAGTTAAGCAACGTTGGGCCTGGTTAGTACTTGGATCGGAGACGGCTTGGGAATCCCAGGTGCTGTAAGCGAAATTTTCCTACCGCTTGTTCAATGAGCAATTCTCGTTGAATTTTTGCCAAAAAATTAGACATCGTAAAAATTTCAATTGTAATTTGGGTCGAACTGTTTATTTTTCTCGAATTCTATTCAATGCTAGCGAAATTAATTTCATATGTAATGGCTTTTAGTGGAGGGTGAACTTTTTGTATTCATAAACTTTTCATTTTGCAACGTTTACTCAGCGATTTATTTGATGCTAGCCAGTGGAAATTATTGAACGTTTACTCAGCGATTTATTTGATGCTAGCCAGTGGAAATTATTGAACGTTTACTCAGCGATTTATTTGATGCTAGCCAGTGGAAATTATTGAACGTGATCCACTCTTGTGCACTTAAAAATTGTGCTGATGAATTCGGCGGTTTTATTACCCAAGTTTAGAGGTAATTGTGTGTTTGAGCTCAGTGCCTGAATGCACTCTGTGGCTTGAAAAGAAATTTTGCTCTTATGTGCGTGAAATGCAAAATAAATGCTCTTATGTGCATGAAGAGATAATGATGAAATATTTTCTAGGTTAATGCCTACGGCCATACCACGTTGAAAGCACGACATCCCGTCCGATCTGTCAAGTTAAGCAACGTTGGGCCTGGTTAGTACTTGGATCGGAGACGGCTTGGGAATCCCAGGTGCTGTAAGCGAAATTTTCCTACCGCTTGTTCAATGAGCAATTCTCGTTGAATTTTTGCCAAAAAATTAGACATCGTAAAAATTTCAATTGTAATTTGGGTCGAACTGTTTATTTTTCTCGAATTCTATTCAATGCTAGCGAAATTAATTTCATATGTAATGGCTTTTAGTGGAGGGTGAACTTTTTGTATTCATAAACTTTTCATTTTGCAACGTTTACTCAGCGATTTATTTGATGCTAGCCAGTGGAAATTATTGAACGTTTACTCAGCGATTTATTTGATGCTAGCCAGTGGAAATTATTGAACGTGATCCTCTTGTGCACTTAAAAATTGTGCTGATGAATTCGGCGGTTTTATTACCCAAGTTTAGAGGTAATTGTGTGTTTGAGCTCAGTGCCTGAATGCACTCTGTGGCTTGAAAAGAAATTTTGCTCTTATGTGCATGAAATGCAAAATAAATGCTCTTATGTGCATGAAGAGATAATGATGAAATATTTTCTAGGTTAATGCTTACGGCCATACCACGTTGAAAGCACGACATCCCGTCCGATCTGTCAAGTTAAGCAACGTTGGGCCTGGTTAGTACTTGGATCGGAGACGGCTTGGGAATCCCAGGTGCTGTAAGCGAAATTTTCCTACCGCTTGTTCAATGAGCAATTCTCGTTGAATTTTTGCCAAAAAATTAGACATCGTAAAAATTTCAATTGTAATTTGGGTCGAACTGTTTATTTTTCTCGAATTCTATTCAATGCTAGCGAAATTAATTTCATATGTAATGGCTTTTAGTGGAGGGTGAACTTTTTGTATTCATAAACTTTTCATTTTGCAACGTTTACTCAGCGATTTATTTGATGCTAGCCAGTGGAAATTATTGAACGTTTACTCAGCGATTTATTTGATGCTAGCCAGTGGAAATTATTGAACGTGCGATCTAGCCACGTGATGTGCACTTAAAAATTGTGCTGATGAATTCGGCGTTTTATTACCCAAGTTTAGAGGTAATTGTGTGTTTGAGCTCAGTGCCTGGATGCACTCTGTGGCTTGAAAAGAAATTTTGCTCTTATGTGCGTGAAATGCAAAATAAATGCTCTTATGTGCATGAAGAGATAATGATGAAATATTTTCTAGGTTAATGCCTACGGCCATACCACGTTGAAAGCACGACATCCCGTCCGATCTGTCAAGTTAAGCAACGTTGGGCCTGGTTAGTACTTGGATCGGAGACGGCTTGGGAATCCCAGGTGCTGTAAGCGAAATTTTTATACCGCTTGTTCAATGAGCAATTCTCGTTGAATTTTTGCCAAAAAATTAGACATCGTAAAAATTTCAATTGTAATTTGGGTCGAACTGTTTATTTTTCTCGAATTCTATTCAATGCTAGCGAAATTAATTTCATATGTAATGGCTTTTAGTGGAGGGTGAACTTTTTGTATTCATAAACTTTTCATTTTGCAACGTTTACTCAGCGATTTATTTGATGCTAGCCAGTGGAAATTATTGAACGTTTACTCAGCGATTTATTTGATGCTAGCCAGTGGAAATTATTGAACGTGATCCGGTCTTGTGCACTTAAAAATTGTGCTTATGACTTCGGCTGTTTTATTACCCAAGTTTAGAGGTAATTGTGTGTTTGAGCTCAGTGCCTGGATGCACTCTGTGGCTTGAAAAGAAATTTTGCTCTTATGTGCGTGAAATGCAAAATAAATGCTCTTATGTGCATGAAGAGATAATGATGAAATATTTTCTAGGTTAATGCCTACGGCCATACCACGTTGAAAGCACGACATCCCGTCCGATCTGTCAAGTTAAGCAACGTTGGGCCTGGTTAGTACTTGGATCGGAGACGGCTTGGGAATCCCAGGTGCTGTAAGCGAAATTTTCCTACCGCTTGTTCAATGAGCAATTCTCGTTGAATTTTTGCCAAAAAATTAGACATCGTAAAAATTTCAGTTGTAATTTGGGTCGAACTGTTTATTTTTCTCGAATTCTATTCAATGCTAGCGAAATTAATTTCATATGTAATGGCTTTTAGTGGAGGGTGAACTTTTTGTATTCATAAACTTTTCATTTTGCAACGATTTTACGTTTACTCAGCGATTTATTTGATGCTAGCCAGTGGAAATTATTGAACGTTTACTCAGCGATTTATTTGATGCTAGCCAGTGGAAATTATTGAACGTGATCCGGTCTTGTGCACTTAAAAATTGTGCTTATGACTTCGGCTGTTTTATTACCCAAGTTTAGAGGTAATTGTGTGTTTGAGCTCAGTGCCTGGATGCACTCTGTGGCTTGAAAAGAAATTTTGCTCTTATGTGCGTGAAATGCAAAATAAATGCTCTTATGTGCATGAAGAGATAATGATGAAATATTTTCTAGGTTAATGCCTACGGCCATACCACGTTGAAAGCACGACATCCCGTCCGATCTGTCAAGTTAAGCAACGTTGGGCCTGGTTAGTACTTGGATCGGAGACGGCTTGGGAATCCCAGGTGCTGTAAGCGAAATTTTTATACCGCTTGTTCAATGAGCAATTCTCGTTGAATTTTTGCCAAAAAATTAGACATCGTAAAAATTTCAGTTGTAATTTGGGTCGAACTGTTTATTTTTCTCGAATTCTATTCAATGCTAGCGAAATTAATTTCATATGTAATGGCTTTTAGTGGAGGGTGAACTTTTTGTATTCATAAACTTTTCATTTTGCAACGTTTACTCAGCGATTTATTTGATGCTAGCCAGTGGAAATTATTGAACGTTTACTCAGCGATTTATTTGATGCTAGCCAGTGGAAATTATTGAACGTGATCCACTCTTGTGCACTTAAAAATTGTGCTGATGAATTCGGCGGTTTTATTACCCAAGTTTAGAGGTAATTGTGTGTTTGAGCTCAGTGCCTGGATGCACTCTGTGGCTTGAAAAGAAATTTTGCTCTTATGTGCGTGAAATGCAAAATAAATGCTCTTATGTGCATGAAGAGATAATGATGAAATATTTTCTAGGTTAATGCCTACGGCCATACCACGTTGAAAGCACGACATCCCGTCCGATCTGTCAAGTTAAGCAACGTTGGGCCTGGTTAGTACTTGGATCCGAGACGGCTTGGGAATCCCAGGTGCTGTAAGCGAAATTTTCCTACCGCTTGTTCAATGAGCAATTCTCGTTGAATTTTTGCCAAAAAATTAGACATCGTAAAAATTTCAATTGTAATTTGGGTCGAACTGTTTATTTTTCTCGAATTCTATTCAATGCTAGCGAAATTAATTTCATATGTAATGGCTTTTAGTGGAGGGTGAACTTTTTGTATTCATAAACTTTTCATTTTGCAACGTTTACTCAGCGATTTATTTGATGCTAGCCAGTGGAAATTATTGAACGTTTACTCAGCGATTTATTTGATGCTAGCCAGTGGAAATTATTGAACGTGATCCACTCTTGTGCACTTAAAAATTGTGCTGATGAATTCGGCGGTTTTATTACCCAAGTTTAGAGGTAATTGTGTGTTTGAGCTCAGTGCCTGGATGCACTCTGTGGCTTGAAAAGAAATTTTGCTCTTATGTGCATGAAATGCAAAATAAATGCTCTTATGTGCATGAAGAGATAATGATGAAATATTTTCTAGGTTAATGCTTACGGCCATACCACGTTGAAAGCACGACATCCCGTCCGATCTGTCAAGTTAAGCAACGTTGGGCCTGGTTAGTACTTGGATCGGAGACGGCTTGGGAATCCCAGGTGCTGTAAGCGAAATTTTCCTACCGCTTGTTCAATGAGCAATTCTCGTTGAATTTTTGCCAAAAAATTAGACATCGTAAAAATTTCAATTGTAATTTGGGTCGAACTGTTTATTTTTCTCGAATTCTATTCAATGCTAGCGAATTAATTTCATATGTAATGGCTTTTAGTGGAGGGTGAACTTTTTGTATTCATAAACTTTTCATTTTGCAACGTTTACTCAGCGATTTATTTGATGCTAGCCAGTGGAAATTATTGAACGTTTACTCAGCGATTTATTTGATGCTAGCCAGTGGAAATTATTGAACGTGATCCACTCTTGTGCACTTAAAAATTGTGGTGATGAATTCGGCGGTTTTATTACCCAAGTTTAGAGGTGATTGTGTGTTTGAGCTCAGTGCCTGGATGCACTCTGTGGCTTGAAAAGAAATTTTGCTCTTATGTGCGTGAAATGCAAAATAAATGCTCTTATGTGCATGAAGAGATAATGATGAAATATTTTCTAGGTTAATGCTTACGGCCATACCACGTTGAAAGCACGACATCCCGTCCGATCTGTCAAGTTAAGCAACGTTGGGCCTGGTTAGTACTTGGATCGGAGACGGCTTGGGAATCCCAGGTGCTGTAAGCGAAATTTTCCTACCGCTTGTTCAATGAGCAATTCTCGTTGAATTTTTGCCAAAAAATTAGACATCGTAAAAATTTCAATTGTAATTTGGGTCGAACTGTTTATTTTTCTCGAATTCTATTCAATGCTAGCGAAATTAATTTCATATGTAATGGCTTTTAGTGGAGGGTGAACTTTTTGTATTCATAAACTTTTCATTTTGCAACGTTTACTCAGCGATTTATTTGATGCTAGCCAGTGGAAATTATTGAACGTTTACTCAGCGATTTATTTGATGCTAGCCAGTGGAAATTATTGAACGTGATCTCTTGTGCACTTAAAAATTGTGGTGATGAATTCGGCGGTTTTATTACCCAAGTTTAGAGGTAATTGTGTGTTTGAGCTCAGTGCCTGAATGCACTCTGTGGCTTGAAAAGAAATTTTGCTCTTATGTGCGTGAAATGCAAAATAAATGCTCTTATGTGCATGAAGAGATAATGATGAAATATTTTCTAGGTTAATGCCTACGGCCATACCACGTTGAAAGCACGACATCCCGTCCGATCTGTCAAGTTAAGCAACGTTGGGCCTGGTTAGTACTTGGATCGGAGACGGCTTGGGAATCCCAGGTGCTGTAAGCGAAATTTTCCTACCGCTTGTTCAATGTGCAATTGTCGTTGAATTTTTGCCAAAAAATTAGACATCGTAAAAATTTCAATTGTAATATATGTCGAACTGTTTATTTTTCTCGAATTCTATTCAATGCTAGCGAAATTAATTTCATATGTAATGGCTTTTAGTGGAGGGTGAACTTTTTGTATTCATAACCTTTTCATTTTGCAACGTTTACTCAGCGATTTATTTGATGCTAGCCAGTGGAAATTATTGAACGTGATCCGCTCTTGTGCACTTAAAAATTGTGGTGATGAATTCGGCGGTCTTATTACCCAAGTTTAGAGGTAATTGTGTGTTTGAGCTCAGTGCCTGAATGCAGTCTGTGGCTTGAAAAGAAATTTTGCTCTTATGTGCGTGAAATGCAAAATAAATGCTCTTATGTGCATGAAGAGATAATGATGAAATATTTTCTAGGTTAATGCCTACGGCCATACCACGTTGAAAGCACGACATCCCGTCCGATCTGTCAAGTTAAGCAACGTTGGGCCTGGTTAGTACTTGGATCGGAGACGGCTTGGGAATCCCAGGTGCTGTAAGCGAAATTTTCCTACCGCTTGTTCAATGTGCAATTGTCGTTGAATTTTTGCCAAAAAATTAGACATCGTAAAAATTTCAATTGTAATTTGGGTCGAACTGTTTATTTTTCTCGAATTCTATTCAATGCTAGCGAAATTAATTTCATATGTAATGGCTTTTAGTGGAGGGTGAACTTTTTGTATTCATAAACTTTTCATTTTGCAACGTTTGCTCAGCGATTTATTTGATGCTAGCCAGTGGAAATTATTGAACGTGATCCACTCTTGTGCACTTAAAAATTGTGCTGATGGATTCGGCGGTTTTATTACCCAAGTTTAGAGGTAGTTCTGTGTTTGAGCTGAGTGCTTGAATGCACTATGTGGCTTGAAAAGAAATTTTGCTCTTATGTGTATGAAATGCAAAATAAATGCTATTATGTGCATGAAGAGATAATGATGAAATATTTTCTAGGGTAATGTTTACGGCCATACCACGTTGAAAGCACGACATCCCGTCCGATCTGTCAAGTTAAGCAACGTTGGGCCTGGTTAGTACTTGGATCGGAGACGGCTTGGGAACCCCAGGTGCTGTAAGCGAAATTTTCCTACCGCTTGTTCAATGAGCAATTCTCGTTGAATTTTTGCCAAAAAATTAGACATCGTAAAAATTTCAGTTGTAATTTAGGTCGAACTGTTTATTTTTCTCGAATTCTATTCAATGCTAGCGAAATTAATTTCATATGTAATGGCTTTTAGTGGAGGGTGAACTTTTTGTATTCATAAACTTTTCATTTTGCAACGTTTACTCAGCGATTTATTTGATGCTAGCCAGTGGAAATTATTGAACGTTTACTCAGCGATTTATTTGATGCTAGCCAGTGGAAATTATTGAACGTGATCCACTCTTGTGCACTTAAAAATTGTGCTGATGAATTCGGCGGTTTTATTACCCAAGTTTAGAGGTAATTCTGTATTTGAGCTCATTGGCTAAATGGAATCTGTGGCTTGAAAAGAAATTTTGCTCTTATGTGCATGAAATGCAAAATAGATGCTCTTATGTGCATGAAGAGATAATGATGAAATATTTTCTAGGTTAATGCTTACGGCCATTCCACGTTGAAAGCACGACATCCCGTCCGATCTGTCAAGTTAAGCAACTTTGGGCCTGGTTAGTACTTGGATCGGAGACGGCTTGGGAATCCCAGCTGCTGTAAGCGAAATTTTCCTACCGCTTGTTCAATGAGCAATTCTCGTTGAATTTTTGCCAAAAAATTAGACATCGTAAAAATTTCAATTGTAATTTAGGTCGAACTGTTTATTTTTCTCGAATTCTATTCAATGCTAGCGAAATTAATTTCATATGTAATGGCTTTTAGTGGAGGGTGAACTTTTTGTATTCATAAACTTTTCATTTTGCAACGTTTACTCAGCGATTTATTTGATGCTAGCCAGTGGAAATTATTGAACGTGATCCACTCTTGTGCACTTAAAAATTGTGCTTATGACTTCGGCCGTTTTATTACCCAAGTTTAGAGGTAATTCTGTGTTTGAGCTCAGTGCCTGAATGCACTCTGTGGCTTGGAAAGAAATTTTGCAACGCTTTGCCATATAGGGTAAAGCAATTTTGAACGCTTAAAAAGAGCACGATCGTATCTCACAAATTCTATCGCTATTGATGATGAGTTCAAAAATATTTCTCTCTTATGATAGGTAGTATGGGGTGGGCAATTCTGTCAACGAACGGTCTCATTTTGAGGAAATTTTTGATTATATTTTAGTCTTTCTCCCTGTTTATAGTTCTAATCGTTTCAGTGATGCAACAATTTGTTTATGAGAGAAAAAAAACACACACTCAAGTGAAAATTAACGAAATATACAATCAGTAATGTAGATAATCCGTACGCAATCTATAATGTACAATATGCAGTTGCAATTTGTGAACAGTCGAAAACGGTTTATGCCGCTATCTTGAACAAATCTGAATAAAATAAATCTTGTGAAACTGAATAAGGTTACAACACTCAAACGTAATACATTGCTCAGAAGCAATAAAAACTGAGTGAAAATCTTTGCAGCATTCAAACTAGTGTTATTGCTTCTAATCAATCACGACGCACCACTCCCCTCCCCCCCCGCCCCCCCCCCTCCCTCCCTTCACCTTCCCAATTCTACAGAGATGCCGTGTTATATTTCAGCAAAAAAAAATTCAACGCCTCGATAGAATAGGAGAAAAGAAACGAAACTGTTTGCACAGAATTTTTTAACTGAACCCAGTGCAAAATCAGATATCAACAATTGCTTCAGAAAGGAAACCGCTGCAGAAAATAAGCCGTAAAGTTGATCGCATGATGCATTCAAGCCTGCAGATGAAAGTCCTACCTTAAGAAACGTCAACACCGTATTCAACGATTTCAGAACCGATTGCAGTATTACAATTTGGCTTACTACTGCATTGGTCTGACTCGTGTGGGTTCTAAAATTGAAGTAGAGAATGCTTGAAAAATCCAATTAATCACTGAGAAATGAAAAATTTGTTGATGAGAAGGATTTCTGAAAAAAGAACAACGGTCGAGATTTTGGATGGCAGCAGGCATCTAGGTGTCTGTGTGTGTCTGTCTCTCCTCAGCACTGTAAGATGAAAATGTATTCAGTTATATTGTGGCTGTGCGCGAGTGTGAACGTAGAGAGGTACCAGAAGAGTTCTATACGTCCCTTTCTATCCGAATATGTTGGATGAGTTTGGTGATAAACTGCTTTTCGTTGAAGACTTATACAATAACTTCAATCATATTGGCATTTGTTTTGTCTTTTCTTTCTTTTTAAAACTTTATGTAGAAGGTACGTGCGGTGAACAGGAATAACGGATGCGCGCTTTCTTTTTCGCTGATTTTTAATTAAATATGCGAGGCAGTTACATATGTTCATGAGCTTGTTGGGAAAGGACCAGTGGTCATCGCCTTAGTGGATGAGGCTTTCCTTCCTAAGTTTGACAATATAATATTCAGCAAAAGTTTATCGAATTTAGACTCTAAAACACGGTCTTCAGTAAGGACCATCGAAAATCAATGACAATCATATGGGACGAGCAGACAAAGGAACCAAATGCATTGGAACGCATTTTCGAGGTTTGCGCACAAAGTAGTCTATTAAGGAACAGAAATGCTTCCAGAAGATCAGTGGAAGATCTCCCATTTATATAAATTTTTTGAAAAATTTGCTTCAAATTTGAACCCTAAAAAGTTTTTAAATTTCGAGCACGTGAAGATTCAATTTCAGATCGTTTTTTTCCCAAACAAATTTTGGTTCAAAGGGGTTTTATACGATGCAAAGTGACGAAGAGAGAGAAGGGGACGAAGAAGGAGTGAGAAGAGAACACTGAGGATCTAAAGATGTTTTTGGTAGGATTAGGATAAACTAGATAGTTTGATGAATGAATAACTGCTTATCGCATACGATATAAATGTAGTTAAAAACACGCGAACATCAGTAAATGATCTCTGTATGAATTTACCAATCGACTCGTAAAGACTGTTTTACTCTTTAAATACAAGTAGAAATGATCAAAAAAGCTGAAATAAAGTTTTACTTCTATGTTAGTGTTCCACGAACTCATATTTCTGTCAAACGGTCGAACACAAAAATCTTCGTTGAATGATTTTGATGCAACTGTTTTGACTTACGAATAAGATTTTGTTACGCATTCAGCGGTTCATGAACGAACTGCAATCTTCAAAATGCCTTTTTATGCGAATTTTGACTTGTTCTTAGTGAAAAGTATGGATTATTACATTTAAGGATTAGACTGAATATGAGTTAACCTTAAATGAGAAAAAAGGATAATAATAATGAAAAAAAAAAAAAACAAACGACAATATACTCTTCGATATTTCTGCACGACACCACGTTCGAATTTATGAAAGCATCCGATACTCGTCGAATCTCCGAATTATTACAACCAATAGTCTTACATTTCTCATTATTTACTTGTTGAATGACTCGCTTCATTCGCAGTTAAAGATATCATCTATAACAGATGACGTTGACATAGAAAAACGGATAATGCACACCATTTTTAATAACACTAAATAAAAAGGAGAAAGCAGATTCAATTACGATAAAGGAAATATCTCACATAACAAAAAACACTGATGACATATCAGCTTTATAAATGGATAACAGGGTATATTTTGCGGCATCAGTATTATTGTGCTGATGAACGCATAGTGATGAATGGATGATATTCACGAAGATGTGAGTTATTACCCTTCCTATTTAATGGGTACAATGAGATTTTCCGAGCAAACCAAGTGGGAAGGAAGTTCTCGTCATGTATTAGAAAGGAAAAATATTTCTGAAAAGAAGGAAAAAACATTTTATATTAAAAAAAATAACATATATATAAGACACAATAAAAATAACATATATTTATATGTACATGTATGTATGTATCACCATAACCCCATTGGATGCCTAACTCCTCAACGTGTGGGTCATAAAATTATATGAGAAAGGGATGCTCAGAGAGCAATAAAAAAATCAGACAGGCAAAACTGATAGTTAAATTTGATCGTTAAACGACAATAGCTGCAAAACAACGGTCGATTTAGGACATATGAAGATATTTCTTTTATTATCAATCATTTCTTATATGTGCAAAATATATTCGCAATAAGCGAAATGAAAATCAGCAATATGAAATGATTTAATATTAGCATCAAACTTGTTATTTTTATTTTTACTTTCAAAAAATACGTAAAAATTCGAATATTTCTCTTATTTTCAAATTGCAAATTCAACAGACAATAATTCTCTCAATGTAACTCCCAACTGCGAAGTGGAGATTCAAAAAATTCTGATTTAAGAGTCCATAAAAACAAGGAAAAAAATTCGTAAAATTCATTAAAAATTTCCTATCGCTAAAAAATTTCAGTCAATCTCACCCAAATAAATCTTTGATGAACTATGGTTATTCGAATAGAAATGAATATTGCTTCGTTATGAAAACGAGAAAAAGGCTTATGTAACAAATGAGCATGAAAAAATCAATATGATATGTGAGCAATCATTATTAGTTATCAGTTTGTCCGAAAAAAAAGAGAAAAAAGAAAGAAACGAAAAAAACCTTCTCTGTCACTTCACTGCTGACCAATTTAATCTATCAATGTCCCTGCACAAAGCTTTTTTCTCGAGATAACCGAGTTGGGGAAAATTTTTCCGATTATATTTTTATTTCACTCGAAATCTTCCCACAAGAAAAAAAAATTGCTATTAGTTGTAAATTTTTCCAAGGTAACAAACAAAGAATTTTGAAGTTATTTTAAAAATTATAAAAATTTTTTAAGAGGAATAAAATTATCTGAAAAAAATATCACTATCATAATTTCTATAACACAAAGAACATATTTCGCCACTAAAAGACATTCAACAATTTTTGGTAACAGCTTATCAGAAAAAAATAATTTGCCTATTAGTAGAAACAGCATCATTTCAAACTGCATCTTTCTCGGGGGCCTAAAATATTATCTGCTGCTGCTGTAAGCTGCCGAAATTCCTCCAACTTCTTTAAATCTTAAGAACATATATGGCCTTTAGGGGTTATATTCGGATAATACGATACTGCATGCTTTTATTGTTATATGAACTTGCATATAGCAGTATGACTAGCATGCCGTCCTTCTTCCCGTTTATTTGTGTGCTGCCGCAAAACCACTTAATTGTGATCATCCGGGCGCTGATTCCGGAAAACAGCTATCGAACTATAGGCTCAGAACCGCACCACCCAATTTCATCATTTCATATAATTACTGCGTCAGGACATTTTCACCCGCTCTATCTCTCTTTTAGTTCTCGATGCTACTTCACTCATTTTCCGTCCACGTAGTCCATGTCTAGAACTATGCAAGATAGTGGGACTCTCACTTTGATTAATGCAGAAATTGCTACTTTTATAAATAATATAATAAGAAATATTTTTATTTTTGCATTAAAGATAGTATCGGATGTTCGTGCCACCTCCTTCGACCACGTTCAATAGCATGCGCAGTAAATGTATTTTTCTTCTCCACTTTCGCCGTTTTGGTGACCGCAGGTGAAAGTGTTGCTTGGATTGGCACGAACTTTCGGTTGGAAAGAAATTGCGATACTTCATCGGTCTCAGAGAGGTTATTACTGGGGTTAGGCAGGATTGTTTGGAATATTGAAGTTTTAATCCATGTAGATTGTGCGATTAATGCCGCGTATATTTAATTTGAGTACAGAAGAAGCGGATGTTGAACGCCCAGTCTTTCCTCTGATCGGCAAACATAAATTTTAAGTTTTTCCTTTCCTTTTCTTTTTTGGACGATGCGACTCTTGTGAATCGATTTAGTTTCAGCATAAATAGATCATGTTGATTCAGAACTAAAAATTCGAAAATTTTATGTAAATATTACGCGTTTTAACAGGCGGAAATGTCGTCAACGTTAAGCGTTTGTATGTTGTCCTCCGATGAAGACGAGAAAGAAAACGAAAACACAAATGTTGTTGATGATGATAACGAAGGAAATAGTTCGAGCGTTGAAGAGAGCGCAGATGAAGATGATGCTTCAGATGCTTACAATCTTGAGGTATGTATGCTTTACGTGTCATTCACACTGTAATAGAATCAGTGCAAAATTTCATGGTACGCTTCGTGATTTTTTCACTTTTGAAGGAAATTTGAAAAGGTTCAATAAATTAAAGTCTTGTAGCAGGAGAACTGCATGAACTTCAGCGTGTCGGTGTACGAACTTGACATTTGGAGGTACACTCAGTTTCGGCGCCATTGCATTTAACGATGGCACCCCGCTTGCGAACCCCGAACGGCGGTAGAATTGCGGAAGAGTGGTTGGGGGCAGTTCTGTTCTCCATCCCTTCTCTTCTTTTTGGACTTATAGGATTGGGGTTGTTTTTTTCTATTAAATCTAGCTGTGCAAGCCTACACTTCAGAGTTGGCACTGCCTCCTCTACCTGATCAGCCACTTCGAGGAAACTGTTTTCGGCTTCACATTCTCTCTCATATCGTTCACTCTCTTTTTCTTGAAAATCGCACGTTTTAATGAGAACTTTTCGAGTTTCTATGACTCGCACTCGAACGTTGCAGAGAACGATGGCGCATTCAGCATATATTTCTTTGAGGATTGGTGACAAAGAAAGTGCATAACCCATTCAGCAAATGTTTCTTTGAAGTTTGGAGACAAAAAATTGGATATTTGTTCATGAGGTTTAATAGTTGCCACAATTGCCTTGAATGGTGAGAGGTGCGGTAATAGTGCGAACGCGCCGTTCGGGGTTCGCAAGTGGGGTGCCATCGTTAAATGCAATGGTGCCCTCCGTTTCTCCCATCCCTCCTCTCCCCTACCCAACCCCACTCCACCCAACCCACCAAACTCTGCCAATACTTCCTCTTCATTGACACACCCTTCTAACTATCCCAGTGATCATTTCTTCTTTTTTTAGTTGTTCATTTCGTCAACTGCTATTCTACTTTTTCCTCATCCGATCACCGTACCATTTTTCCTTCTTTAAGAAGCCTCGTGGAAATGTCCTCATTGGCAAAGACAAACGTTAAATTTGCGAACAACGAAATTATGCTGTGTTTGACAGCTGACTGTCGAACATCGTCTGCATTGCTCCTTTCTGCGTAGTATTTTATAAGCGCAGCCGTATCTGCGACTTGCCCATAAAGGGAGCAATGATCTGGTTATTCCCCATCAAAGAAAGTTTCCCGATGAAAGGCGTAAATTTTAAAAACGAAAACAGAGGTTTTTGTGGTTGTTGATTTGTCCGTTCGCACGGATTCGTTGTTGCGAGAGCAGCAGTGCGTTTGAACACTCGAATTCAAAAGCACTTTACATTTCTTCAACCTTCTCTCGCCCTTTCGTCCTATGTTGCACAGCTTTTTTAGAATCTAAGCTAACTATGCCGTCTATAATCTTTTTCATATACAGTATACTGAGCAAATGCTATTGTTTACTGTAGCGTTGATCACGAGACCAGTCACTGCAGCCTATCATCTTATCCGGACAAGTTACCACATGATCCAGGAAGGACATAAGGTGGCGTCTGTTTGGAGCGGTTGCTCAACCGGAACTGGATTTTTCTGGGTTTAATTCACTTCTAAACATGATTGGCTGAATCCGGCTCGCGGTCATAGGGCAAGTTCCCTCGATATCATCCAGTAGGTGTTGCTTTGTTACAGGAACCAGAAAATAACGATGAAGTTAAATCTGTTGAGGATACCGATTCGGAAGCGGAAACAGCTGAGCTAACCATCGACGTACCTGATTCCAAATTGATACAAGTGATTATTTTTCCTTTTCTTTTTCCTTGTTTGAAATTGCTGTCTGGAAGACCCGTTTTCTGTGAGTGCACAAACGTAAATAACCATTGCAAGGTTCGCTGAATTTTCGGTATAGTTAACTCATTCTATTAACTCTAATCTATGATTTATACATCAGTCCATGTGGCGCGTTCACATTTAGCTTTGGAGCACAAATATATTATCTCATAATATGCCTCGCTGAAATCATCGATGACCATAGGTAGCATGTTACTCATTGCTTAGATAGGTGTAAGGCAAGAGGTTGAATTTTGAGGGGGGAGGGAAGTGTTACAGTATAAACTTTTTCGAAGGCAGGTAAATGAAAGCGTTAGGAAAAGTTACGCTAGTTTTGAGGATCATTCATGGCCCCGAACATTGAATATAGATAATACGAAACACCGTTGTTATGTTTTCAGGCTAATTTAGTGGTTTCTGAAGCGAAGACGTTCTCGGAGTTGGGTCTCTCTCGATGGGTATGCGAACAGCTCAGGCAGCTGTCTGTGAAATTGCCAACGCCTGTTCAGGTAATATTGGAAAGTATGATTTGGATCATGTGGTAGACGGTAACCAATGAAAAGATGTAGAATTCGTTTCGATGTAGCACTAATCTTAACGATATGAGCTTGTCATTCGAATTGAGCTGATGAGTACAGAGTTGACAAAAGATGGTAACAATGGTGGTTACTGTTTTGGTGAAATAGAGTTCAACCTTGGTTTCCGTTATATGCCCGAGAGCCTGCAGTCGACTTCTTTTGCTGAGCAGTGAGTGGGAATGTGCACCATAGATTACTTGTGAGGGACGGTTAGCTTGGCCATCGATTTCGAGAGGATTTTTAAAGATTTCAAAGTATTTGCCATGAAATTTTCAGTTTCAAGAAAACGACTGAACAATCGATGAGCTGGGAAATCAACTAAAATGCCGACTGCTTCATTCACCGATTTTTAAGAGCAATTTCGTTGGAGTAGATATGTATGGATATTTGTTAACTGCTATAGAGGCTTCTTATGATTTAGGCTGTTTTTTTTTATTCAGAATCGCATTTCCTTGCCACTATGAAATATGATACACATTGGCTAGGCTCATTTTCTTTTTAAGAGTTATACCTCGTTCCTGTCATGAAATATGAAATGTTTAAGGCGAATTGTATACCGCACATACTCGCCGGATCGGATGTTCTTGGATGTGCAAAAACCGGAACCGGAAAAACGTTGGCTTTCGCGCTACCAATACTAAATCAGGTACTTAAATAATCATCTTAAAGTTTGAAATATTTGAATCGGTCGACGGTTTATCGTTAAGTAGTATGTAATCTATTTACAACGTGTTGCTCCCCTTACATTATATTTTTATAATATTTGTGGAAGGGAGATTGTTATTGGATAGAGTGAAAAGGAGGAGATAGGCAGAAGTTGCTAGCATAAGAGGCGATAGCAATCACTGCTGTTTTAGATGATAACAATCGGTAGTAAGAAGTTGTTGCAGCATTAATACTACATGAGCGAGAATCGTAAACTCTCTGTTGATGTCGTTACAATGCGTGATTGATGTCGTTGTGTTCACTAATCCAGTTGAATATTTCGACGCGAGAAAATCTATAAGTTTGTGATTGATCGATGTCAGCTTCTTGGTGATCGTATTTGTGTACGTCTTTTCTTGCTTGATTTTATATTTCAGTCATTCCTTATTTTTCCTCACGAAACAAAATTCCACAAGAAGAACTTCGCAGCGGATAAAGATATCTGTAGAAACATGTTTCTTGTTGAGGTCGATCCGTTTGCCTCCTCCATCTTTCTGAGATGAAATGGTATTGGTTTAATATCTTGCATTTATGCACTAAGTGAAAGCGCTGGCGTAGAGAAGAGGGGAGGAATGCAATCATCATCCAAGTTTCTTTTTCCTATCAAGAAGGCTTTCAGATGTTGACTGATTTTTCATTTTCTTCAGGTCATCCGCATTCACAAAAAAAATCGATTTTAGGTCAACTATTTCACAGGATTTTCCTTATTCGCTCGCATAGTCTATCCTTTCGTTTCTCCCATTCTTTTAGTTCTGTTTCGGCATATTCGAAAAAAACCCTTGGGAGAAACAAGAAGGGGGGGGGGGGGGGAGACCTGTGCCTATAATTGAGGAATGAGAGTATTTCCACGTTTTCATTTAATTTTGCAACTTAAGTTGATCCCTACAGATTATATCTAAGAGTAGGATGGAGCACGGGCCTTTTATAAGATTGAGTGCCAGTAGAACCCTGAGGTTGTTCCAGCAAGTTTTAGCTGGCGGTCGATCCGTTTGGGATATATGCGTTGGTATTGACGCCGACAAGAGAATTGGCTTTTCAAATAGCTGAACAGTTTGTGGCTCTAGGAGCTCGGATTGGATTGAAAACGACAGTGATTGTTGGTGGTCGGGATCAGGTAGAACAAGCGAAGAACCTTGCAAGGTTAGTATGAAGGTTTGTGGCTAAGGCATTTAGGGCGAATGTGTTATGTTTGATACATTTGGTTGAATTGAAATGATAGAAGGTGAGAAATGTTTGAATGACTATTGCATTTGAATGTCATGTAGAAAAGGGAAATTTCCCATGTTACCCGATTTTTACTTTGTTCCACATTTTAAACGGGGTTTTCGTTGCACAAGGGTTGCGTGCTCAGTGCTTTTTATTGACGTTGTTTTTGTTTATGGTCACTAAAAAAATATTCGATTCGAAAATCCAGGCTTTGAATCTTTCGCTTAGCCTCAACTGTTAATGTTTAAGTTTCGAGAGCAACTTGAAAACTTAAAGGCGACCACACATCGTTGTTGCGACTCCTGGAAGACTGGCTGATCATATCAGCAGTGAACCGGAAGGAATCGCCAAACTCTTTAAGAAGATGCACTTCCTCGTGTTGGATGAAGCAGATAGACTTCTTGATGGGCAATATGGTGAACAGGTTTGTTTCAGCGCAAAAATTCTGTACAGGTTTTATTTGAGTGCTAATGCACATTTGTCTCATTTCTCTCTGTTCTTTGCATGAATAAATACTCGTTTCCCCAGAGATTGTATTTCTCGCTCTTCCTGTATAGAATTTCTCCGATCGTCATCTTTTTCATTTAAAGAACTTATGGAAACCTTTACGGACTGAGGTTTTAAGCAGGGCTGCTTTTTGTGCGACCGTACGGTCGCTTGCAGCTGTAGCCCCAGTTCTTATAGATGTTGGCAGTATTCCGTGTAATTCAGCGTGGAGCCACAAGTGAATAGAAATATCCGCCTTAATTATGAGTATTTGTTTTGCATTTTTGTTCCTTTTCATTTTTGCTATCTTGCTAGAACTTTTATTCACCGAGTCCATTGTAAATTTCTATTGTGACGTTCACTTGTGCTAAGTTTTGTGCACTAGTAACTTAACTTCGATTATAACAGCTGAACGTTAATGAGGCTTATTTGACAGTTATCATAACTCTTTAGTTGAAAACAATATTCTCTGCATTGTCGACGAAACGACAAACGTTATTATTCAGCGCGACGATAAACTCAGCACTCAATCACCTACAACAGGTGTGTCTTTTCCTAATTTTTTCCTTTTTTTCTTGGTTTTTGTAGAGAGGCAAAGGTGGAATAATGGTTGCAGCAATAGTCTGCTTAATAGAACCTCATTATTTTCGTCTTTACGGTTAGACAATGGAAGCTTTTCATTATAGTGTCCTTATAGTTGTATATTTTTGTATCCCGTATGACGGTTCTTCGTCAACTCTTTTCTGTAGTCGAAAAAGAACAGATACGAGGATTGCATTGCTCTTAAATTGCAATAAAGATGATGTAATTCAACGGCATGCAGGTATCAGTGAGAAAGCCGTATTTATATGAAGATAAAAGTGAAGTGGCAACAGTGGATCGACTCGATCAGAAATATGTGCTATGTCCAAACGCGGTGAAGGATGCATATCTTGTTTATGTGGTAAAGAATTTCCATCAAAATCGACCTGACAGTTCAATACTGATATTCTCGCATACGTGCCGCGAATGTCAAGCTCTTGCCATCATGTTTACCGGTTTGGGATTTCAGGTTATTTTCACATAGCCATTTGACGCATTTGTCCATTTCACTGATACTCTTCGAGAGTAGACGAGTTTTTAAATTAATGACAGGTGTTGCTGTTGTGATCGGTTTTTTTCGGAGCAACCGGAGCGGATATGATTCAAATAGAATCTATCACTGGAATTGTATTTGTCGTCGAAGTTTCGTTTTTACCGCACACGCTCGATTACTGATGGTACAAGTTCACCGATGATAATATTGGAGGAGGGAAGTGAGTGGAGGAAAAAACCGAGATAAGTTAGCAACATCCACCTTTTCATTTTTAATTGTTTTCGAAATCTTTATTGTGGTTTTTTGCAATTTCTGAAAAATGTAGAGAGGTAACATATTGATTCGCCTGCACCGTGATTTCCCACAGATTGTTTTTCATTGAAGGAAAAATAATGAAATCACCTCATAGTTCTTCTCTCTCCTTTCTCTCCAGCATCTGACTTCCTCATTTCTATGATTACTTGCAATCAGAGATTTTGTAACGCATCAAAATAATGTGACTGCAAGGTTTAGGTTGGCTCACTTCATTCACAGATTAGTCAACAGGAGAGATTGTCGTCGTTGATACGATTCCGTTGCGGAAGGATACGAATCTTGATTTGTACGGATGTAGCAGCGAGAGGTCTCGATATACCGCATGTATGTTCTTAAATCTCTTGCTTCGTAACCATTTCAGGTTGCTATTATAAACTATTGTAATTTGCTTAACGAATCATTTTTTGAGAGATTTTAAATGCGCTAACGGTACAGTTCACTTAATGGGGAATATGCGAGATATTCGCTGCGGCAGGAAACTAAGGGCTTAGGCGGTTTGGATTCTTCTTACTGAATATTGGCCAGCTTGATTTTTTTTCACCGCTTTGGTGCATTTTGCTACCTCTATTTCAGATACGGTTGACGAGAATTGTTTCTCTTTCTTAAAAAAAGAAACAGTTCTCGTCAACCGGGGCTTTCAAGGCCTTACCAAGCAAAGCAGTAAAAAAAAGCAAGGAAGCAAAAGCAAAAATCAAAAAGTCGAGTTCTTTGAAAGCTTCACGGTTCTAAAAGCTTCATAAAAACTTCGCAAGGTCAGTAGGAGCACGTAGTCTTCCAGGTGCACAACATTTAATCTTTGTAGCGCGACAGGAGTTCCGTTCTTGTATGGGACTAGAGGGGAAGGAAAGGAAAGTATTTCTTACAAGAAATCCCGAAGACGACATCTAGCTAGGGTTTTGTGGTGTTTCGATTAACGAACGTATCGCGTTTCAGGTAGACTTAGTGGTGAACCACAATGTGCCTCGCAGTCCAAAAACCTACGTGCATCGTGTTGGTCGTTCGGCACGTGCAGGGCGGTTTGGTGGTGCGATCACGTTTGTAACACAATACGATATAACACTGTTACATGAAGTGGAAAAATTGGTCGGTAAAAAGCTCGACAAGTTAAACGTTCCGGATAAAAAGGTTCGGTATAAGTCCGTTCTGCGATACCTTTGAATATAGATTATGGAGGATAAAATGAGTTAATCACTCTTATTCCCGTGTTTATGGTTTCTTTTTTCTCGCCGTCCACATTCTCACTCCCACTTGTTCAAAGTGACACTCGAATTCCGATTTTTGCTGAAGGTGAACCAGAAACATGAGGTACATTCGAGTATACCGGCATTAAATCGCTGACCTAATGTTGCGGTGATAGAGCTATTCTACGGTGTATGTGACCTTGAAGTTGTGAGAATTTACTTATGCTTGAAGTTGTGAAACTTCACTTAATGATCTTTTAATGACTCTGTTATTTGTTTATTATGCTAGAATATTGTACAATGTAGGCATTGCTTCGCACTTTATTCTCTTTTAATTTAAAAAAAAATGCACTCACCCCTTCGCTTTTTGCGTAAATCGATGTCTCATTCTTTTTCAGAGTCCAGGCTAAGAATTAGAAAAGAGTGGAGTGTCTGTTGAGGCGGCGTTCCTCACGAAATTAGTGAAATTTGAAGGAGAATATAAAACTTCCCCGCTTCTCGCTGAGCACGCTGATTTAGACTCGTAGATTTTTTTTCAAATTTGAAACGGCAGGACATGGTTAACTAGCAACCAATTATAGTGTGAAGATGGGGGAGGGTTGAGGGTGCGAGAAATAGAATAGAGAGACCACAAAAATGTTCCTTAGTTTGATGGACGGCTCGAGACGTAGAATGCGTCTCACATACGGATAACCGATGCTGGAAAGTATTCATTCAGGTGACGCAATATGTGACTCAAGTATTGGTAACAAAACGGGAAGCCGAAGTGAAATTAGATCAGCAAAACTTTGGGGAAAGAAAAAGAATTAACAAACGGAAAGCGATGCTACTGGAAGGGCTTGATCCAGAAGAAGTAGATGAAAAGCTGAGAGAAGAACATACAAAAAGGTAAAACTTAATTGGTATAATTTCTTGAGTTTAATTACTTTCATTATTGTGTTTACTGTTAGACGGTTTTTGAACGAGACCTCAATGTGCCTCTGCTTTGTTGAAGAGTTTCTGCTTCAGTTTAACAGTAATTGAATATCTCTAATTAACTGATTCATTATTTTTATTGGGTTGCCCAATTTCCTCTCTTCTTTTCAAATGTTTTATGTGGTTTCACTAGCTGTAAAAGCTCCATGGAGCGGGGACCACTTTTGTTATTGCGTAATAAAAGAACGTAATTTTTATCATTAAGTAGGAGATTATAGTTCTGGGGTACGGATCCAAAGTTGTTCCTGACTTTGACTGGTTTGCATTCATCTGTGAGGGCGACACTTCATTGATTGGACGACAGAGAGAAGAAGGATGTTTAGCGGAAGTTTTTGCATGCTCGAAAATCGAAATGTGTAAGTTGTATTTCGGAATCGAACTCTTACTTCCTATGTGTGTACTTTCACAAGCGTTGATGTTTTTTTATTGATTTTTGGAAAATTTTCTTGAACTTTCAAAGCTTTCACGATGTCTCATCATGGAGGTAGGATCTAACTTAGATGAAGATGAAACCGGCCCTGCATCCTCAGTTAAACTGCTACCTACTGTTGCTATAGTGATCAGCTTTCCTCTAAACTTTTCATCGCTTAAGTGTAACATTTCAGGAAAGCGAGAAATCAACACCAACAAGATGCAGTGCAGAGGAGCTATAAGAAAGAAGTGAAAAAGATTGAGAAGCTTGCAAAGGGAAAGAAGAAATGTTGATTGCGATTTAACTTTCGAAGATTCCGATGTTATTATCTATATGTGAAATGTCGTTTAATCGTCGCTGTGTTTAATGGTAAGTATTCCAAGTGCTGTCTCCTCTTTCCCGCACTCTGTTGCCCTCCCTCTTTTGTGTATCTCGTTTAATTAGGTGGGAGGGCATGCGGACAAGTTATTAACAGGTTCGACAGGTCATTGTGCAATTGGTGTTGACTTTAGGGTCGTGTGAACCTAATCAGGGGAGCAACCTTCGTTCTCTCTTCCCCTTTCGCCATCCTATGTTCCTCATTTCCGCATCTGCATTTTCGTTCAGAAGAAGGCTCATTCCTTTTTATGTATCGATACATATTGGTTGACTACTCCTAGGCAATGTTTCAATCCATCAAGTCGTCTAGTTGAGATCCATTGGTGAGAGATGGTACTGACATCACGTAACTTCCGATCTTCAGCAAAACCCAACTTCGTGAGCACAGTTTGAGAGTTTTAGCTACAAAAGCAGTACACCTCGAAGCAACGACGACGTCTGTCGGATTTGAAAGATCGGTCCTTATTCGGACAATGCACCATACACTCTTTAGCACATGCTTATATAGGCCACTGGATTACATGCACGTGTCAAAGAAAGTGCAGAATTACGCTATTTCGACATCCTTTACTTTGGATCCTTAGTGCCCTTTCGCTGCACGTCTCTATTGACTTCCGCGATGCCGTGGCATAAATAGAAATTGCAGTATTATATTATTTCGACGTCGGTTGCTTTGTAGCCTTCGTGAACTTTCGCTGCTCGCCTCTTTGTTTAGCCGAATAATTACCATATTGACTTCCGCGATATCGTGACACACAGAGCCTTGTTTTTTCTGTAGTGAGTTCACCAGTCCGGCGAGCCACCGGCACCAAACCCGAGTCGTGTAAACGCTCGCCTCGCGTTTACACGACAACATCTCGAGGCGTTCGTATGAAGGTTAATTTGGGAAACGACCCATATCTAGTCTCGTTCCAAGACCAGGCTTTGTCCCTCTGATTCCACAAACCCATATTTGAAGGCATCAAATAGCAATTTTTTAATAAGCTAAAAAAAAAATTGCAGAAATGAGCAAATCGCGCTGAAGGCTTATCAGGTTCAACGTTTACATGTCGAATTTTGTACGGAGAAAATTGATGGTTATGGGAATTGTCGCTTTATAAGCCTTTTATGTATCATTTAGTAACTGCTATTTGTAGTGAACTACAAAAAACTTATTTGTTTCTAGTAATGGTTCTACGTGAATAAATGCACTAAAAGTTGTTTCAGTGAATGTAAAAGTATTCTCTTAAAAACTATCAACAGATATAAAAAGAGGAATTTGAAGCAAAAGGAACAAACAAATAGCATAAACAAATCAACAAATAAAAGAGAGACTGAGGTCGACTCTCTTTACAACAACAAAATATCTCAGAAACACCGCTGAGAACCTCGGACATATTATTTTATTGAAAGAAGACGAAGATGAAGATGAGAATTCGTTGCTTGGAGCTGGACTGTTTTTGACACTGGCACAATAAACGACTACCTCACGTTTGTGAATACTAAGGTCGAGTAATTCCGCTGATCGTTAGGCAATTGCAACTGTTTATTGTGGACCAACCACACTCATGTTGGTCCCTGAACAACAGTGGTTCCTCAAAGTCTTCTTATCTCGGGTTGCTGCAGTTCGGTTGTCGAAGCCGCAAACAGCTTGAAGATTATTGGCAAGTGAAAGCTAAACGCCAAAAAAGTTTTATTAACATATAGCACAATTAAAAGCCGTATTTATGAAAATTCGTTGAGTTTTGGAGGACGTATAGATGAACTTAATGGAGGGAAAAATTAACATCATTTGAAAACATAGCACATGAAGCCAATGATGATGCAAATCGAAATTCTAAGGAACGTCCTGTGAAAACATGATGTTAGTTATGAAGCATTCATGGGTGGTTTCTAAATTGTTATTGATGATGCCATCATCAGAACTGTTTCAATTAATCGCTGTGAACATTCCGTGTCCCCTCAAATGGAGATCCTGAATTTCGATATGAAAATATTCCAACAGCATCGTCAAATGTTTGCTTGCAGATTTCTTTATGATAATTAGTGCTCTGATATGTTCTCATGTAGCGCTTAAAAAGTCGGTTTATTCGTCAGCAAATTATCGAACTTCCGTTGACATGGGGTCTGAGGACTATTAAATAGGGTTATCGAAAGGGAAAGAGTTAATTTCAGCGCGGTAACGCAAACAACCTCGGTAACGTTGAATAGAGCCCGAGCTGTAGTTGTCATTTCTTGTTGAGGAACGAATTTTCTCCAAACGATTCAGCCTGAGATAGAATATGTTGTTTCCGGAGAGCGCTAAAGTTCCTGTATTGTCTCGTGCGCTCTATTCGGCCGTTGAAAAGCAGAGGGAGGCTATTTGAATTTCGTGTCACGCGGGACCAATATCGGCAGCAGGTCTCTGAGGTGAACAGCCACTAGTCGATAGAATAACGCATCTAAGGCAAGTCGGCAAGTCAGATCCGTTACTTCGTGGAAAGGACTGACTCCAAGGATTGGGCAGGTCGGGCTGTAATGTGAAGCGAGCTCAGTTTGATCCATGTAGTGCAACGCTCGGAAACGGGCGGCGTTTGAACTATCTTGTGGACCACTGTAGATGTATGTGTGCCGCGGCAATAATGGCGTTGATGCTTCGACGGGCGCTAACCAGCCGAATTAGAACTGGCACGGACTCGGATAATCAGACTGTCTGCTTAAAACACAGAAGTGTTGACAGACTGTTGGCACATACGATCGTTGACTGACTGTGATCTCCGCTCAGTGCCTTGAATGTAAAGGTGAAGAAATTCAACGAGGAGGGGTAAACGGCGTTAGTACTAAGGCTCTCATAAGACAGGCAAATGCTTCGTCATCTAATTCCGGCAGAGGGCCGATCTCCACGTAGTGACCCTGGGCAACGGATTTGAAGGCATGAAACGCTCTCTTTCCTGTGCAAGAAGGATAAGATCGAGTCACGGCCTCCAAGTGAGCACCTTTCACATAGCCGAGGATGTGGGTTAGGTCTGCTGTGACACACAAGAGGAATTAAACTCGTTCGTTCCCGGTCATTAACACCAATCAGCGGGAGGGCTGAAATGAATTAAATTTCCTGCTGGCCCGAGTGTGGATGGAGCTCGCACCCGAAAAACTGTCCATGAGAGGACCACGGCCGGGAAGGATGGACGCGATCGCCCCGGCACGTTTCATGTTGGTTATAATGGACTGTTGTTGGGCGCAATGCTATGCCTTGCTCACTTATTTCTGTTTTTGAGCGAGTAACCTCTAGTCCCGGAGCAAGCCAGTCTCAGGGACTGACTCTTCGGAGTCGTTCGGAATGGGCGCCCACCCTTTAAATCAGCTAAATGCTCAAGAGGTGATAAACGGCCCCGCGGGTCAGGAAAGTGATCAACGATGTGCTGCATAGAGGACCACTGCTCCTATCAGACCTCTGTGGAGTTTTTCTACGAATTGGATAGGCGCCAATTCTGTTAACTTCAGGCATCGAGAAAGCTCTTCTATAGGTGTTTTACATGACGACCAACGAAAGGAGGTACGCTTCATTTGGATGAAAGACAGCCGCACCAACTCACTCGACGAACCTTGGAATGACCAGATTCACTCGAATACTCTTCGGCGTGATCCCCTTAACTTTCCTACTGAATGTCACTATTTAGTATCATTTCAAAATAAAGATGACTGAGTTCCGAGAAGAGACAGGACGACATCTATATGGACAAAGTGTTTTTGACCACTCACCAAGTACCTACGGCAATTACCAATGACCAAGAAGTGAGGATCGTCTTCCAAGAAGCTCACATGAACCTTCGACAGTTTCGAAGGAACAGTAAGGAAGTTCTTTCCATCTTGAATGAAAAGTAAGAACCAATGCTGCAATGAGCAACAGAGCTGGGAACTGTGTGGAATCCTCAGAATGATATCATCTTCAGCACAAAAAAGTGCTTCAACTATCCCGCAACCACACGACAGCTTCTTGTAAATATGGCATAGTTCTACGACCCCCTAGGACTTTCCACATCTGCCACGCTTCCGCTGAAAATATTCCTCCAACATCTACACTAAAGAAATACGACTGGGATCAACTGTTTCGACAACACGGACCGTCAAACTGTGACAACTGTACTGGAACACTCCCAAGACAGTCGCTCAAATTGGACCGAAAAGTCCTCTGCATGCGCATCAAGAAAAACCCACAATACAACAGAGGCGGTAATTGTATCGTATTTTTGAGAACAAAGTGAAAAGTATTGTGCGAGATCTGTGCTCGCAGGTATGTTACAGGTACAGCGCAAGACATGACGGAAGTGCAGGATTATACCATATTTAAGCGATTAGCACATGTACAATACTGTGCCGAAAATTTTGGCACCATGACATCAGCGCATGGCAGCAAGTCCATATCAGTTATGAAGAGTTCAAGAGTGTTCCAAAGCGCAGATTTTTCCACAAAGCTAATTTGAAATGATGAAACAGTTAATGAGAAGACTACCGAATCGATTTCTTTGCTTGTATGAACACAAAAAGAAAACGATTCTATTATTGACGCATATGTAAATTTTGTGCACAAACCAAATAAACATCGAATACACAAACACTAGGAAATGTTTACGGCACAATATTAACGCTTTAAATAACAAACACTGAAAGATCTACACCCGTTAATTTTGAATTGGCGAAATGCCAATTCCACTTGAGATACATACAGCTAAATTGCATAAGGATACGTTTGATCAATTAATGAGTTCAGTGAGTATCGAAGTGAATCACTAAATGAAACGAACAACCATAAGGACATCACTGTAGCCTAGACATAAACCGTAGTGCAATTTGCTGAAAACTGTAACGACTGTCATCTTCTCTTACCTCCAGTACGCAAAGAAAATACTCCTCCCTCCATTCGAAACCAAAGCATCAGCATTTGAGACCATCACCTGTCAATCTGCCTCAACTATGACACAACTGAAGCGTTTGATGGCTTTTAATACTGGGAATGTTCCTCAATATACCTGTCAACACAAGAAATTCCCTCTCGAAGACGAACTTTATCTTAAACCACTAGCCAGAACTTAACCACACATCAGATGCTGTGGAGGAATGAGGGCACAGTGATTTGTTATTCAGGAAAAAGGAGACCTTTCGACAGCAGGCAGAAGATAAATTGGATCGGTAGTGAAGGCTGCATTTAAAATGGAAGTGCGTTTATAATCGAATGAAAAGACCACTCACCAGCGGCAACGAACAGTGAAAATCAATCGCAACTGACACAAGAAGTTCCCTCTCGAAGACAAATTACATCTTAAACCACTAGCCAGTATTAACTACTTCACACGCAGGAATAGGCCGATTCCGATAACTACCGCACCGTGAAACAAGTGATCCGCAACAGGACTCAAACAGGCGAAGAAGGAGAGCGATCCTACGCATCTTAACGACCTGCCTTACGGAGGAGATATGAGTGTTCTTGCGACCATTTCTTACCCCACAGCGATGTCCCTCTCAATATAACTACGGGGGCCGGAAACCAGCCACCACTCTTTTCTTAACGAGATGCAACCAAAATTTGAACGGCAGAATTCAACTTGCAGCTATAAAAGTAAATAAACAACACGCACAATAATATCGTTAAACCTCTATATTTCATTCACCATCCGCATCATTTGATCTTTGAACTTCATTACCTTTGCTAATTCTCGAGAGAGTCGCTCAATCTCAGCTTCACGATCCTCGAGCTGAAATCAAATGAGCATTCTCACTGTTTTAATGGTCGAAATGGCGCACTGGAAAAATAGCACACTATTCATTTCATTTGCTCGTTTTATTCGTTTTTCTGATCTCGCTATTCTCATCTCATTAAATGACAAAAGAAGCAATCGATGAAATAGCAGAAAATATGTCTTCAGTTCCCGACCAATGAACGAATCAGCAAACTAAGAAATCGAATGAAATGGTAAACTTCGAAAAGTAGCCAATAAATCTGCATCAAACATAAAGCAGTACCTTTTCTTGAAACCTCTTCATATCCGCTCGGTGCCCTTTAGCCGTTTCTGCATTCGACTCCTCGGATTTTCGTAGCTGCTCAGCCAAATCTGGAATTTTAGCAAACAGCCGTTTAAACATGATTATCATCACCGCTTGTCACAGTCTCTGAACGATCCGAGAAGCCGTTTGCATCACCACCAATTTACCACTGCGTACTGACAAAGCCTTCGAAAACGAACTGTTTGGAGGACATTCGCTCTAGATTCCGTCATGGCACAAACCCCATTACATCACCAAATCGCGTTAATGAATCCTCTTTCACAAGCGAACTGTTTGTCGCTTGCATGGAACTTCTCCTCCCCTCTCCAGCAATAAACCTTCAATATCACCTTATGCTTATCATTCGACGTCACAATTCATGAACGAGTATGCTTCCGCACTCAACGAAGTTTGAATTAAACGCTCATGCACATTGCATTCAACAAAGAGAAAACTAATGACATTACACTAAGGAGAATGCCATATATAAACCGACTAAAGCAATAAAACTAGACGGAACCCAATAGACGCTCCTTAACCTTCAGGGGCAACATTTGCCATAGTTTGTAGCAATGCACATAGAACACAAAACGATGCGCATATGGTCGAGCAAAAAACAACTTACATTAAAGAGTCAATTCTACTAGCGGAGTTACGAAAACTTCACTTTTTACGTTACTTGATTTCTTTGCAGGCAAACTGAACATTCTGAAGACAACTGTTCATTTTTTCAATCACTAAAGGCGCTTCTTATCTAGAAACGTTAAAAATGTCGTAGCCCGCTTCTTCAGAACTAATGAACCACTTCGCTCTTTCTATAGAATCCCACGAACGGCATGCCGCAAGAATATCTACTCTACGTAACACTGAAATCTAAGAAACGCATTGAAGTCTAAGGAATCTGCATACATTTGCTCATCTGTTCTAATCGTTCTGTGCTTTCCCTATCCAAAGTAAAAAAACCAAACAAAATTGGCGGTCTTACTTTTAATATCCGCATCTTTTGCTGATAGATCGCCTCTTAACTTCGAAATATCCTTACCAAGTCGTGAGCACTCTTGATCCTTTTCGATGAGGGTCAAAGACGTTCTGAAGCGGAAGATTTCCCTCCCCAGTAGCAATTATAACAAAATTATTAGTATAAATGGATGAATGCTGAAGCAGTAAACAGAAGAAAAGATTACCAAACAAGAAACAGTTAAAGCGTCGAACTGTCAAGCTTAGGACATATAATTCGCACATTTGCACAATTTTTTTGAGATTTAAAATTTTTTGTCCAACATCTTTGGTTAGAACAATGACCCAATGACTTACTTGCAGGCAAATTAGTACTGATCTATTACCTATTTAAAACTTTTTTAACCGAATAAAGGAATACTGCTTCCGCTCAGTGTCAATGAGACAACAGTCGTATTCATGCTTCTTGACGATATCATTACCTACTCTTTGCTTGTTTTTTAAGCCTTCACTCATCTCTCCACATTAGCTATTCCCGTGCTGCTGCTGCCACACAGTTCTTCCAATACCTCCCTAACCTTTTACGAGCGAACGAGTGGAAAGGGAAGAAGAGGAAAAAAGAATCATTCTTTTCGTCAAGTCCTTAAAAATATGAGGTAAAGGATTACGTACAAAATGCAATATCATAGTATCACAAGTGTCGTTTTCTTTTATTGTACAATGTGTTGATGACTTATTTTGCACGGATAACTTCTCATACTAATTACGATATCAAAAACGAACCGTTATTAATTTGCCTTTGCGATTATTCATCATTAGTGGCATTATTGTTCCACATTCCAGTTGATCTGTAAACATCAGAACCCTACGTCCGCAAAATGTCAGGACGTTTTTAAGGCCTATAGGCGGAATTCCCATCCAGATAAGAAAACTTCTCTACTCTTCATTCTCTTAATGCTCAGGATGATCTAATCAATATACAGGTGTAATTTACTGTGACTTCTTATTGATAAAGTAACAGCTTGCAGCTATCCTTCATGAATAACCTCGTAACAACGAAATGAGACATAAAAATCACAAGTTCTTCAATGTATGACGTATGAACCAACTAAAGAACAATTAAAACTTACTGATCAAATTTCGATTTCAAATCGTCATACCTACTCTTCATTAACGTAGAGAACTCCCTCTCGTAGCTATTTTCTCCAATTAAAGCGTTTTTCTCTTGGGTTACCTTCGCCAACCTGCAAAATTATTCATTCATAATTGAAAGAAACGAGGAAACATAAAAATCTCACCAATAAATAAATTCAAACTCATTTTCACTTCAATCTTCTTAGAAATATTTAAACATTCAATTAATAGAAAAGTTTCGACTTCAAATCGCAGATTGAATGAATACGAATTCAATATTCGTAACGTTGTTTGTAAAAGTTTGCAGAAATGCATAAAATGCAACAAAAGTAAGCAGAACTACTCATTAAAAAGCAAGCGATAACGCTAACTGTTCAATGAGTGAATCGATTTCAGTTTGCTTTTCGTCAATTGTCTTCTTGAAGCTCTCATATGTCTTCTCATTCTCTTTCTTCTCTAGACCCAACGTTTTTATTACTGCGCTCGATTCGTCGATTTGCTTCTCGTAATCGCTCAGCAGTTGCCGCAAATTTGATATCTTAACTCAAACATGTAATTACTATTATGGGCTATAATATCGGTTAGAAAAGAAGCCTAAAGTCTGTGGTTTTTGTAAAATTCGAAAATAATCTGTTGAAAAGGAATTTGTGTTCAAAACGCATCTTCATACACAATATGACATTAAAAGTATGATGAAAAGAATGTGGGCTGGCAACAGCAATAAAACGCGTCGAAGCAATCACCAAAGAAAAATGGAGATCAACGTTCTGAGTGCCTCGCCGACCGAAGGTGTCCTCAATGATATAACAATAAAGAGTGTGTTCCCTACGATGTATCTTTATCAATCTGCATTTGAAGTAAATATCATGGTAATGGGACACTTAGGTGTGCGTGTGCATAAATCTATCTATTTCATTAGTACTTTCAACTTGGGAACCACTGAATCGGAGTGAAATTCGGGGATGAGAAGCTTGCATCAAATGCTGACTTCTTATACAGTCTTTCATATCGCAAAAAAAGTGCACGCATTTCATATCTGCTCCGTTTTTTTCTTTGCATTGATAGAGTGATAAGGGAAATATTTTTGGAAGATTGTACTCGGATCAATTAAATGCGCGGGCAATATTTCACATAAATATTTTTTTTTTAAATAATAAAAGGGACTGGTGGACGAAGCGCTCCGATATGCCGCTTAATTCATTCAAAACTTGACTAAACTTCAAGTAGATCTACCATCAACATTAAATACAACTTAACGAGAGTAGAGTTACTACTCTCCACAATCTTTTACAACGAAAACAAATGACAAAATAACCAGAAATCAATTTTTTAATAATCAACAAAACCTGTAGAGCAAAGTAATTATTACTGATAATGTGACTGTTTAACTATTCATTCAACCGAGTTTTTTTTTTCTCCATCTCTAGCGAGAAACAGTCTAGGTCAACTGAGATTCGCTCTTATGTTACCTCTGCATCATTACTCTGATTGGAATAGAGAGCACGGAGTCTCTCACTTTGTCGCAGCGAATCATCCTTTTTGGCAATCAACTGCTCCAGTTCCAGTTCGCGGTTCTAAAATAGAGGCACAGAAAACCTCAATTTACACTATATATATAGCGCAAATAGCGCATATATATATACATATATATATATATGTGCTATTTCATTTTGTAAGTAAGTCCTGTACTAATTATATTTGCATTAAAATGTAATTTAACGCCACCTGGTACAGAATACTCACACAACACATTGAAATAATGCACTACTACATCTCACCTTCCACTATGTCACTTCTATCTGAAACGCGACAGCAAAACCGAAACGCGAATAGATGAAAATGCAGATTTAAAAAAAAAAGATTTACTGATAACTTTCTCTCTCCTTCTCTCCCCGCCACAAAAGAGCATCGAGGTTAATAAAGTGAAATAATAAGTACCTTAAGGATAAGGATCTTCTTTTCAAAGACGCCAATCAACTGCGATACATGTGGATCCTTCAACTGCAACGGCAACTAAACATAAAACAAGACACAATAACAATATAACCAAAATACTCTTCAACTGCTTTCATGCGCCTGATAAGACCACTCCAGACAGTTCCCTAATTTGCTGCGTAGATAAGAAATGCTCTGCCATCTTATATAAGAAACATTAAAAAAATAGAACAATCTTTCATTACATATAAAGTTCGCCGAAACTTTCTTAAACAACAAGCTTTCTTGGCCCGTTCTCAGAAAATTAAGAAAATTATACTTTCGTTCGAAAAAATGCAGTGGCATAAGTGTCAAGCCTGCCTGGACCTCTAAATTAGCTTCTTATTCTTCCCCACCATCATATTTTCCCTCATTACCGAACTCAGATGACCATAAACAAATGGTAAAAACGGTCGCTGTACCTCAATTAAAAAAGGAAAGCCTCGTTACAGGGGACACTGCGATTTAGAATGTATCACGTTAAGCAAGCGGCATTAATTTTCAGTGAAACAAAACAATAATTCATTACCGTTTCTACATGTGAACGTCAAATGAAATAACTTCCTCCGGCAAAAGGTCTAATTTAGAATACATCTATCAGACTGCAGACCAATTCCAACTTGAACACTTTCAGAGTGGCTCGTAAATTTCAAGATCTGATTAAAGAGAATTTGGCCGGCCTCTTGTAACCATTAAAGCTGTTCCGGTTCATCATTTAAAATCGCTGAACCGATAAACAGACAGACACAGGCATATATAGACATAGATAAAGCACCACAGTGCACTTACACGAAGAAAAGTGCAAAAAACGGCAAAAAACTGAGTCACCTACGTCGATGCCACGCTTCATCTTCTCCAGTAGCTCATCGATCTTTCTCGCAGTATCGCCGTTCATTGCCAAATGAGAATCTGGCGTTTTGCGTCCATTGTATGTAACGCTATCCAATCCAATGCCATCAAGACGGTAATCCGATGTGCTCCTTAACATGCACTTTACCACCAGGTTCTATTACTAGTAAGAGACGAAGAATGAGGCTAAACAGCAAATACAGATGTCAATCATCTATCGTCATTCTAGTAGAAGATATTAATCATAAAGATACCATCCTATGCCTTGCATCTCATCACTTTTTCACGGCCGTTAACCTATGACGCAAATAAACACTCTACCTCATAAGTGAACCTATCAGAGATGCTCACCATACTACCATTTACACACTATGTCAATTCAATCCATTACTACCGTCATTCAAAAAACAGGGTCTGCAGAAAACTTTGACATACTTCAATACAGAATTCTTCACCGCAGCAAATAGGAAATTGTGTCACGATGTGTCACGAACAAAATGAGACTGAAGGGTGATCAAAGGATCAGCCTTGAGGCAGCAAATGAGAAAAATCTGCTTTCTACATTTGTCAGAAAAAGAAACTACAGAAGCCAAATGTAGCACCATCTTCCTCCAATTTTGCCGATATATGAACAACATTAAACGAAACTACGAAACGCCAACCTTGGCAATGAGGAGCTTTTGATTGATGATGAATGCTCCGATAATCGATCAGTGACACAACTCGTTATCAAATCACCCAACCTCAACAAATTTCAGCAACGAATAAAACATTATTTTCAATGAAAATATTACGAGTAATTACAAAATAAATGAAATGAAAGAATACGGAACCTTCCATTTCTCACTAATTAAATGTGATAAGAAGAAACATCATCAACGGAATGAAGAAAGTTATAAATGGGATGCTATAATATCTTGTTAATGGCTGCCTCAACGCTACATAATAAAAACGTCTATGGCTCTGAAATAGTTAACGCTTGTGATCTGTAATTCTGTCTAATTAGAAAATGACAACACTACACCACTCAATCTACCATCACCCGCTTTCCCACACAAAGTATTTTACCTCAACTTTGCTAACATTTAAGTCGCAGCTACATTTTGAGGGAATTTTTGTATCGACAGTATCCATCTGCACAAATTTTCGAACGAATATTTAAAAAATAAGACATACCACCTGGTGGGAAATGCATGAACTTGTGCGCAATGCGTATAGAGAAGAAGGGCATTATAAGTCAATTCATGACTTCCGAATGCTATTGCATATGCGATAAATGGAACCAATCGCTCGTCCTTAATGCAACTATTCAAATTCAAATCTTTTGAAAATTATTTTAATTAAATTAAATAAATGAATGGAAGCAAAAAGATAACCTCTGAAATCTGAAATTGACCTTGGTATTTTAGTCAAATTTATGATTTGAAATCGAAAAGATGACCATTTTTCAGTAAAACTTTAAGGACCACTTATTAATATTTGAAAATCCTCGACAGGATCAACGCATATGCATCCAACAATGAACAAAGCTCATTTACTTATCTGATACTTTTGCTCATGAAGTCATCAAAATGAATCCTTTAAATTGACTTTCGACGATTACACTATACATTGAAATGAATCACCCACTCAAGTTTGAAGTAATTACCACTTGTTGGAACATAGCACCTATTCATTACAAATTCAAATACTGCTAAACAAAAATCTCAACAGAATTTTCCCAACGCATTTATATAATTTCATAGTTATAGTTATTTCGATCACATAAAAACCAAGAATAATTCGTAATAAAATCGAATGAAATCGGAATACCGTCAGATCACGACAAAGCATTTTATCATCAATCTATGGAAGATATGAAATGCAAATCTATCATCGTTTCCTGATGGAACGAATGTCAATACTTGATATCCTAAATGGCCAGTCACCTCGTCAGGAATTTATATATATATATATATATATATATATATATATATATATATATATATATATATATATATATATGAGATGTGATCTTCAGCTCCTTATCGCATAAATAGTAGTGAATATTTTAAACGAGTACCTTTAACAACTTCCAGTATTGATCCTTGTGTAATTTAGAATAGTCCTTCAAAGCAGCCAGCACACGAAGTAGCTCAAGTACGATCGATACACCATCCGCACTGCAATGACAACTCACGCTCTCCTATTTTGTGCTTTTAAAGGTATTTCATTGCTAAAGAAAGATATTACGATTAGAAAACAACAGCGATTATAGCGATGATGATTTTGCACGAACCCCAGCGCTCTTCAGATTTCTTCGATTACCTCAAACAAAGTTAGTGCCACCACTCCGGCCACGCATGCACAATGTTCACGTGCGATGTTTTTTCCCACTCTTATATATCTTTTCTATTTCCTTTGCCTCTCCCTCTCTTTTTCAAAATTTTCACTCATAGCGAACTTGTTGCAAAATGACGCAAGAATTTCGTTCAACTCGCCACGTATCTCAGCCAACCGAACCCTTCTTTCCTAAACTCATCTTTAGCAATCTGTAGCGTTCATTTTTCCTCCCATGTATTATCACCCCAGCTTGGAAAAATTCGACACTTTTAGGAATAAGCCATCACTGATGTTTCATGACTGAACCTCCCACTCGTCTAATGATTCTCAATCGACAATTCATGAATCATTCAACAAAATGATCTGGCACTTCCAAATATTATAAGAAATTTTTAAAACTAAGAAGGCAAGGCAATATCTTAATGGAGGTGTCAGTTAAACAGTAGAAACTTCGTCTCTGAGATTCTCAACTGTGCTTAAAACTTTCCTCGTTAAGAGAAGAATTTCACCTTTTCATCCAATATTACAGGTTTGCCTTGCGTCCCTTCAAATATCTGTTAACAAATCATAAGAAAGTTTACAACTTGGATATTATTTATGCACGATATTCACCTGTTTTCCAACGAACATAGCTAAACATTTGCGAGAGCTTAGGTAGTCATAAATATCTATGCATCAAGTCCACTTACTTGCACAGCTACAAGGAAATGCGCTAGGTATGAATGGATCAAGAAAATCACTCCGAAAACATTAAACGGCTAACCTCCACTTCGGTAGCGGATCGGTGCGCTGTGCAACGGGACGTCCCATAAACGGTACAACCGGATTGGAAAGCATCTGAGACTCAACAATATGTGCGCACAATGGTGCTGTTACTACCTCCAAAATATCCGCCCTTAGATCGTCATCGTTCGACACCGCTATAAAGGAAAATACCTTTAAAAATCTATACAAACTGAAAACTTCCACGTGTTTAACATACCAGTCAACAGCCCAAAATGTGTGGGTTTTCGTCCATCGAATAATTCATGAATTGGGAGAGAAGAGGACCGGAAACATTTCTCGTGGAATTTTGCCGCGATGGGAGAGGATTGAGGGGGGAGGGGGAACAGAAAAAAGGGTAGAAAAGAATTAACGACTTGATTTTGACTGTTTCATTGAAGTTAGCGTAAATTAACATAATCTGAATACAACATGTGCTACAAAAAATTCATTGCAATCGCTTGAACGAAGGTGAGGAAACATATTTCAACACTCAAAGCAGAGCAAAATCAAAACCATCGCGCCAAGCAAAAAAAAATACTATTTCAAGCTGGGCAGAAATGTAAGTACATCTCATATATAAAACAAGCCAAAACTTCTATTTTAAGCATAATTTCATCTGTACTGAGAGAAGGGGATGGAACGACGGATGGTGAAGGAGTTAAGGTCACTTCAGTAGAATATACGATAAACAAAAAACTTACTCTCTACAAGCCTCAAGCCTTCGGCTATTCGCCTGCATTGGAACGATACGAGCTCGCTACCCGTTTCGACCGGAGTCTTGATATTGCCCTCGACTAGCCGTAGAATCAGCTCAGCGGGTATGTAGTCTTGTACACGGCTTCCACTCTCTATTGCTTCCTTCAATCAACACAATATTAAAAGTAAATAATATTTACAAATGTATTGGTTGAGAATACTAAGGAAAAAACAATAAACAAAGTTCATCTTTAGACCCCATCTCCTCAGCAAAGTGAAATAATCCTATGTGTACGGGCACATTTTACCCTCAAAAAGTAGCAGAATATTGCAGATGATGTAGGAAGGAGGAAGAAGAAGGAAGAGACGCAAACAGCATTTCTGCCAACTGTTGTTGCAACATGCAGCAGAGAAATGCAAGAAGCAAAAGGCGAAGAACTGAGTAGAGAGGACAACAGCTACCTTTGTCACTCATAAAGTACAGAGCAAGCATGGTAAGGGCAGAAACAGAAGCTCAATTGTCTTTAAATTCTGAACTGAGACCTCATGACAAAAAAAAATTTTGATATAACTGCTAACAACTGATAAATACATTTCATTCCAAAAACCGCAAATCGCGAAGCAAAACGATCACTTTCAAGGGAAATTTCGATGAGATTCTGGTGCGATAATCCCGAAACGTATTCGCGATTAAGAATTAGAACATAAGCCTTATCATTCAACCTAAAACGAACCCTTAAGATGTATCTGAGGAGTCGGATGGCCTTCAGAGGTACTTCGGGAATAATTGCCTCATCGAATGTCATTTGCGCTGTGGAGCAAATTGAAAGAACCGGCGTTGTAAGACGTTGCTCCTTAGAAGGACATTTCAACACTGCCAATGCTGTTGGCGTACGCATTTGCAACAACGAACAAAATGAGAGAAATATATCATAAACCTGAAACTATCGACTATCAACCGTTCTATAATAGTGTATCTATAATAACTAATAGAACCAAAATCTGCTAATCCCATTTCTTCGGGTTCTTCGCTTCAATTTCACGTTAACTCACTCACGCTAGTCGACTGTCCCGTTTTATGCAAATTACCACCTTAAAAAACCCTTCTAACAAACACCCTATTCCACGTTTTCTAACTTCCACATTGAGCCATCTCAGCGATAAAAACATCTGAAATGAGTATCACAATCAAACAACCTTTAACGATTCCTCGGAACGTGCATCTAGCTGTACAATGAGTGCAGCCACCATCTGTATTGAACGCTCGAAATATGAATAATTGATGAGGTCCTTTCCAGTTGACGTTATCACCGGCACCGATGACACCTTAATGAGAAATTGGAGTGTTTTAAGCTCTCCGATATTTACATTCCTGAGGGTTCTATTCAGCACTGCACAATATCATAGGTGGAAAATCAAAGAATCACACAAAACAAGGAAGAAAAAAACGAACATTCGGCGCATCACTAACGACAAGTCTTTTCAGAAGATCAGCAGCGATATGTCTTGTCATTAAGCAATCACCAATAACCAATACGTTGAATATACATTGGAATGTTTGTGGAATATTCCTCGAGCAAAACACCTAAATTCGAGAATAAATCCAATTAAAGTCTGAATTTCATTAATCACATATTAATATTTTTGAAAAACAGAAATGAAAAAATCCAACTTAAAGTTGATAAATTGTAAATTCTCCATGAAATCGAGAATTTTCCGAAAAGAATATTACGTTAGTGCATCAATGGAGATATGCTTAATAGTCTTTTTGCGACAAAAATAAAGTAATTATAACTTATCCCAAATATAGTAATATCTGCAAACCTCATAACTTTACGCTTTCAAAATAAGAAAATAACGCTACATGCACTATACCGTATCTCGAAGTTTCGCTTCCAAATATCCAACCAATACAAGCGACGATACGACAACAATCCTCGAATCATGTGCCAACAATTTTAAAAGTTTATGACTGAACGCCTTGTAAGAGGTCTGAAATAGTACTTACATCTGAATACAACTTGGCCATATACTACCGAAGATAACTGTAAATGGTATCAACCAATTATGGCAATCCATATTATCATCTCCCCTTCTCCCAAGCGAAGAGTGAGATGAAAGCGAAATATTTTTATAGAAACTGAAAGAAGCGTCCACTCAGAAAAGAAAATTATTATTATCATTTTTTTCAATGTGATAATTGCAGTAAAATTTCTTTATGATCCCCTTCGCATTATTCCTCACTTTCACAGTTTCTATCTGTTCTTATTTATTCATTAAAAATAGACAGTTTTAAATTTTGTTGTTCCGCTTCTTTCAAATACGCTTTTAACACCTGAATACAAATATATTTAGGTACTATTATATTCCAAATTTGGTGACTTTCCTCCTAAAACGATGAAAAGCAATAATATACGAGATAGCTTATCGCAGAATGAAACTACCGAAATTACAGTTTACTCTCTCCGAATTTCATTTTCTAATTTTTCCATAAATGTTTTTCAAAGTTTATCGAACAAAGAAAAAATAGAAAAAAGGCAGCAATTTCCTACGTCAAGTAACGATCTACATACACAGTGATTGACATTTTATGATTTGTAAAATATTATGGCCTATAAAATCGAGATGTAAAACATCGTGAGGCCATACAACAGTAACAAAAAACTCACCATGAATACCATATAGTCTCAAACAATACTACAAACCACTTCCGGTTACATTAACCCATAGGTTTATAGCACATCTTTATGTAAAGAGGGAGCCACAAATAGGAAAAATGGAAAAATAAAAATAAAACGAAAAGAAACCCAACTGATTTCTTTATCCTTTGACATACCGACTTAGATCGTGAAGCAAGATTGCACAATATTGCCATACAATACGGCATCCACTCTGGTTCTTCGTCACGATTCCTGAAATGCACTTCCGGATCGGCATCTTAATCAAATTCGTAATTTAGGGTGGCATAAATCAATCATTTTCTTTGCATCCTTATCAACATATCACAGCTATATCATTTTTCATCGAAGAGTAAATACGGCTACGGCTACCTGATAAAACTAACTAATAAAATCTAACATATTAGACAATCTAACAAAATATTCATAAATACTAACTGAGACCTCACCTTTCTTATCCAAAACGTCACATATGGCTGATCCACTCCCAGACACTTTTGCCTAATATCACCTAGAAGCTTTTCCCCTCCTTCAAACGTCTAACATATTTACAGGATGCAAACAGCTACAACAGTACCTCTTATACAGGACAGAGAATCAGAGTTATCGATTTGCGATCGCCTAACTAAACCAATATACTTTAGTATTTTCACTAAAAATGTACTTTCTCTAAACAACATCAATATCACGGCAAAACAATCACCATATCATCATCGCTTGTGACCCATCACCTGAAGAATCGAATGCAGTTCCCCTAAGTTCATTTAAAGAAAAACTCTCAACGACCTGATGAAATCTTTCTGCACCTTTCGCGCTAAATGCACGGACCGCATTTGAATTTCTGCAACAATTCATAGAAATTATTAGGAGACTTACACTTCGCTCAAGAGAAACGATATGAGATCGTTTGTCCACATTCCAAGCGAAAGACAACGTTCATAAGTTAAAACCTAAAATGACCAATGATGGATTAATCCTTCATTATTCATTCCCTCCTCGTCCTCCTATCACCCCCTCCCCCTCCACTACCACCTCCCACAACAATCATGCATCAAAGTATACACAGAAAAGCCTTCTCAGTACAGATTCCGCTAAATTCAATACGCTGAAAGTGAACCTAAAATAAATATCATCGAACGTCTTTAGTTCGGCATGACATTGAGGAATGCTACTGAATTAAAAAATGATCGGTGCTCATAGATGCTCAGTCAGCGCATGAATCGAAAGTGTAGGTTCAGAAAACGACAGCAATATCCCGCAAAGGAAATACGCTCACTACTTACTCAACTTCGACTGGCAACTCAGTCGACGACAGTTATCAGCGGGAAATAAGTTCGAGTAAAATCCTCACATCAGTCCTTTTGTTCGCAGTTGCTACTTTAATCTTCTTATTCAAAAAAAAGAGCATTCACAATATGTGCAACTTTACTTGTAGAAGTCGTAAAATATCAATAAGATTTTGCGGCCCAAGTTGATCTCTCAACGATAATCGAAGACATTCGAAAATTGGTCCACATATTTGCATTTGATCACTCGCCAAATATTCTCGAAGCGATACGTTATAAAAAGCTTAAAAGTAACATAATTCAATGAATAAGTTGAAAAGAAAAAGGATGAAAAGCATTAGGTAATGATGAACGTTTTAAATTTTTTTCTTCGAAATCAGCAAAACAAATCAGTCAGTAGTCGAAATTTCTTGTAAACTTAAAAAATTTTCTTCTCGGCTCCATTGAACGTCGAGAGGTGTCCCCGTAAATAAACCAAAAGAGAACAAGAACGCCGGTTTTGAAGTCGTCTTCATCCTTCAACCTCCATCACCAAAGGTGAATAAATAGTTGTCAATTCATCTATACAGCGTTGAAAAGAGATATACGATGAGTAACTAACCAATATTAAATAAAAAAAGATGAAGCCGTGAACGAGTAACGGCCGAAGTACTGCTTGCCGATAACAGAATCGGACAATGGGTCAACAATTCGTTCAGGTGGACATTTTTTAGTGTAAGACGAGCGGTCGGATCGATCGAATTCGTCAACTTTATCAAATTCTATAAAACAACTCTTTTTCGAGTGAACTTTAAATTAAAAAATTCTTATGCGGTCTTTGGTTTAACTTTAATTAAAACTCATCCACGTATATACTCATAACCGCAAACCTTACCTTTAGCGACTAAAACATTGCAGGAGGAAATAGTCTCGTACGTTCCCCCTCCTCCTCCTCCTGCTCACCCTTACATATAATCCTCTCTAGAATAAATTCTAAAATAGCTTATTTTCTGAGGTAATTCAATTTCGTTTATTCAACTTATCTGACTTCTAAAATATATTAAAATTTCATTTATTCTCAAATAAATATCATTCCTCACTAAAAAAATAATCGAAATTAATATTTTAAGATGAGAAGAAATAAAATTTATTTGAAAAATTCAGTAATAACGAAAAATTAACCGCAAGTTCCAAATCAAGCATTGTTGCGTTTTCTTCTGAACAACTATTGTAAAATCTTTGAGCTGCATTTGCAGCGGATGCGATCGATGCCTCCACTGCTGCACGCATCTAAATTAAGTGTTTTTTTTTTCGATTATACGAGAAGCAAAAAGAGTTTCAACTCGAACGATAACGATCGATTCAACCATTCAAAACGAAAATCTCAACGATATGCCGACCAGTTAACGACGATAATATAAAATCGATTATTAAGAGCATTATTGATTGATTAGAATCGATCAAATAGTAATACTATGAAGTCTACATCAAAGATAGCTTATAAAGAGGGCGATGTATCTGAGAGAAGGCAAGCTGAAGTGAGTTATTCAAATGAAATCGAGACTAGAGAAGAAAAATAGACAAATTCATTTAAAACTTCAAGATAAGCACATGTTTTTCTATAACGTTCATGAGATTTTCCTTGGAGCAGTAGTAACCTATTGAGAGGTTTTTAAAATATTTGAAGTGGAAATATTAGAGGAAATGAGATGAGCTGAAACGATAGATGGATGCTATAACCTCTACGAGACTTCAGACTTATCGAAAAAGATGCAAGCATTACAATATAAATTATCACTGATTCGCATCACCGAATAAAAAGATGCTTTATAAAGCGAACTATGTCAATGAAAGTGCTTTTTTTTATTTAAAGAAACCTAGCAAGTCGGTTGTTCAACTGAAACATACGATTAGATTGTACGAGGTTATTACAGAAAAAAAAAACATTTCTGAGCAAAATCTGGTCGAAAAAAGATAATTTTCAACGTAGATTATATCCCTTTCGCATTTCCGATCGTAACCGAAACCGTCCAACCGTCGAAGATATGGAGATAAATTTATTTATCATACGGTTGATCAGATAAATGAAGGCCGAATTTAATCCCACTATTATCTAGTGACGGTGGGGTTAAATTCAATTTTGATGTGAAATTCGTGATTAACGACTTGAAAATATTCGCCGTGCAGATAGACACATATATGCATATATAATTTGCCCAGCTTGTACGAAGTGGGTCGCCGGACGTCTGTTTCATAACTACCTCTTTGTTAGACGAAGATAAACTATTAAATGCACAATCCAGGATTCAATGCAGCGGGAAATATGCCGGATAAATTGCCCTCTAAGACGAGAATTTCTGAAACTGCTAAAAACCTGAAATAGCAACCACCCAACATAACTTCTACACAATCTTGACAAGCGAATGAACGAAAAAACAACATCAAAGACGAGTTTGCATGTTGACGACAGGAGATCCTATGCCGTTATTGGGAACTGTAACAGCACAATATCTGTTGGGTATACGATGTCGTAGGTGGGTCGCCGTCCTTGGCAACAAGAGCAAGCGCATGAGAGAGGCGGAGAGATACCGTGAGAGTCCTCGGAGAGCGGGGCGATAGTGATCACTCAGCAATTAAGGTACAGTAAATATGAGAGAATATACCTAAGGAAAGAAAATTCAGAAAACGAGTTTCAGCACATTTTAAAGAGCATTAAATACTCTATTAGAATCGTTAATAAGCTGAGACCAAAACAATAACTAAAAAAGTGTTATTTTCGTTCATCCATGACACTGTGTTCTTTTTGGTGACCTGAATTTATGGAACTATCCTCGACGGTTTGATGAAGTGACCTGATCGTTCTGAAGTTTGCACTAAACTATCCATGGCTCTTGTATGGATCCTTCATGCGATTGTTAAAATCACCGATTATGAATTCTTCAGTTCATCAGTCCCAGATTCCCATCACTTCATTTCTTCTCCGTACAAGCATATCGCTGACAGACATTGTAAGTTCGTTTGACGCTAAAAAAAACCAATCATTGCTTTCAGCGTGTAATTAATTGTACTAACATAGTTTGATTGCATGAAGCACTTGCTCTCCGACATAAAGAAGTTAGGAATGTGAAGGAAAAAGCAGTTTGAAGGCGATATGTCCTCAGTTCGAAGAACTATGAATTACTTAGCAGGCGACTACAAGTGATTACAAAGCAAGAAATCTTCAGCGTAAGCATCATTTGATGTTGACAACTCTAGCCAAAGAACATAGAGAAGATGAGGCTATCAGACCACTCGTTTTGAGCCACTGATCGAGAATGACTGAATAACGCTTAAAAGAACTACTTGTCGCACGTGCAAGTTAATTGTCCACCTACTTGTGTTCATTAAAAGTCGATCAAGGAACCAGGAAAATGACGGTGATGCAGTCATAGGTGATGGCAACTATTTTTATACTCAGCATCATGGTAAGCAATTTCTCGCGTCTGAAGCGTTCCGAGGGCACAGCATGTCGAAACGAAATTTGCGCATTCGACAACGCAACCTATTATTAGGTCGACTAAAGCGGATCGGAACTTGTGAATGGCATAAGACCCGTGCTGTGCTCAACCTTCAGAAGAGTAATGGGCAACGCATTTTTGCACAGTGCCGTTAAGGTATTAGGGGCTACTCCAAACACCCTTATTTCGCACAGGAAAGGCTACCACCATGGAATGTGACGTTAGGATTAGATAGCGAGCAATTCATTTCGACATTTCAGAACACCCGCGTGTTGCATCAAGGGAACGAGGTATGATCATCCAGATATCCGATCGATTCTCATCAACTTTACGTATCGCCGAAGACTGAGCATTGGATAGTTATCGTTTTGAATGTTACAAAACAATTTACTGCTTCAGGGGGAACCCTAAACAATGATTTAAAATAAGGGTTCATATTATGAATGAGTGTGAGCACATTTCAGAGATGTTCATATCCACGGCCACGTATAACAGTGTAGGCGAAGTGCTGTAATGGAAAAGGGACATAGCGCTGAATGCTGTGGATACTCTGTGTTGGGGAACAGACATTACTCAGTGGTTGTAGCGGTATGCTTCGAATTAGATATCCATATGTGCATTGTGACGGATCGAGTCCGGCAGGACTACTTTACTTTTAATACTTAGACGGCCGCAATTTCATCGATTTCATCGTTTCTCCATTGATGCAGCAGACAACTCTTCCATCTGTAGCAATCCTGAGCCTTCCTCATCCAAATAACTACATATAGGCAACTCTGCGGGCTTTCCTCTCTTGTTGAGGTTCGCCGCATGATCGTTTTACGTCTTTTGTTTATCACTAAAAGATTTATTTAACCAATCTGTAGTCATTTAACCTTGCTAAGCGATCAGCCAACCTTGGTTTTCCTTCGTATATTCTTCAACGATATCTTTCAAAGCCGATCAGGAACGCAACTGTTCGCCTGTTTGTGGTGAGCTCCAGTTTTTTGATACTTTCCATTCTCTTTTCCATTGCTGCTTGGATCGTTGCTTGTTGGTTTTTTTCAGTGTATGTGGTATTCCACGCTTCGCACCTCACAGAAGAACAGGGATTGCGCTCGAAGAGTTCTCCCTTTACGGAATTTTTAGCATTGTGTCGTAATTGGTATCGTTGAGCGTTGTGAATATTAGACAATATGCTCTTTTTCATTTGCTTAATTCCTGACCCAAATCGCTGCTCATTTGCATGTCTGTCCACAAAATTTTGACCTTCGTGGGAAACTAACGACCGAACGCATTTTTCAACCACTTCGTTTTGCCTTTGGAGACGCTGAGTCCAATTTCCTTAGCATTCTTGTTGAGCTCGCTCAGTAAATACTGCAAGTTTTTTTGGGTCATCGGCAATTAGTAGCACTTCGTCCGCAAAGAGAGGCACTTGGAGTCATTTGCTGCCTATATTGAAACCATCTGCAGTTTTCATCTTTGTAAGACTCCTCCGAGAGCCGATAACATGGAAGAAGGACATCGGGGAGCAAATATCTCCTTGTTTTGCGCCTGTTCCGCCTGATAACGGTACTTCGAGGAAATAGCTACATCTGGCTCGATAGGTCATATCCCTTACATTTTTTTCTTCGCCATCTCTTTAAATATAAATAGCATATCTCGAATTTCTTCTACAACAAGCTGTCAATTGAGGTCTCATCAAACTCACGATATGTCAGGACGGAGAGAGGTTTATTAGTTAAGTGCTCATAAGTGAAACAACAAAAAGCTTGCGATACTCATACGACGACTTTTCGTCATGATTCATGTCATATCTAAGATTTCAGATGTTCGCTTCTCATCTCCAGATAAGACCACCACGATCTTATTGAGAAAAGACATCTGCTGCAATTTCGGGTCAATGGTGGCACTTCCATAATTCGTCGAGCGATTGTTTGCTTCAATCGCTCGCATATATCAGCAGTGTCAAAATACGACAATCTGTGTAACGCATGTACTTCGACTCTGTAAATTACGTCCACTGCGCGTCACATAAGAAATTGATCCTATAGAAAAGTTCTTGTTTTTGTCTCAGCTTATTAATGATTCTGATAGGGCATTCAATGCCTCTCTAAAATTTGTCGTAACTCGTCTTTCGAATTTTGCCTTCTTACGATATGCTTTCATATTTACTGCGATGTTCTTATCGCTGACTGAGTACCTGCGGTGCTGCGCTCCGAGAACGCATATGATCTGTTTCGTTCTCTGGATACGTGTGCGCATGTGGCTAAGTATACCCACACTGTTCATAGGTTCACTAGTAGTGAGCGAAATACATTGAAAGCATAAATTAACCTGTATAATTTGATCGCTTTCGGTCATCTCGACGTTGCTCAAGTTGAGTCGCCGTCCTCAAGAAAACAATCGCTGCGAAATAAAATCATCAACCCTACTAATAAATAGCAAATTTGTAATATGCTAATTGATTTGATATATTCGAGATCTGCAAGCAATTTCAAGAAATTACAATATCATTACAGCATCATTACTCGCTGCAATACGTTCATTCTAAAAAATTTCCATCTGCTAACGATATAGTGTGTTGTGCTATAGAACTATAATGACATTAAGCATATAATTCTATGGATGTGAATGAGGAAAAGTGTGAGATAAGTTAGCGTGATATGCGCTTTTTTTTGCATAGCGCGCCTAAATGATCAAACTAAGTTAATAATTCATTCTAGAGCCTATTAAGTACTTCTGAAAAAACAAAAATTATTTTTCTACAATTTAGCCGATGCAAATTATTTATGAAAAAATTAAAATGAGCGGAAAATTTCTTAGCATTTTGAAGTGCGCTTAGTTCTAGTGGAAAAGTATGCTTCGATGTGAAAAATATTAAAAGCGGTTCAGTCAGCAACTTACATTCTACGCATTCAATTTTTTATCTGTAACTTGAGCAATTTCCAAATCGCAACAACGAAAGATACAAACAGACAAAGATTAATATAGAAATGTTATGAGCAAAGAAACGATGCCATCACAATGAGCGTCTTTGCGTAGATGAAAATTTTGCAAATGCTCATCAAAGCATTACTTGATTTTCTCAACAATCGAATAAATGGCAAAGAATTCAAATAGGAATTATAGCGCCATCGAAGATTTTATGTACGCAAACGGCAACATTTGGATTTGAAATGTTTGCTATGGCAGCTATGATGTTATGTTAGCTTGGTTTCGCCTCTTCACCGGGAATAAAGACTACACTAGCGTGGAAAGATGCAGCTTGTTGAATTCCTTTACGAGAAGATACAATTCAGTCTAAATGGAACCTATTTTTAGGTTGCAATTTTTTCGCAACACCTAAAATTATTCGTTTACTTTTGTTTATTTATTCATTTATGTGTTTATTTATCTCCTTACTTATTTATTCCTTCAGGTTTTATTTGTTTATTTCAAATGATCGAAGAACGTTTATCTTCAGATACACATAGTAATCAGATAGTTATATCAATTATATATATATATATATATATATATATATATATATATATATATACATTTATTTATATCTTCAAATATAAATGGGAATTCCATCTATATCTGGTTCCCATTTATGGAGTTCCCATTTATATCTTAGAGCGATGAGTAGAAAATGCACTCATGGATCATTCTAAACATACTTACAGTTGTGCAAATACGACTATATATACATAGTTGGCCATCAGAGATCTTGCAAGGAATTTGGCAAAAAATTCTAAAGCGGAAAAATGCGTTTTGGTGTGAAAAGATCACGATCAAGTTCAGTTGAATTACACTGTAAATTGAAAAAATAATTTTTAAAAAAAGATTAACAAATCGATCAGTAGCTTCGCTTAGCGCTTAGTTTCAGTATAGCGTTAGTTTCCGCGAAGTATAAACCTCATAGACGGGAAATTGAAAAGTTCTGCCGGTAGTTTTTTATAGGAAAGAGGAGGAAAAATTGAATATGTATACAAATTTTTTTGAAGGAGCGATTATCACCCATAAATCATTCGCCATTGTAAAATAGACAGCCGGGGCAATATTGGGATATTGATTAGAGAACGATTATTTGAGAGCCCTAACTGGATGTTTATTGGAAATGATCATGTGAAGGTTTTCTCAAATTTACGGCTCTTCTACTGATGCGCGATGAAAAGTTCACAACTGGCAGGTCTGCATTACCTGTAAATTCCTATCACGAATAAAGGTTTCCTTTACGCGCGCTTTGTGGTACTCTTTTTACTGTTTGTATTGGTAAGGAAATATCAAGGAGGAGAGAAATTAGGTATTCTACCGACGAAAAGATGTTCAAATAGCCGAAATGAAAGGTATACCGAGTTGTCAAGAGTATTTGCTAAAGGACAGTGGCTTTGAAGAGGGTTCAAACATTTCACTAACATCTTTCTCGGCTTCATCGAATAGCGAACCGAAAGGCTTACAACTTAGAGAACAATCGTCTACACTGTGAGGGTTTGTTTGCATATACGCACAGCGCCGGCATAGATTTTGCGTTAGGCAAAAGATCTAATCGGCGCAAGTGTGCAGTTTCATTCGCCGTCAATTATAATAGTTAGTAGAATTTTCTGTCGTAGAATTTTCGTTGAAAAGCGAGAAAAAAAATGAAAAGAAAAAAGTTGCGTAAATTATAGTAAGTTTTCAGCTTCATTGACATGGCCAAATGCTCTCTTCAGTTAAATTCATCATCCGTCGAGAACTAAAATGCATCAATTTATTTCACTGAATATGCACCGAAAATGAGGTTATTTTCAAAAACTCATCGAAAAATTGTTTATCAACTTCTGAATAGGAAAATACATAAGGAAATAACCAACCTATAGAAAAAGAAAATAAGTACGAAAAGAGAAATCATTGGTTGAATACTTTTATGCTCTTTTGCAAATTTTCTTCACTATTCTTTTTGCCTATTCGTTTCACCTGAAAGGCTAATGGAGCCAGACTTTCATTTTCCGATAGATATTAAGCGCACCATGGGTCCAGTCTGCGCTAAGTTTTCTACTAATTTATCAAATAGCACAGTAGAAGGCGCTAAACATTTTCTGGAATGTCAGATTGCATTTTATATAAATCAGCTCACAGAAAAGCGGATATTTTATAGATTTGTATCAGCAATCGCAAAAGAAATACATTATTTAGCAAATTTTATTACATATATATAATTAGCGAAATTGGTTAATTAAGTGGCGATAGTGCAAAAACGCTTACCGTGCCATCTCGAGTGTAAAATGAAAATCTACAGGTATAAAATGCATCCTATTTTTTGATGAGTTTTTATTACTCGTATATTCTTTGAAAATAAATGGATCTATCTGAAATGTCTCTCAGGAGATTTATCTTTATTCGCCATTATACATGTTTAATTTTACATAGAGACAAGAGAACAATCCACTTACCTTTTTGCAGCTCCGATGTGTGCATGCGACATGACGATGATAAAATGAATTTTTGAATTTTTAACTCAAGTCAGTTTGATTGTCAATCTCAAATAAGAGATAATTTTCTGAAAAGAGAATACCACATTCGATGAAATCGTACATGGAACAACGTTGTATCCATAATCAAGAGTTATTTGTGAAAAGCGTACTTGAAATATCGAAAACCATTTCACGTTAAATGCAATTGAGGGATTCACATATGTGCCATAAATCTTAGTGGACATAGGCAATTTAGTAGTGGTTATTCGACCACACCGACCAGGTAAGCCTATCAATTAGTCTCGAAGAAAATTTTCTTCGAGACTTCACTCAAAATGTCGTCGTATAAGTCTAGTTGGTGCTCAAGTCAAAATAGTTGTTAACAGGGTGTAACTGCTAAGTTTCGTATCATTGTATCGATTGCTCGAGTAAAAATTACTTCTATATATTTCTGCTCGATTAGTCGTAGTAATTGCTTGAAGGCATCTACCTCATGCGTTTATTGCGTTATTTATTGTCGACCAGCATTGGGACTATAGAAAAATAAACATAACATTGAAATTAGCACCTGACGGGTGTCTTAATGAAAGAGTTAAGGTAAGTTATGATATTTTAATGAACTAATGAAATAGATATCGGAAACGAGCAATGAAAGATCGAAGTTTAAATTGAAGTTATTTCTTCTCATTTATTCTTCATAACTTCCGATTCTCCATCCTTATTAAAGAATAAGCTATGATATGACGGCAAATTATATAAAGCATTCGATCCACCCTTAATCCCCTCTTCCTTTTGCAATAATAACTTTCTACTGAAATGAGGATTTAGCCATTACCGCTTCTAAAAGTCTAAATAATTACTATCTACACGAGGGTTTCTACAAAAAAAGTGCTGTTTGCCAACTTTTTCCTAACCAATTTCATACAACCATATTTCGGCTTGCCGAAATTTTCCGTGGATTTTGTGGAAAAAATTTTTTTTCTAGAAAGTTAACTTTTTTTCGCTTTTTCTTTCTAGCTTAAATGATAATTCTTATTATTTATAAATATGCGAATGAATAATTCACGCTTTACAAATATGCACTCATTTCATGATATCTCTCAGAAAATTCAAAGTTCACGTCATACGTAGCACACTGCCGCAATTCACTTTGACTTTCAGAAATTGAAATGTGGAAAATATTGCCGCCGGAATTCTTCCTGAATAGGGAAAAAAGCCATCCAGTTCTTTTCAAGCGATTCATCTATCAAATTCCACCGTGATCTTCTGTGTGTTTTCAAAAATGCAATGCTCTTTTTTTTTTTTGGTCGTAAAATTCACTCCGCATTTTTTAGACCTTAAACTATTGTAATGGTGAAGCAATGTGGAGAGTAGAAAGGCGATGGATGGGAGGGAGGAGGTTAGGTCGAGGTGAATGAACAGATCCCATGTGATTAGAATGTCATGATATAGAAATGAATCAAATTACGCCTTGTATGTAAAGTTTCTGCATTAACATTTGTGATGTGCATCCTTAAAAGTTTCATCTAATCTATATCGACGACGTTTGTTCGAATAGAGGGCGGAAAACAGCAGCGAAAATGGCTGAAGCATTGTACACTATTTTAAATAATCGTAAGCACTTCTTTAATCACAATTGTGATTGCAGTGAAAATCCATATAACCTCAGCATCTTCATAATATAATTTCGATTATTATGCGTTTTCACAAATTTGTAGCTGCGAAATGTACGCTGCTAAAGTTATTTCTATAATAGCCAGAAATCATGAAAACTGCAAAAAATTTAAAATGTCAAAAATGCTCTTGTGTATTTTTTCGAAGGTGACCTTTTCCTCGTCCTATTCCTTACACCTTTCAAGTTCTTCATGCTAATTTTGCTCTATAAAAAAAATACCTTAGCACAACTCTTGCAATTTTGTCTTCTATACGTCCATCCTTTCTATTTAATGTTTTCAAATGAATTCATTATTTATTAAGTAAACGAGTACGCAGACTTGTTTTGAAGTCTTTCGCTGCAACGATATGCCTTCTTTGTTGCTATAGAGCTTCGTTAACTTCGAAATATCCGACATTAATATCGGCGTTGATTACCTCAGAGAGGCACTCGTTTTCCACGCATAAAAATAATCCATTTATGGCTGCCCAATATCATGTTATGAGGCATGGAAAATTGCGCGTCAATTGAATTTCTCGACGTAAGCATATCGCTGTAAACTAAATGCAATATAGTCAAATGCATCCACTTTTATTAAGTAAACGAGTACATAAACTTCTTCGGATGTCTTTCACTAAAGCGATTTGCTTTCTTTACTGCTATGCAATTTTCTAGATTTCGAAATATGCACCGCAAAAATGCGAACGGGTTTTCTCTGAAGGAGTCGATGTGAGTTTGTTGGCGTGTTGGTCAAATCGAGTTCAAACTTAATTTCTAGTAAAGCGATACGAAAAAAGCCGAGAAAATATATTGGAATTAAGCTATGAGTGAAATTTCTCCTTAAACGTCGATTACTTTTTTGGTTGACTTATAGGCTATGAACGCTAATAAGTTGTGTGGCTTTTAAGCATTCATTCCATCGCTACACCATTATTTCATATTTGTAAATATTTAGAATAAATATAAATTAATAGATAAATAGATAAATAGAGAAATAAATAAACAGATTTAATTCTATGCATGAATAAATTGGCAAATAGATTGTTCCCATAAAATTTTAGTTATAGATATACAGATATTTAGTTTATTATGACTGAAATGCGTCGTTAAAAGCGCTTATCATTTCTTTCAATGCTTTCAGCTGAAAAAAAAATTGTAGTATTTGACGTAGTTTTCCAAGCACCGTGAAAGCTAACTGCGGTAATGCATTATTATTTATTCATTTATTAATAGTTAAGAAAACGACTGCGTTTATTGATCTTCATGATCTTTATTGATCTTTATTGATCTTCATGGAAGGTGCGCGATTTGAAATTTCATGGTTATCAACTACACCATCCGATAAATTAACAATTTTTGATTTCGTTACCTTCTTCGTGAGTCATTGGCCGTTGAGGTTGTCATCAATTCTAACAGGTCGATTTTCTTTCAAATCGATCGAGTTTCACCAAAAACAAAAAAGAACTCGGTAGTTTAAGGTTTATGTGATGAGCCAATCTCCTAAAAGAAAAGGAAGGATGGTAGTATTTTAAGGTTTTCTGAATACTGCTGCGATCAGCTGGTTACAAGATGGAGTTGCACAAAAACCGCACACATCATATTAGCTTCTTCTCTATGCACTTTCGATTATTATTCTTTTTTCTTTAATTTGCATCTGTGAAACGCATCTATGTACATAGCTATAGTGACTAGCATATTCAGGCGTATAGCTTGTCGATTGTCTCATAAATTCATTCCAGCTATAGTGACTAATCTTTAGTTATTATAATAACCTATAAAGATTTATCACCTTTATAATTTTTAACGCCATTTTCAAAAATTCGAAAAAATCTGCAGATAATGAAACGTACGAAAAATCTGCATAACTCTTGGCATTAATTGAGTTCCATTCTACACCTGTCAATTCAAGAGTGCAAAAAAACGTGGTAGAATTTTGCACAGAATTTATGAGCTGCTTGATTCAATAAAAATAAAGTTATTGTTCCCCACAAATTCCATAATTTTTTCCTACCAGCCAATAGATAAATGAAATTCGATAAAGCATTTTTAGTTGGCATTTCTCATAGGCCTGTTTTTAGCTATTTCAGTAATAAGTTATATTAATACTAATCAAATGAGGTGAATATTGATAATTTCATTTGATTCGATAAATGGAGTCCCATAAAGTTTTATTTATCTTTGGCATTTTACAGAGCAATATGGATAACCGATTTAAAATCATAGTCGGAACTTTAGAGTTTAAATGAAATGTTAGTCATTCTTGTTACACCTAAAGCATATCAGTCCACTCGTAGCCATGGAGCTTGGTGCACACTACAGCTCTTGTTATACACAATTGCGCTCATTCAATTCGCTTTTGTTATTCAGTGTTTTAACGTTTTCAATTAGTGTCGTTATATTATAACATTTTTCTCTTGTTTCTTCTTCATTTTCATGATGCTTCAGATTAATTTTGTTGTATTTATTTTCTAGTGCAGCATTTTTGCTCAACCTATTCTCACTATGTTTTATCATATTTCTCAGTAAAAAATCTAACTTCCGATATGGCTATAAATGATTAATGTCGATGAAATACTTGACCGTTATATCGTTCTGATCGCCACATGCAAAAAATCCAATCGTTATGAAGTTCTTGCTGCCTGCTACAATCACAAGCATCATCAATTAATCAGTAGTATATGCGCATGTAAACCATAAAAATATTTTTTGCTGTTCTGCGAAAAAATCTTTCGCGTGGAAATAAAGAATTCCCTACTCCTAAACGTTGTTTTAAGTTGTTGACTTCGAAGCATCCGAAGTTGCGTATTCCTAAATGTTGAAGTAACTCTAATATCTCATTTGATTTTCTGGAGTTTCGAATATCGCCATTGTCGTCGTTCGATTTAAGAGATTATCTCATCGATCTTCCGTAAATCTATACGGAACAGAAGACAGCGGTTACTAGTAAATTATTCGATGTGCATAGCATGATAAGAAAATTTAAACCTTGAAATCAATAAAACGTGATCACAAATGCAAATTGCAAATTGTAAAATGTGAAAATGCAAAAAAAACACGCAGTTTAAAATGTAAAGCAAGTGCAACATTAGTGAACATCAATCATGTTCTTGAGGAATGAAATATAGCGAGAAATTTGCAATACTTTAGGAATATGGCTTATATTATACATTATCTTTAAATGCTATAGTATATAGCAAGCACGAATTTTACGCATTCCAAAATGTCAACCAATACTCATGAATGTGAAAAAAAGAGGTTAAACATGGCGTATTTCAACGGAAAGCATATTAGATGAAAAAGTGGGCACATCCATATTCGCTTTTTTTCTCTTTTTACACGAATAAATCCATCAATGATCCTGAATATTGTTCTTTATTCAATCAAATTTTTATTCACTATCATTTATTTTCTCAGAAATTTGTTACTTCTCGATGAATTTCAATTAATTTCCTTAATTTATAAAAAGTATCAAGTTCATTTCTCCCAAGAATCGAAATCACTTCATAAAAACTGCAATACATCACTCAGTAATTAAGCGCTAATTTATCTTGGAATTTAAAATAAGCGATAGGGTTTATTTTAGAGATATTAGCATAATGTGTGCTGTTTAAATTCTATTCATATAAAGTAACCTCTATCATAAATTCACAACAAATAGCGAAATATGCTAAAGAATCAAATTATGCTCGAATTAAATTGATCGCGCGTTTGAGTTCGATAAAAAAAATTTTTAAAGTCTTTCCGGTTTTTATATCTTTTCCCGGCTTCATGATTTTTTCCATGTTGGCTGAGATTAGTTCATCTGATGGTATACACTGTATCACGAAATTTGCCAAAAGAATTATTACCGATCAATAAGCTTCATGCTAGTGAGCAAGCAAATACGCACAAACAACACTCTTAATTGCAAAAACGAGGTTGCCGTTTTGAGTGTTGTATTTCTTCACAGGTGAGGTTCTATAAGTGAGCAACCGAAGGAGGAAAGATATTGGTGCTGTATCTGAGAGACGATAAGCGTCGTGAAGCCATAACAATGGAAGCAGCATCAGCTGCAGATATCGACGCAAAGATTGATGACGAGTTGGTAAGTTCTTATTGAGGAAACTTCTTATGTCGGAAAGTTAAAGCGGCTTAGCCAGCCAGCTAAGCCTTAAACACAAAACGCAGTACATCATTCAAGATCTTCTTGGCCTTTGATACAATAATAAGATGGGTGATTCCTCTAGTGATGAACGGTATCATATATGGCCAAGAGACTCTTCACTTATTTTGTTCACTCTAACTGAAGTGAACTAAATGAGATTTTTGTTTAAAATTTTCGAATGCGGTAACAACTTGCGATGGATTTAGGCCATATAGGATTCACAGATTGTGCATCCGAAATTCCACCAACCAATAAACAAACTAAACACATTTTTCTGTCTAGCGGCCGCTCAATTAAGGCACGAGTTTTGTACCATTTAGAATTTGGATCACAAGTGATTTCTGCTTTTTATGTATAACTGAGCAAATAAAGATAAATACTGGTATTTATTCACCGATGAATAAATAAAGACTGAACCACTTCCGGAATAACATTATATTTTATCGTAACTAATTTGGGGCAAATAAAAAAATTTAGCTAAAAGATATCGCTGTAGATCAATATATGAGAAAGCTGAAAAATTCCATCGTCTGTAGGAAGTTTTAAGCTTTAGCATTAAAATTTCTGCAATATTTGAGATGGCAGCAGAAAATATCGCCTATGATCTTAGCATCTTGTTTACGTTCTATAAAATAACGATTTTTTTCAGCATCTATTTTTTCACAGGTAAATTCTTTACGTTTATCATTAATAATAAGCCCAGTCATTTCATTCAATTGCACTTGTAAAGGTTATCGTCCTATAGAATGCTGCAACTCTTCCGGAGGATCTCGTTCGTAGAATCGTAGCACTGGAAGCATTTCAAACAGGAACGCATAGCAAAATAAAAGGAGGAAAAACTTGTGGTAATGTGGTGCTCGTGGCACCTATACGTGGACGTTCTGAGGACCGAGAAAGGTATCTGTACGTTGAAATATCAGCTATAGTTTTTTTTTGCAGACTGCATTTTTTTCAGTCTATGATGGAAATGAGAAAGAACAAGTACTACCAGTGAATATTGATGAACTGTTGCAGTATGTACAAATATTATCAATGCTATAATAGAATAAGAAAATATTGAAATACAAAGCGAGACAAATTTATGCTAGCTTAGTGGGGTCGCTTCAGAAGTTTAAATTTCGGACTACTGATCAACTTTAAAAACTTCTAATTTAGGGGAGGTTATTTTGAGGAAAATTTATTGAGTGAACACAGTGTCAGCATCAAATGACCGCTTCTAGCGACCTTTGCAAGACTGCAACTCCTCTTTAATTGAAATATTGTTTGACAGCAATCCACATGCTTCTTCTTTCTCCTCTTCTTTGTTCGTTTTTCCAGCCACTCTCACTTTGTCCTTTTTTGCCATGTGCCTCTTTCATTTGCAAACGTACACCTAATGTACCATCATCACAAAGCATATTCTAAGATATTAAAGTTAAGTGATGCTCGAAACAGCGCTAAATTATTTTTAACAATGCCCCATGATTAAGTAACCATCACAAGAAGGCAGGCAAAATGAGGATCTTTGTTTCGTTTGATGACATAATCTCAACTCTACTTGAAAGTAGTTCAGGCGAGTTCCATGACTGCATATAGAACGTTTCAAAATCGCAATTGCATCGACTTGACCAACTGAAATTTCAACTGATTTACGAATATATCGTTTAAAAGTTTTCGACAATCAGATATTTTTCTCAACATTTCAGCGGTCTCTTTTCCTCAAAACGCAAATGATCTAGATCTTTTCTATCGATTTGCTATACCACAAATTGAACCGACAGGCATTCATCAATGAGGATAAATGCTACTATGTTTCATATTTTGGAGATTATATCCATCAGTCATTTTTCCACAGTTAAAGGTTTCAACTGTAACATATTTAGGTGGTCGATTATGCAACGCTCGTCCTCGCTGGGATATGATCGAACAAATCCGATTCCACCACCATATACATCTGTGAGAACACCTGAAGCTGGTATTTTGCTTACGCTTGGTGAACGTATTCGAACGCTTATAAATCCGAGAAGGGTTTGTTCGTCAAATGTCTACTTGATATTTCCTTTCATATATGTCTTTTTTTATTTTGCAACAAACTCAGCTATGAAATTTTTTCCCATGAATAATTTTTTGAAGTGATATTTCGACGACGACTTGCTAATTCATCGGTGAAAATGCAACCGTTGTTGTATAACTATCACCAGTTTAATTTGTTCAAATAATTCAATTACTCTCTTATTTTGAAGGAAAATCGACCACCTACGAACGCGATATCGATGAGAAATCGTAGAAACTCAACAGAAAACAAATCAACCTTTAGTAAATTATTTCGCCAGGTAAATTTCCTTTGAATTATTTCAGGTATTGGCCTCATTCGTTGAGAATTCTAATTCAGCATTATTTATATACGAACATGAGATTAGCATTATATTTAAAAAATTTTCAACAATTGAGGCTCTTAATATATTGTAAAATAAATATATTTCAAATAATTTATTAGTACTTCCAACATTTCAAAGCTTCAAATTCAGTGTAGTAGTAGAAGTTTTGCGACATATTCATTTTACAACGTATAAAATTCTGAAATCGTATGAAATCTCGAGTGAGACTTATTTATCTGTAATAAATAGTAAATTTTTATCGCAATTGTAAGCAATGAATTCATTTAATGCAAAAAGAAGTCTAGAAAAGAAATTTCTCTATGAGGTATTGCTGAAGAATTTCAATGGCTACTAAAGTATGTTTATCAAAATTTTACTGTTTGATCATAATGTCTCCTATTAGAAGCACTTAAATTCACACACGCATCATAGGTGCTATGAAAAGATAGCATCTATTAAAAAATTAATAAATAATTTCAACCGGTCATTGAATAATTTCCACAAATAACTCGAAATCAGAAGATATTTTTCAGAGGTTACGTTACAGATATCTACAAAATAAAATACAACCGGATGGTTAAATACAATAAAGTTCCTCGCGTTATTTCTCACACATGTTCATATCCTGTTCACTAATTCAGGTTTAGTCATTCCATTCTTACCTATCTTCTGTCACAACTTACGAATATTACTTCATCTTCAAAGGTGTTTGTTTCTTGAGTAATTGATTAAGGAAAACGATACCGGTGACGAGATTGCTGAAGCAGGTAAAACAAGCCACGATGTACTATTGCGAGCAGAGCAGTTTGACGAATGTGGCAAAGGGCAATCGCAGAATCCACAATTCGAGTCGAGTAAGCGAGATTCACTTTGGATCTTTTAAAATCTCTTTCTCAATTTGATCGCCACTGGGAAGTTATCGTTGATTAGTCAGTGGCCTTATCTATCATAAATAATAATTCTTTAATATCAAAGCGTTGATTTTTTAGCGATGAATTATCGACAAACAAATACTAGTAACTGAAAAAATTGAAACCGATTCTATCTCTTCATTCTCCACACATAGGCCGTCTTTTCCGTACCTGTTGAAATTTTCCACTTCCAAGAAATATCTGTTTCATTCTCATCTGGGCAGGTAACTCATTTGTTCAAAAAAGAAGTTAAATTTGCAAATACTAGATGCTTACGAAAAGCAAAAGAGGTTAATTCGTAGAAATATGTGGAACTTTTCATATATGGCCGGTAACCCAGGGAGTTACAGCGATAATATAGCATATTATATTGCTTCGTTTAAACAATCTCGACTATTTATAGATCGGCAGCCTCTACTGTTTAGAAGTTCAAGAAGCGAACTCTGGTATTTAAACGTTACAAAATAGTGGATAAATAATGGGTCAAAAGTGCAAATTTTTAAGCGTCAATCCAGAAAGCGGAATCTCTAGACGTTTATCCTGAGAGTACAAGGCCTTTATGATGTTAAATTGACGTTGATGAAGCGAGAAATCAAATGAGAAATCCGACGCTTCACTTAATTCGTGTGTTTTATTTGCAAATTATCCTTTTCGCACTTAATGATTTTTATCGGAGTTAAATTCATCCGCTAAATTTGTACTGTATACATAGAAAGATTAAAAAACTTCTGGTTTCGTTACTAAGGTTCGTGAATTAGAGCGGCTCGAGCATCGGTGCACAATAATTTTTGACGGTGAGAAGTCTGCGATCGTTTTGTCGAGCAAATGATTTTTCCGAATTTCGTGACAATTATAATGAAATTTTCGACAAAAAAACTGAGGGAGAACTAATGCTAACTAATCTCAACCTCAATAATTGCTGTTATGCTGAAAAAAAAGCTAAAATTCTGGTGACTTTAAGCTTCAAAGTGATTTAAATGTTTTTACGTAAATTTCAAAAAAACTTCAGCAAGCAATAAATTTCACCAAGTTCCGCAAGGAGCATGATCCTAAAAGTTGTTTCTAGCAAAAGTGTAATAAACATGGGCTGTCAATAACTGAAATGTAGAAAAAAGGTATGAAACAGTTCGACCGTGCAGTATCGATGATATTCGACTTTCACCGTTGTCGGCTATGAAATCGAAATCAGCGATGGCGCTTTCACGGCGGAAATTCGCATCAATGAATGACGAATCTGGAAATGACACATAGAATTCTACTCGATTGCTGTATCCGTTGTTTTGCACTTCGTAATTGCTGTATTCACTAAGGAATAAAGGCCGGTTTTAAATTGTTTTTCATTGCTCATTTCGATGTCGCTTTACGATGAATAAATTTTTCACATTCATTCCTTACACACAGTGGAGGGGAGAGAGTGGGAAGGGCGCTGAGTGGAGGGAGGAGGGAAGAGCATATTGGAATTGTTTAAATAATTTAATTCTTCGACAATCGAGAAAACAGTTATGATTTCTCCCTTAGAAATCACATTTAGTCATTAAATCTTTTGACTGTGCAAAATTTTCTGCTGCGGTTTATTCACCAAGTGGGTTTCTCTGCGCCGATATTTATACACTTCTGCAAATTCGTATTTGCAAGGTGTTTTGTGGGTTTTCCACCTTCCAATGTGATTTTTTTTACAGCATTTTAAAGCATTTATAGCTGAAAATGTTTCAGGACGAAAATTTTCGCCATGTTTCCCACTATCAGGATTATTGGCTTAAAGCGAAACGGAATTTTGAGGTTGTCTACGAGCTTATAAATGACCAGTAGCATATTGAGGCTTTTGAGCATCATAAGCGAAAGAATCTGCTGTAGAAAAGAATATATGAAATGAAATATGCCATCTGTCTTCGATCATTCGCACTAGAATGCAAGAAACCGCCAGTATAAGGTTAAAAAATACTCTCACGATAAGGCCATCATGCTCATTCATCAAAACATACCTCTTCGAAACTAAAATTGCTATTCGTCGAAGTGGCGCATCGTTGATGCACCTTATCTTCTACAAATATGAGCATTTGCATCAATCTTCAGCGATTCACTCAACAATTTCGAAAATTATAGAAATTTTAATAGGAAATAAATTCACTCAAACTTTGCAATTTTAAAAAATTCATAAATTCGTTAAATTAAAATTTTTAATAAAATTTAATAAAATACAGAAGAGAAAAGGATAAAAATATTTCTTTTATAAAGTATATCCTTAGAAAAAGTTCAATATGAAGTGATGATGTTGATTTGTTCAAATTTCGCGATTTTTTTGAGAGGGGGACGAGTGAATTCGCTTAATTCGTCGAATAGTTGTGAGTGAAACCTTGATATTGTTTTTTTCTTGGTTTTCTCTCTATCGATTCATCGTCTCCATCGATTCATAATGAGTTATATTCCTTCGCACTAATGAACGCTCCGAACGAGCTAACACACAAAACGATTGCTCTTAAATCTCAACTGACTAATGGGATGATCGATTGGTTAACTATCGCTAAATCTTCTAAGATGGACTTATACCTTTTGAAACCGAAGTTAATCTTCATTAATAATCCATAATTAATTTTTCTCCACTATTTGATTCGATCGTATATTTCCAACGTAATTTTGGCTTTTGTCAAAATATAATTTAAGACATTTTATTAAAAAGAAAGATTTTAGAATAGAATTAAGTTGGAACTATTTAAGTATCAGTAAAACCATTTTAGGGCATTTTAGGATACACTTTGATATATTAGGCATAACAACTCAAGAAGTTGTTGTCTAAGGTATCACTTAAGAATTCGTGGAAAATTAACGAAACATTTACTATGAATCAAGTTCAACTTAGAACCTAACATTTCACTAAATAAACTTTCATCTCTAAGTTTTCGCCAATCTTTGAAGTACTATCAACGATAAGTCAATAGTATAAACGATAATTTCTCATCACGTGGGACTATTTCATAGATCATATAATGACTGCAAGTAAAAGACTTTAAAAAACTCATATATAGTAAAATGCGTTATGGAAAATTTGTTCTCAACGAAAATAACCATCAGCCATACAAAACGTTTTAAAGAGACGATAAATTATATTTGGGAAAATTTCTAAATTTTCCAATAGGAAGAGAGAATTACGACATTTTAGTAATTCCTCAAAAATTCATAAAGAGAATTTTCATGAAAAAGATGCTTTTAGGTTTTCTTTTGTTTTCTTATGCTTTAAGGAATTGAGATTATCACCGAACTTTTGAAATTTCCGGAAAATATCCGCAAATAAATTATTCTTCTGGGAACATCACTATAGGCCGATAGGCCGAAATTTTCAACACAGTATATTCCCTCAGTAATAGAGAATGAATAAACTGATTGATTAGTGTTAGAGTGTTCTCTTTCGACGCTTCAGTTAAGTGAGAGAAGAATGTAGTGCCATCTTTTAATGCGTTTTTTTTGTATTTGCATTTTTCTTTGGATATGTTCTGAAGCGGAATCTTCACAACGTGTTTTACCTTCGCAGCCTTAAGGTAAAACAAATAAGGTAAATCATTTTTCGCTTGTCGTTTTAATGCAACAACTATGAAACATCGCTACAGAACGATGTGTAATCTCGTATATCCCAACAAATAAACTTTGATAAATAAACTTTATATGATAACTAAACTTTCAGTATATTCTAAAATTACCACCAGTCAAGAAAAACGAAAAGAAATAGAAGAAATGAAAGGTGAGAAATTGAGTTATTCGTTAAAAGTCCGTAGGCTGTAGTGGAAAATTTCATCGCTGAGATGCATTTTATACGTTTAAGTAATGAGAATGAGCATTTTTTTTTATTCTTAGAATTTTTCTTATAAAACTCGAATTATATCGAGAAGGGGATCGAAAAAAAGAAAAATTAAATCGCTATAGTGAATTTACTCGATGAAACTCGAAAAACGCAATATATGCTTGATCTGTGCGAATAATTTTTATGAAAAATTACACTTTATATGGGAATTTTTTCAACTTATTTCCAAAAATTTACAATCTACACGTACAAAAATATTTCTTCCATGAAGAATTTGGAGGAATTTTATCCTCAGATTTTTCTCTTCTACTTTTTTCCTCAACTAGAGAAATAATTCGTACATTGCAGATAGAATTGCATCTTCGCTATCCTCATCTATTTCACTCAATAAGCGGCCTATCTCTCTAAATAAAAACTCTTTTAGGAAATTTTTGAATTTCGTAGAACAAATCGATGATATTTGAAGATATCGATAGGCAAAAAACCCTCAACAACATGCAAAAATGAAGACCCATTTTTCTGCTAGCAAATTCTCAACAACTCATCGCTATTCACTAAAAACAAAATAATAAACTATTAACTATTATATGAATTAACTATTATAGTTTATTATTTTTCAAAAATGGCGACTATTACGTATGCAATGAAAGGAAGTGTAAAACGTTTCAAGAAAAACTTAGTCGTCTTTTTTCTAAGAAAAAAAGCAAACAGCAACACACATCATATCTATTCGTCAACTTGTTTCGGTGTAGTTTTGTTCGCCTAAACGAATGCTATAAAGTCACCTAGACATCATTCTAAATGCACATTCTTTTCCCATTGCTGAATTATTTTTATCACTGAGGATATCGACGTTAGGCGTTTCGTATTATCACAATTTTTCATTCTTTTTTATTTCTCATTCTATTACTTAATGTCTTAGCAGGCATATTTGAGTCGTTTCTGATGCCTGTGTAGATCATACCTCTATCGCTAAATAGTTATTATTCAACAATAAAGGAATGAAACTCAAACAATGACGGATATGAATGCAATATATTATCAAGAAAAGAATGGCACTGTTCAGCATAGAGGCTTATTATTAGTATTGCGTTATATTATTTCAGATTTGGATGAGAAAATGAAAGCAGTCCATGTGTTATGCTTTACGGTGACAATCAATTTGATCGGTGTTGTTCGAGCTCAAAAATCGTCACAACTACCACCTGAAATGCAGGAATATTTCCAGGTTTGTGGTACCTGATCTTTTTGATTTCGTTAGAGTGCTGAATGACTGAATGACTACTGACTACAATTCGGCAATTTTAAACATAGCACTTCATAATTGCTGTGCGAATTTTAGGCGCATAGCAGACTATGGTTAATGAAGTTTCAGATCGATTACTAACGACTTTTAAACAAACTAAGCTATTTGTATTCTATAATGACTGTCATAAGAAGAACGATAGAAGATATGATGCTAACTAGAAAGTCAGCCTTCGATTAGAAATGCGGCAGGATCTACATAAAACATTCTAAATGCATAAATAACTTCACACTGAAATTTACATTGGGCAGGACAAAATTCCACCTTAGAGCGACAATGGTATAAACAATCCGATCAGGAGGACCCAAAATTTTGTAATTGAACATTCGATTACGTGAAAGTCATAGAAATCGTACCGCATCATTCATACTGGTCCGCCTATCACAAGCTGTAATTTCCTTTTCAAAGGCTTGTACTATCATTGTAACTTGAACTGTAACACAAATTTCATTCAACAATCGTTCTCCACACAACACTAATAGCTTCAGACCGTTAAACGAGTTCTGCCAGCAGCAACCGCGAAGGCACTCGACGAAATCGTAGACAGCAGCATGACACGAATGGTTAGCAAGAATGTTTCAATTCCACTTCCTAGATTATTTTCCCCTTTCTTTCTCATCGAAACAACCCCTTCGAAAGTTATATTAATAACTGCAGTTCACGAATGATCGCTGCATCAATACGTTCAGCATAGCCGTTTCTAAAAATGAATTAAGGCGCAATTTATTATTGCCATCTATCAGAACTGCTACTTGAGGTCATACTTGATTCAAAGATTTTTAATTCAATTTTTTTTTGTACACATACTAACCGAAGCATAAAAACATGAAAATTCCAGCATCTTTCTCCCATTTAACCCCTTTCCAACGTTGTTTTCAAGAAATATCTCACATTACATCAAAAATAGTCTGATTCTGAACAGTTCAACTATTTACTGCTGAGCAATAGACCGGAACGACGTTGAGCAGAGGAAAAGACACCGTGAATAATATGAAAAAAATGTTCTCTTTGAGTATTTGCACTTGTTTTCATTGTCACCTCACTGAATTGACCTTAAAAGACCTAACACCAACAGTCGGCTGACTGAGTCGTCTTCTTTCGTTGAACTGTAGACCATGAAATGATGAACAACTACGCTGCGACAACTATGACTCAACGAACTTAGCTCTAGTTTCAATAATTTCATGCTCAAGTTCAAGTTCATGCTCGAGCTAACGCGGAATCTCAACACTTGGAGGATAAATAATATTTTAAACTCTTCCCACATTTGTAAAGTACCTTTACCACCACAAAAACTAAAAAAGGGGTCGAAGGAAGCAGGTAAAAGGAATGATTTACCTCATTAACCCAGCTGTTATCAGGTACTAAAGATAAAAGTTGCTGCTACTTTCTACTATTTTCCACCGCTGAGAGAAATTTCCTTAAAATAGGATATAAAATCTGCCGAGACAATTGTAATTTCAGCGTAATTTATGCGTTACGCAACAGTTGCATTGTAGGGCTTATATTAGAATGTGAATTTATTCAAATACTTACAGCTTAGCTACATCAACGATATATATTTTTTTGCACTTGGTATCCCATTTCTATCATTCTCAATCAAAGCCTTTCTAGATCTCACACAATCCTCCCCTCCCCTCACGAGTTACAACGTCTCCAACTATTCGAAAGCTTATAGCAAAGAGACATTTAATCCACCCAGTTTCTCCTAAAGGCTATTAGATGGTGCTAAATGTTGAAGATTCCTGACAGAAAAAATAATCCACAGTAGAGGAACGGAAAATAAACACTGGTAGAGGAACACTGAGGAGTTCATTTGCAGGAAAAAGCACAGAAATCGTATGACGTAATGAATCGACTACCCGATACCATTCTTGATAAGGTTCCACTTCCTCCTCCAATGAGGAGGCTCCCAAAACGGATTCAGGATCAAATCCGTTCTCTTATGCACAATCATGGACTTACCTTCCAACAACATGTACAGCAACTTCAACATATTATCTCATCGATGACAGCGGCTGAGAAGGCAGCTCTCCCTAAAGGATTGATTTCGAAGTAAAGCGCGGTGATCAACTTCAGCCGAGAGTTCTCACTTCAAAAATTTCATCATCTAACATCACTGCATTCTGTTCCGTTACGAATCACTCGATAAAAAGCTGGGACTTCCTCTGACGTACTAAATGACATCCGCTAAATCGAATCGTTTCTAGCTCTACAAGTAGTAAATTATATTTCCATCTAGAATAACCTTGCAATTTATTTCCGCTACCGAAATAACCAATGATATCGATGATACTTTATGCCAACTTTCAATTAAACTTACAAAATAAAGAAAAAAAGGGTGAAACTGTTATGTGCTCAATATCTAGTAAATTTATTGAAGATGAGAGAATATCAACTCGAGTAATCTAACAAAATGATTTGATGAGGAAGGCGCATAAAAATATATGACAGAAATAAACTTCATTACAACGATCACTGACGAGATTACTCTCAATAGCACCTCTTATATTTCCCCGAGAAAAAGCAGCAAACTCTTGGAATCTGTTCGCATTGACTACTTCGACAGAGTTCTAATCACTTGCAGATAAACCGGAAAAAAACATTGCGTTGGCCAGCTATCACATTGGCGTCTATCATATTTGCTTTGCTTAGGGCACTAATTATTGGCCATATTATAACCCAAGTTCTGCGCTGCACAATACTTTAGTTGCTGAAAAGGTACAATGACCGTACTGCCAACCCTATACGGATTAAATTCCATTTCACAAACTAGTTAGCGAATGTCGGTGACCCATACGCAAAGGACATGAAGACGTGCGCAGCTTCAAGACCCCTTTGCTCTCTATTTAGACCTGGGCTGTATTCATAATGCTGTATCCTCTATGTTAGAACGAAGCTACCTTCGCCTCCTATCATACTTTCTCCAATTCTCGCCCATTTCATAAATACGCCTCTAATCCACGATCCTTTCTTATCTGTTTGCTAGTAAACAACAACACTGTCATTTTCTTTTCATAGTCAATACGGATGAGTCCCATTCATTCCATCCCTTGGAGCTACTTGGCGAGAACATGACTGCACCCTCGAAGACCGACCAACCACCCACAAATTCGCCAATTTCCGCCACTCTCACGTCACTCCTACTCATTCAGCAACACTTACTCTCCCTGATGGTTTCACCAAGCATCTTAACTTGTTTAAAAAAAGGCGCAAGTGAATGCGCCTAAATGCATCAAACGTTCCGACTACAGGAGAATGGACGCCGCTTCGATATATAGACCAAACAATGTTCAACATATAATTCCCTAAAAATTCACAGGAATCGGCCCCAGTGTTCCCTTTATGCCATTACAAAAAAATATGGGAGACAAAATCGAAACCTCTGAAAGAATACACCTCCTTCAATGAAGTGACTCAGACGTGACGATCCGAATATCTGCGTCAAATGCACGCGAAACGAGGTCTCCAAAGTTGTTATGCAAAATCACCAACTGAACCAAGTTTATTGACGACTCATTACCGCAGTAACAAAGTGGCACTGAACAATCCAACAAGAATACGCGGGACGGCGAACGTCGAGCACACTCGAAAATGCCTCTACAGCTTCAGCTTTGTACGTCGCCAGTGACGTCGTTTTGCATTATACCTGATTTTGTTTCCAGTTTTCATACGGGCCCATTGGGGTAATGGCCTGAAATGTCAAGACTATAAACTAGAAATTCGAAGTTTGTTTGACGGATTAATTTAAGAAGCATAAGTATCATTGCAGTACAACAGGAGGTCAGTCCGATGTCTGTCTCACGATGTAGCGTAAACTGTTAAAAAAAACTCCCATTAGGCTAGAATGCGAACTTAGTGACCCAGGTAGTAACGACTCATTTGCAACAAGCTTCGAAGTCATTAAGGACCCTGGGAAGAAATTTGCAAACTCTGTTACTTTGTCAGTTAAGTCTGACCACAAAGCATATTTCCTCCAAGGAACAATTCACTCTTGGAAATTCTAGGGAAACTAGAAGCTATTCAAATTGCGAACAAATTAAAGTCCCACGGATTTTATCCTTCAATTTGTTTAAATCAGTCGAAAATGACAACGAATCCAGATACGAGAAAGTGAAGTCCAGTAATATTCTTTAATTTCCGCCTTCTCCTGCATTAGACACGATAAAAAATACATCCATCTTTGTAGAGAAGGAGGAATTGATTAGAAGAATAAGCATCGCTGTCATGTAACAGTTTTCTTTCATTTGATTCACCGAATACTAATTACGTAGCTTTTAAACGCAAATTCTATGTACGTTTCGTAGCTCTCTTAACAGACGCAATACCCCATTTCATACGCTAACAGACCAAACTTTTCCTTCAATAAAATTATTAATATCATCAGGCGACTCGGAAATATAAACAACAAAGAACTGACTAACCTGTTTTGTTTGGATTTTTTCGCAAGTTTCCGCTTGATAATGAAAGTTTTATGCGCCGCCATTTATGAAACGTTAAGCACTCAGCCAACGGATACGACTCGAACGGGTCTTCTACCCACTGAAAATAACTAAATAATTCTACCAGAAAATAGAAGAATATCACATCGACGCGAAATATTTCAACTTTCCTCAAGAGATCAATAAAACCTCGCGCTGAAAAGCTCTAAGATTACTAAGGTGCCATGAGAGATTGACACCTATTCTGATAGCCAACAATAAAGTGCTATAGCCCACTTAACATACTATGAAAGAGCTGTGCAAAATTACCATCATGCTACATATCTTAACGCCTTCCCTTTCTTCCATCTTTCATCATACTTTAGTCCTCCTATTTTCTTTCTATCTACAAGTTTGCCAACGATCACTTGCGAATAATGTATAAACGACAAATGACAATCCCGCATTGATCAATTCAAGACTAACTTTCTCCTTAAATCGATAAGAACTGCCATCTTAATCTGAGCGGAAACGTTCACGTAGACAAACTGCGACTGTTCGTATAGAATATCCCTTTGATGTGTACAGTGTGGCAGCTATATGACCATGCAATTCATGGACAACCTCAGTAGTGTCAACGAAGTAATCACACAATCATCAGTCCGTATCACACGGACACATTCGAATGCACATAAAGCGATTCGCAAGAAACTCATCTCAACTTATCGTTCCCTAAAATCAGTATGCAGTTCACCTGCTCATAATTTCCTCTGCTTTTCCTACTCGTCCCCCATCCCTCCCCGTCGCTCAAGTATAAAGGCCCGTCAACATCTCATTCATTCTTCTCCTCATTACAGCAGTCGCAAAATTGCCCTTTAACAGTTGATAACTCAAAAAATACTATTGCTAATCAATTCGTATCGTTTCGTGATGAGTTCAAACAAATAAAAGATAGACAACAAAAGGGTAATATTTGAAATTGTAGTTGCAACCGCTTAAAGTAGTCTAATGCATGAAAAATCCGAACGTAAGGAAAAAAGTAGGGAAAATAACTGAAGTGATGTTCATAATATAGTTCTAAAATGACACAGAAGCATGATCAAGTGGAATTTGAAAACAAATCGGCGGACTCTTCTAACAAAATTATGAGCTTAAAGCCACGATCATGAGCATTAATGTCGTTGCTTTCTTCGTCTCCCTTCTCGTTTCCACTTCAAACCTCACGCCATCATCGAACAAGTCGCTACTGTGAATGTAAATGCTCGTATAGAGGAGGACTGCAGTTTTGCAACGCTTCAAAGTTAATGAGGCGATGAGCGGAAATAGATAGTATAAACGTATTCCAAGTTCAGTAGATAATGCAACGATACTGACGGTTTATTTCATATTCATAGATGGTTATATAAAGCTTCGGCTTATGCATTTTTTGCTTAATTTATGAGGTAGAGGATCTACATGCCGAGATGATCCCCAACAACGAGATCTCTTCAAATATTGCCCTATCAATAGAGACGATATTGAAAGAACGTCGAATATTTTCGGATACAAAATCGAACAACACAATAAAATATATAAAATATCTCTCATACTAATACCCCAACGAAATATAAGTCAATCAAATCCGCTTCGACTACAACAACCGGAAAATACTCTAAAATAAAGTGGGAAATACAATAAATCAATCAATAAAGCTAAAAAATCACGTTTGAGAAGCTATTTCACTTAATATCGTACTTCAAAGGCGCAAAATATCGTGCGGGACTTTATTTTTAAAGGCATTATCTGTAACAGCGCTAAAACCAAACTGCTACTAAATGCCACATGAAAGTAGATGGCTGAGCTGCATGTGCTATGCCAGTTCGACCAACTGTTGAAGACATAAATCAATGATGGTGGCCGGAGGGGAGGGGGGTTGAAGGTTAGAGGTGAGGTGTTGACTTGGAAGAGAAGAGCATTGGGAATTCCTCATAAGTTAAATTCGTTAGTCGCTATTAATGTCCCCACATTAATTATCTTTCAACAACAAATTGCACGATAGCGTTTTTTGTATTTGCTGAATTGGCACCTCAGTAATTCGCTTACGAGTAACAAACCTGAAGAGAGCGAATTTAGATTACTTCAAGGTCCGTTGTAATTGATGAGATTCGACGGAAAATGCAAAAAGTCGGTTCAGAAGAGTGGAATAGATTTTTATTGGAAGATCTTAAAAATGCATTGCTCGAAGCATCGAATAATAATTTAATGCAGTTAAGAGCGGAAACGTCCGCCAGTTAATTTGAAATGTTCATATTCAAAGAATATAGCACTAGTGTATTCATTCGCCACCGCTGCGCAACGAAAACTGAGGTAGTGCAAATGTGAGGGAGGAGCGGTGGGAGGTGGAAAGAAAGATAAAGAAAAATGTGAGTATTTGTTTAATCTGTTGGGTGCACCGCTTTGAATTCACAACGGCGACAACGAAAATAAGAGGCTGTTAAATTACGTGGAGCAGGAGGTTCCCAGTGTTCTTACAATAGCTGCACCTTCATTTCGCTCTATGGTCACTTGATTGCTAATGAACAACTTATACGTTGCAAATGAAGAAAGCAATTCGGGGGCGAGTATGGGGTCGTTGTGCATTCTTGGCTCCAACTAAACAGTGGAGGTGAAATAATGTTTAAATTCACCTGCATGCTGTTACATTAGTCTGTTTGTGAATGGGGAATGTTGTTGGTATTCCACTGCATTTCCAGCTGAGTTGACAAACTTCGTAAAGCGTCTGAACGGAACTTCATTGCGGTTCACGTCGTAAAAGGAAAGAAAAGGCTCAGCATTCAGGATATGTGCACACAGAAATGCTATGATGCTCAGAGTTATGCTTTGTTGCAACTCCTCGGCTATGCTTTGTTAGACGGACTGATTCCAATAGGATTAACATCAGTCGCTCGATCAGGGCCTTGTTTGACTAAGACCGGAGGTCCGAGTTCACAGGTGTTGGCCAGTAGTAGATTAGATATAATGAGTGCAAAGTAAAAGTAGTTCGGAAGCGTCTTTGTAAACGTAGATCGCTAAGTCATGAATTTAAGTACCGTGGCTCACTGAACAGCAAACTAAAAGCATCAACAGTTCTAGGTAGTCCTAAATGGGTACTTGCCGCATCTCACGCTCATTTTCTCCAAAGCTCCGCAACTTCATCCGCCACTGGGTTACGAGACTTCGAGGAACTCCAGATGGTAGAGATTGGCGGCGGGAAAATCCCCGAGTACCAAAGATTATACCAATCGGAATCTTATAGAAGAAGCAGGTGCTCATAGTACATTAGGAATTTTGAAGCGCTTCGATAGCGAAAATTTGTGTCAATGAAGAATAGGCCCAAGGAAGCAATCAAGTCCGCTCATCAACAGTACAGTGTTAAAAGTATTCAAGGTTGATTAATAAATAATTTGTTGAGTTTTGTTTATCACATCACCTCTCAACATATGATGAGATCATTTTTATCTTTTTCAATTAATACGAAGAATTGTTTATTTGTATGCAAATCGTGTATGCACTTGAGTTCGATCGAATGAACGCCGTTTAATTCCTATATGAGTATTTTTCATACTTTGCAAAGTCGACTGCTACAATTCAATGGGAATCGTCGAGAATGAATCGTAACACTGTTTTTTATATCATTTCGTTGTGCAAAATTTCATCGACATCGCCGTTTCACAAAAACGTTGATTTTGCTCCTAACGGGAAACAGCGGTTTCCTAAATTGGAACCTGTTTAAACTCTACAGATGCGGAACAACTTTGCACTCCGACTTTTTACAAAAAGGAAATAAGCAAAGCAAGATAATGTCGTTCCTTTTTTAGTAAAAAATGAAATGAATTATATGCATATATAACAATACATTAATATGTAAAATATATATATAAAATACAAATATATTACAAATATATATTTATATTTTATACATATATTATATATAATATAAATATAAATATATATATGTGTAAAATATAAATATATTATATATTTATATTTTATACATATGTTATGCATATAATATAAATAAATAAATAAATAAATAAATATACATAATAAATAAATAAATATATATATATATATATATATATATATATATATATATATATATATATATATACATATATGTATATATATATTTATATTATATTTATATATATATATATATATATATATATATAAAATATATTTATATTTTATACATATATTATATATATAATATAAATAAATAAATAAGTAAATATATATATATATATATATATATATATATATATATATATACATATGTATACACATATGTCGCTACAGTAGCAGCTGAATTTCGATTTTTCCACTTTCGATAAAAACTGTCCTCAATTTGTACTTGAATAAATGGCGAAAATATTTTCGATGTTTCCTTTTTCCGTTTTTTGTTATGCCGAAATGAATGTAATTTCCATAAGCCAAACTACAAATTCCAAAACACAACTGACATATTTCGAAGAGAACATTCAAAAAAAAAAGGCATCTGAGATGAGGTTTGTTTGAGTTTTTCTTCTTTTCTCGAGGGAAGAAAAAATTCTCATTAGAAATGAAATAAATTTTGGATTAATTCGCTGATCGGCATATTTTTAACGGTTTAATATCTGACGTCTACTTAAGTATTGGAATTAATCAATTAATATAAAGAAAGCTTTTTTCTTACAATACGTCAATAGCCTGCAAATTTGTATCTGGCACTTTGTCGTCGATTTTGCCGATCGGTAAATTTGCAGAAATATCGCCCCACTTTTTTTAAGCTGATGAAGCGATCGACCGATCGACCATCCTTTGAATACGTCATAGATGGTCGATGGAAAAAATGAGTGATGGAAGGGTCATCTTTTGAGATGTCATCATATTTGAGTTCTTTTATCAATAACAAAAGTGTAATTTCGGTTGATATTGGAGAGAAATATACGAACGAAAGATGAAATCATTAATTAGCAAAAATCAAACCGGTCTATTTTTTGGCACAATATTTTTTCCAAACTATTAACGAAAAGATCAAAGTTTCATGTAACACTATAAAGGTCATTGTCGAATTGTTGAATTGTTAATATCGGACGCAACTATGCGTAGCGTTGTTGTGCTTTTGAGCGTCTCATTAGCATTTATTGCTCTCATTGAGGCAACATCCACTGATCGAGCGCAATATATCGAGGTTGGTATTTAATTCATATATGAAGTAAGGGTGAATGAATCGCAATATTCCACCTATGGAACCTCCTTAGTCGATATTCATTTGATTGAAAGCAAAAGCTTTCATATGTTCGTTTCATCTTCCTTTTTTTGTAGTAAAAATTCAAGAAACCAGTTTATTAAACGAAAATTTGCATTCGTTGATTAAATAAAACTTTTTTCTTATTATCGTTGCTGTTGACTATCTACAAGTTAATAAATCTGTAATGGTCTGATAGCTTTGGGACCATATGATTTCTACTTAGCACCCTACACTCATTGAATATTTTTACTAGCCCGCACATCGCAAACAGTAGCGCACCCAACAGCACTAACACAACGACAACAAGCTGACGCAGCATTTATATAACCTCTCACGGTACTACAACGACTCTTACAAAAGCATTTTACAACAATGGCCATCGTCCCGCTATCACAATGGAGCGACTCAAAAACAAAATCGTTACAAGATCAGCAATATTCATCTAATATATATTCTCAGCACTATTCATAGCAGAGTGAACACTTATATTGCATACAAGAAACAAGGTCTTTTTCCTAGTGATATGAATAAGTTAAAGAGCAGGGGTAATGGAGTAATAGAGGAGCAATAGTGATAAAGTGTAGTAGACGTAACAACAAACGATCAGGGTTCAAATCTGTTTAGTGAATTCACCGCCTTTTTTTGGTTTATATTGTTTCATCCGGTCTAGGATTGCCAGTAGACGATATAATGAATGCCAGCAAATGTTTGAATTTCAGGAAGTAAAAAAGCTACTCGGTCCCAATATTGTGAAAGAGCTGCTCGCTATTCGAGATAATAAATCGCTCGATAAAAGGGTTATTTCTCTGATTGATTTCTTAGTTCATCTGCTGGTAAAATTACTAGCACCTGAAATAGTTCCCAGCTGAAAATGGAGCTTCATTGCAAAATTCGAGAAAGAAGGAGGGGATACTTTACTCGTAAAGATAGGGCAGTGCCAGTTCCATCTGGAATCATCATAGGATAATAGCCATCTCAAGAAGCTTCATCTCATAACTATCCCTTCTTTGGATTTTAGTATTCAGGGTACGAGACGAGAGGAGATGGCAACTTCTAAACATCGTTCACAAAAGTTTGAGGCTGTATAGGGAAGGCTGATCGGCTCAACCTCTCAGATCTCTCCTTTCGTTAAACTACTTCCCTCTTCCTCTTTTGCGAAATTTTTAAAAATTCATACGCTTATAAATAATAGTGCTGTAAATTTTCCTGCAAGATTATGTTTTAGCTCATCTCCAAAGTGAGGATAACCTTAGAATCCGAGCTGTTTTTTTGTAGTTTCTCGAAATGTGCAAAATATGAACTTAGGAAATGTTTTATGGTCGGAAATAAATGACCTAATGAAAAATAAGTATAATTCCAGCAGTAATGACGATTTCTGTCATATATATACTAATGTCAGTAGGGAAAGCAAGGGCTTTGAGTTTGGATTTAGTTAGCGCAATCACCGGTTCGCTTCAGGAATTTGCTTACTTTCATCGTGGTCATCCATTTCTCCAGAAAATTTGGGTTTAGTCATTATGATCACACATTTCCAACTAAGAACTCGATCCATTTACCGTGATCATTAATTCTCCTGAGATCTTGGTCACTCATTTATTTAACTTGCATGCTAAGTTTTCATTTCTAATCTCTAGTCTTAACATTTAAAGCGTTCCACATTAAGGCATTTTTCCACTAGATACAACTGTACCAACTTCTTTAAATCTTCCAGTTTTGGCTATCCACTTTTAGCTACCCAATCTTTTTATTGTCTAGAAGCATACCTCACTTTTTATCTCACTTCTTTTTCAAGAAGTCTCACTAATTTTATTGTTTTTTTTAATTGGATCGTTTTATTTATTCAATAAGTCGTGCGTATTCTAACATATTCTATTTTACTACTTTAGTACATGGAAATATTCAACTTCCTCATTTCCTCATACCTATTAGAATATAGGGAAAAGATCGAAATCTGACCTTTTCTGTAAGCACAGAGAAGAGGAAAACTTAAGGCCAAACATTTTCATATGTTCGTTCCGCTTCATAAAATAGTCCCTAATAGATATATTATTCTTTTTTTGTGACTCGAGTGAACTTTTCCTTTTTCTCAGTTCCCATTTGGAGCTTCTTACCATAATAGCGTGGCTCATTAATTTCCTAATTTGTTAGTCGAAATGTGCAATTTTCTCCCTGAGGTTTCAAGTATAAGTTGAGAATTTAGAATAAGAAACTTGATGAAAAATTGGACTTCATCAATTATAAAACTTGAAAATATGCATTGAGAAATCACCACGATATTACTGTTCATATGTAACAAAGCGTACTGTGTTATTAAAATCAAGTTTTATTTCAATTAGCGGAAAGAAATTCATCCCATGAAATAAATGAATAAGACAAAAGAATGCACTGATCGCTCTGAAGCCATTATAAGTGCAGCGAAAAAGGAAGCGAAAACCGTAAACGAAACGGGAACGAACCAGAACCATACAATTTGAAAAAAAAAAATCGTTGGAGATTTAAGCTTTAAAACAACAATAAAGATGGTGAAGTTGGCAACTGAAGCTGCAGAGGAGTTCCAGAGACTGGCAGCGGTTTTTGAAAACTACCGAAATGCTATAAGGAACTTTTCCCTAGTTGATAGGAACTGATCGCCTGTTCTTCTCTATGACAAAAGAAACAAATCTGACCGGCGTTTTTTCACTTGTAGTGTTCTATATTTTCAAAAAAGGTGCACTTTAACTTCGAATAGCTTGTGGTTTAAACGTTGCGTCGCTTTAATTCAAAGTGCTTAAAAATCTCTGAAACTTCTCAGTGAAGACTGCCCTCCCGAACGCGATTATGAGATTTTTAGGTCGCTGGCATCCGAAAACCGTCCGATGGCACTTGGAAGATTTTCTGGAATATCACCCTGACGTTCTAAGACTCTCAAATTCAGAGGTCTCGAAAATCTTTCGGAAGCTCTAAAGTGCATAGGCTGCTGAAGCTTGTTAGTACCCGAGATATGTTAGAGCTTTTAAAATGGGCCGAAATTTCGCTCCAGTCCCTGGCTTATAGTAGTTTCGAAGTTCAAGCTCAATGCGCTCACTTTGGCTCGTAAAGAAACTGATCTGTTCATATGAAATCAGTGGAGCATGAAGAAAGCCCAAGATTTTAAATCAGAATTTCTGAAGCGCTGAAAGGTGTGAAGAGGAATTCCTCTCAACTTTTTTCGATAAGCGACAACGTAGTGGCATTATTCACCTGAATAAGAAACCTACCTAATCATTGAAAGTTATTGATTCTCCCGTATTCTTAAAGCACACGGCGCCAAAAGTGAACATGTCCGGCTCGTTGAAAATTTATTCAAAGACGTAGAGCTAGGGTTTCATTTCACGTCATCATTCATTTATCAGCGAGATGAGAAGACTATTTTTGAAGTATCGAAAAAGAAATTCACTCAACTCTTAGACATATCAGACGCACAAATTATTCTGGTCTTTCAGTGTGTTTTCTATGCATTGATAAGCAATAAGAACGGATAAATTTTTGTGTTAGCGCGTTATCGATGTTAATTAACTCATTTTTTACACACTCTGGTCAAATCTTTAATCACTGAGGAACAATTCCGTCCGTCATTCAGATTCACATCACTATCGCAGGAGAATCTCGGAATTTCCCTCAAAGTGAAAAATTGGAGTGCTCGTCTAATCTCGCACAAATACTTCCTAATCATCCTCTTGAAAATAATTTTAGAGTCATCTCGAATTTATAATAACATCCGTAAAATTAGATTGTCCTCAAGGTTTTTAAATATGAACGTGCTACTACTTACTGCTTTCACATTATTCGTTGTGGGAGTGGGTGAAGGATGAGGGAAGGGATATGGGAATTCGCAAAATCCGTTTCAGCCACTTGTGCGGATATTTCTAAGAAAAAATTTTCTTCATGGTACTACCCTGTCGTATTTCTGAAGAAAAAACTTCAAGTTGAAGATTTCAATAAAGCGTAAAATTTGAAAACGTATAGAAGAGCAATTTTAAGAGTAAGCGAAGTGACTTCTGGAAATCAAGCCCAAAATGGATTCAAAAAGCGATCCTATACATTTCGTTTATCTCGCTGCGATTGATCTCGAAAGTTCAGGACGTGGGCAAACGAATAGACACTTTGTTCGCTATCTTTTTTCCCAATAGCACAAATGCGCCGCATGGTAGGAAGTGTTAGGATATGTTGGAGAGATATTTTTCCAGTTATCAGGAACCTCAATGTTGTGATCTTACGACTGTCAAATGCATATTACCCATGGCTAGGCGTTCGAACGCTTCTACCCTGACCTATGGTTATATGCAAAAGCATCTTCCAAACATTTTTCAACACTTCTGACCTTCTAACCCAGCTTTCGCCTAACATTTTCTAACCCACCAATAATAGCAAGAAAGTTTCTTTCCTGATTTCAAGTATCTTCTCACTTTTTCTCAAGTGCAGCGACTTAGAGATACAGTTCTGTTAAGTACCGCGCCCTTTTTTTTCAGGGGAAGTTGTTAAAAGTGGAAGAAGTAATGAAGAAAATCCCAGATTCGGTCCTGCAATCAATACCATTTCCACCAAAAATGCGAAGTCTACCGAAAGATATACTCGACAAATACAGAAACGTCTTAACCAATAAATCGTTGAGTCTCGATGACAGAATCGCTAAATTTAAAGAAGTGAGTGCGACTCTAACACCGGAGCAAAAGAAGTTGTTGCCCACTTTGGAAGAAATTTATCAGTAAGTACCATGTTCATTTCTGTTTCAGGATTCTTAGATATCAGAAAGTCAAGGTAATTTCCTGTCTTCAGCACCATGCAAAAACAAATTCTCAGAGCCAAGTGCAAATTTGTATGTCACTTGTGCATTTGCCCAATTTGTTAAACCGTTAAAGAAGTAACAACAAATTACGTTCAACTGCTTCATGGTAATAAAAGAAAGTAAAATTCAAAGTCTCACAGTCGGTTATGACAAGAGGAAGTTGAAAAATGGCTCAAATGTGACTTAAGTGAAATCTAGGATCACCGAAGTAACTCACCCTTTGGTCGATATCTTATAGTTCTGCCCAGTTTCATACAATTTGTGATATGATAAGAAAAGAATGTGAAACAGCCGATATTGGATAACCTTTAAAGAAGATTTTAGAATCATTTGAAAAGTAATGTAATTTTTTGCTCAGTTATCATTAATCATTTCTTTATAGGATAATCGCTTAACTAATAACATAATGATTATAATTTTCCAATATTTCAGACCTGTTTAATTCTGCGATGGCATATTTCAAACAACGAATGTTCGTGATATATATTCAATGCTTAGAAAACTTTAGTGCACGAATAAAAAAATTTCTTCCTGGATTTATTACAATGCAAAGTAAAATCCCTGAGAATTTCTTATCGAGAGGTGATCATTCGTCGTTTTGCAAAATGAGAAAATCCACTGATGCAGCCCTGCTGTATATCCGGCTGTATAAATGATCGATGTGTCGTAATGAAAGTTTTCAACTTCTTTATATCACATCGTAACATGAGTATTTTCGAAAAAGGTTTATTGATTTTATGCGAAATAAAACGATTACATGGTGAACAAGGAAAAAGAGAAACACGCAAAGTGAGCAAATGTCATTTGCAAATAAACTAATGTGAGCCTTTGTGAATAAAATTTGATTAAGACGAGAGAAGCGGAAGTAAAATGATGCAACAGTTTTTCATGCTCATGAACTCACAAGACAAGTACAGTTGTAATGAGGATGAAAGAATATACGAGGGCTGATGTTTAAGCGGTGGAGGAGAGATGAAGATGGGGTAGAGCTGATTAAAGCGACATTCAGAAGTGATACTGAAATAAGGAGTGGATTATCCGCAGATAGATTTGCGACCTCGAAGCGCTGTTGGATAACTGCTGCGGTAACGTATGATACCATGATTAACTTGATTTACTTGAATTGACAAAGCATTCTTTAGGAAAATGTGTCCTCAAAACATTATCACTTCCGTTTAGCCGAAGTTGTGAGGTAGCGTTAAGGTGACGGTTTAAGTTCGTTTTCTGCCCATTGGATACTGACGAGTTGATTCACAGTTGTTCCATGCGACTTGTTTCACCGCCCGCGTTCCAATGAGACTGCTGGTCCGAATGACTCGGCAGCGCAACGCCAAAGAGTTTACTTGGAGCCATCTTAAAACTAACCTCTCACTAAGCAAAACTAAACGATGAGGGCACATAGGGTTCAATGTGTTTTTGTTCGCCTATAATCTCATTGAAATATGCACAACGGGCAATGAGGGTGATTGCATTTGGTTAGTATGTTGTTAGGCATTGATTGGCTTTAATTTCAAACACTCAAATCCAAGATTCTTTCATTGCTTTATATATCGTCGTTCTATTCTCATTTTGCTTACAGACAAGTAACTAAATTTCGTTTTCATAATAATAAATATTTTTACCGCGCTCATGATTATTTTTTAACACCTAATGATGATCGATATTGACGTGACTGACATGGGAAGTTTTGATCACTGAGATGGTAGAGATTAAGCGAACAGTTTGATGGCTTTCTCAGGCTGTACCATCATCGAATGGGAGTCCTAAATTATACATCGAGCTTGCAGCACTTGCTGGAAATTTTGATAACATACTGTCTTTGAAAACGGCTTCCATTGACGCTTGATTCACTGTCCGACTAATGCAGCAGAAGGTGCTTGCTAGTTCTGATAATCGACCGAGTCTTTCTCGGGTTTCGACATCAGGTTGTAGTCGAAATTCGGTCTTGTCAGAAACCTCTCGATTGGCAGCTGACTGTCTCCTTCCTTCCTCTCAACACGTTTTGTGCCGAAACTCTTTCGGAACAAATCTTCCATTAAAGCGAAAATTACTCATGTGAAGTACACACTGCATTTGCTCACTTGAAACATTTCACTGAAAAACACAACGTCTTCAAGCTCAACTGCATTAAATTTCGTACAGATCCCTTTAATCCGATACTTAATTCATTACATTGGCAATATAAAATGGCAGTGCGCTCACTGATCGGTCGTGAAGATAGACAGAAGTTCCCAAAGGAAAGTTGCTCCGTTTGCTGCTCTAGCGGGAGATTGATTTAGCTGTGGTAAAAAGAGGCGGAAGACTGTGATAGGAGAGGATAGAAGATGAAACAAGCTGAGATAGGGGAAAGAGGCTTGGAATCGAGAATGCTTGCTAATAGCCAAATGATAGTTTTTAACCGGATCAAGGTCTGTACCTGTTCGTAAATTGCAAATCGTTTTAAATGAGACGAGGATCTCAAAGAAAACGTTGCTTTATGGATTCAGCTTCTTGTAATTTTCCAGATTTTTCGACAGTATTAGTTCGCGTTTTGCTGCTTTAGTCTGCTTTAGTACCTACCATCAAAAAAAAGTTCCGAACACTTATTTCCTGCTGCATCTTTTAGTTGATTTATCTGTGAAGTTTAACAGACCTTACAAGAAGAATGGCATAGTACTTTCTCCTTAAAATGCAGGTTAACCATGATATAATAACCACTTGTGAACAATACATAGCTGCTTAAGACTATAGATTTAGATCTCATTCATCCATATAGTTCCATTTTTGTGTTCCCATTTTATTTATCTATGAACGTCGTCGAGTCGAATCGGAAAATCCGAGACCGCTTCCGGGATCGCGTTCCACAGTGAACAATATTGCTCGGTCACGTGAACGAGTCTCTTTCCATATTTTCATGTCGGGTTCTTCCTACTGCTGCATATCACCAAAGCTTATGTGGTTTCACAATGTTTTCGGCGCCGCTGCAAAAACATTAATATCTGATTTTATCTTCACCAACTAGCTTATATCTTATGATTAACCTTCATTTCGCCACTTTATTGTACCAGGAGTTATGAAAACTTCTAGATCCTGACTAGCAAGAAACAAAGAAGGTGTTAACACCAGAACATTAGAACTTAATTGATAAGTAAGAGATCCAGCGAGGATTTTGATCCGCATTCCGCTTTTCTGTTCTTATCCCGCCAGTCTGCTTGACTCAGTAGAGTGAGCACAATTTAGTTTCCTTGTCTCTAGCCGGATTCAAACCTTGGAGTTTCGGCGAAGAAAAAATTCGATGTGATGACGACGTCGGGCAATAGGGAGCAGATTCTTGTTAGCGGATGGTTAAATAAGCTCTCATATCGACTGTATAAATTGTCGTACAAATGATCACGAATTTTTATACCCTGAGAAATGAACGAACAGAGCAGCTCCTCTATTGGAACAGATATAATGTGAATCCTCTGTATGAGCCTGTCGAAATTCTGAGACCTAATACCACATTGATGCATTTGTTGCAGTATATGTGAAACTCCGAAGATGTAATCTCTAGGGCATATTGTATGTTAAGATCTTCCCTCAGTGAAAATTTTCTAATATAAGCCTTTGTTAATCTTTCCTCTTCAAACTGCAATCTCCAAAAAGCATAAAACTCTAGAATATAAGGTATGAAAAGCACAAATCGAATTGTGTCCGCAAACATACTGATAGATTACAAACTCAACCGTAAACGCATGCTGCGAAGAGTATCGGCTCCTGCAAATGTGTCGAATGAAAAGGAATCACATAGAGCAAAAGTCAAGAAAATGAATGAAGACGCTATCCAAATTGCAAGAAATTCTAAGCTATTACAGTTTAAACATTATGATTTTAAACTTCAAGATGCTTGTTTCGAGAGAAAAAAAAGCAAAAGAAAGAAACAGAGCGTATGAAGAAAATTTCCGAATTGTTTCAAGAAAATTATTCAATGAAATGAAAGTTTTTCATTATTCGAGCTCTACATGGATTTTGTTCCTTGCTTTTTGAACCTATCAGAAGCGTGTAGAGAACCGGTTAAATTCAAGTCGCGCTTTTTTTCTCACACAAGCTGTAACATTGGAAATATGACTATAAAATAAATAAGAATCGAAGAAAAGTGTCAAATTGTAGATAATAATGCCTCGACCAAAAGCTCTTCTTCTCGTAACGTTCAGCGTTCTCTCATTTTGTGTTTTAATCTCAGCACTTTCTGCACAAGGCCGGGAATATGTTGAGGTTATTTTAAATTCGTTTATAATATTATCGAATTTAAAGCACGAATAGGATCGGAAACAAGCAATTTTATAAATTGTGGTATTCATTCATTGACGTCAAACATTTTCGACTAACTTTGTAACAAGCAGCAGGAAGTGGGGAATTATTCTTTTCTTTTTTAAGAAAAAATCATATGAATATAAAACATAAGACATAAGTTTCTGAGAGAATGAACTCGTTGAGAAAGAGACGAAGTTCGATGAACTTCATCATTCACTAATAGCAGAGCGTGGTAGGGATGAAGTCGGGCATAAAATCTGATAGCAAGATAATTCATGATAAGCTTAAACGCTTTTTACTTGAGTTTTCATGGTTGTCCATCACTCCGTTTTTCTCCTCGTCAATTATGCTTATAGTGATGAGCACATGTGCATCACTTGTTGTGGATGATTTTTGCACAATTTTTCCTACTTGAAAACCCATTCCGAAAAAGAGTTCGCCGGTTATCGTGCGTCGGCATTAAGGTCTAAAAACAACTATGTTGCTGTGCTCAGCTGCTTCGTAATGGATTAATGCTATCTGCAACATTGAATTGCGGAAAATTCGCCCATGTAATTTTAAGGAACACTCAGTGCAGCATTAATTGGCATTAAACATAGACAGCCTGAAATTTCACGAAAACACAAACGCTTTCTGTAAAAATATATTAGTCGTACTCTCCATCATGCGTTCTGAGATGACTTTCCTAGCGAAATTGCTAGTTTTATTGCTAGTAGAGCATGAGTCTTCTATCGCATAAAAGTATCTATACACGGAGTTGTTGCTTTAGTAGCCTTGCTCGGCGGATGTTTTATAAAAGGCGATTTGCAGAAAAACTTACTAACACTTTCTTATCATCACGCAAATCCACGCAAAGGTCTTCCAGAGATCTTCCTTGCATAATAATGAACAGACTTTTTTATTAATATGTGCTTTTCAAATCGGAAATATAGTAGCATCAGCTTCAAATGAATCCAGATTCACTCGAAAAGTATATGGAAGGTGATGAGCGAATTCCGCCGTTCCTCTAATGCTGCGTAAAGAAATTCCGACGTAGTTAAAATGTCTGCAACGATTGGCCGCCGCTTTCATTAACTCACTTTCATGATAGTTGCCTCAAGTAATCGTGATTACGTAATCGCTGCATTAAAGCTTCAAAATGAGCATTAAAAAATTTCTACTCCTTTAGTTTGCAGCAATAAAAGGAAAGTTGGCTGCCAACAACAGATCAAGCGGTGCGGCAGAGTGGCTGCCATTATGTCGATAATCTCGATTGCACCAACCGTATCACTTACTCTTTCTCTCAAGAAATACTGATAGTTAATGAAGTATGAGGCCTGATATTATCATGTAGAAACCGATGGTTATCTTCCAGGAAGTGAAGAGACTGCTTGGTCCAGAAACCGTCAGGGCGATCCTGAAAGTCCGAGATGACAGATCGTTGTCGACCGAAGTAAGCAATTATAGACAAACAACATCTTAAGGGACTCGAAAAATGACACAGAAAAAAATGTGATGCAGTTGATTCCAGAAAATTATTTTGCATCTAATACAGTTTATTTTTCCGAATTTTCAATAATTTTTTTCTTCGCTGGTTTTCTCCCAAAATCTGATTGATTTATTTTGGCTATTTTCTTTAAAAACTGAAAGAAAGATGACATAAAATATTGTTTAAATGCAATTAGTTGAATCAAACTGTAAAATATTATTGCAGCAAAAAGCAATGAAGGTTCACTCTATAATGATTGCATTGCCGGATGCAACGCTCCGGAGAATTCCATTCCCACCGCGAATGAGAGCACTGCCAGCTCCTATACTGGAAAACTTCAGAAATATTGCGCTGAATAGATCGCTAAGTTTGATCGAAAAAGTTAAACAGGGTATGAAGGTCTACAACAGGCTCACTGCCGCACAAAAGGCACTTCTACCAACAGTTGCAGAAATTTATCAGTTAGTTTCTTTATAGTTTTGATAGTATTATTGGATTTTTAGGTGTTAAATTAATTGATAATTTTTTAGACATACATTAGTCGCTAACTTAGTCATATTCACTAATAATATCGAAGGCCTTATGGCGCTAGCTGTAAGAACTCTATGATCTCAGCTGATCATAGGATAAAAGGAAATCGAGAAATGAAAATGCAAGAAATACGTGAATTTTGTACTGGCCGCAAATCACTTCTACCTATAGCATTCAATTCCGCGGAATTCCTGTGCAGAAACACATTTTATTTTCTTGATTCGCATAGCCGAAAGCGGCTTGAAAAGCAGAGGAAATTTCAAAGAAAATTAGTGTTAAGTTCGTTTGTGAAGAAATTCTGCAGCTAAAATGAGACTTTACAAACTCGGCATCTCCTCAGGAAAACTACTTTATCGGGAACATCTGTTTCGGGGTAGCAAAACTACCCCGAAACAGATGTTCGCTTCCCATAGAAATGCCGTTCATTTAGAGGCCAAAAAACTCTAAGGGCTATGAGAAATGGTGGAAATACTTCTCCTTCTATATAGACCCTTTAAAAATGCGCGATTGCGTAAAAGAAACACAAAAAATATAATGCAATATCTGCAGTATAATTCTGCAAAATTCCCACAAATAGTGAATAATATTTTCAGGCCGATTTAACTGCACGATCATAGCCTTCAGCATGAGGTTCGCCGAATATTTCTTGTACGAATTACGTGCATAGAACGTGCTGTGATAATGTCTGTGATACTATTCCTATGACATTGGACAATCTTATCGCTAACGTTCTCATTATGCATATTTGTTTGAAATAAAGCGCTTTTTGAAGCATTTATAATCGAACATGTCTGCTTGTCTCTCTAACCAAAACACCCATTCTTGTACAGGGAGCAAAAACGAGGAATATAAGTGCGAACGACTTACCTGTGAGTGGAGCCACAAATGTAGTTATGGCAACTTCATGACATGAAAAGTAGAAATACGAATCGTTCGAAAGCGAAGAATAAATGGTACGCAATCCTTTTCTTCGCTGCTTTTGCCTCGAAGTTAATTCGCTGAATTATCAAGAAAAAAAATTCAGGGTGTTTACGTTTACTTCACTCTTATTTCATTGCTTTGAATGGGTAGAGTTCCACTGCACTGCGAAAACACTTTCCGCCAGATTGATTGTTTCGCACGCGATGAAAACAACCATCGATTTTTCATTCGTTTTGTGCAGTTTTTTTTCTTTTACAGTCGAAGTTAAGAATGCAATGGAAAAGTGCGTTTATTGAGATGGCTATATGACCATTTGAAGCATCCAGAGATGCCACTTGATGCGTCCGGTTCGATAAATGTATAAGCTATACGGAGATTGGATAGATTCAACAGTGTTAACGCAACACGACTACTCTTCTGCTTCAGTCAAGTTGACGACTTATTTCCGTTCTCTAACCATACGCGATTCATGTAAAATTAAATCCTAATCAAGACTGGATTTGGCGTTTGATCGCAGAAAAATTTAACCCTCCTCAGACAAGTCGCCAAACCACAGGATTCATTCTTCTTAGTATCGTTATGATATACGATCTTTTGGTAGAGCATTTTTTTTTCAAAGTTTCATCGATTTTTGTTCGTGTTTATCGTTGAATTTCATTTAAAAACGGATCAACTGGCATTTTATGATTATCTTTCGATATTTTGGAATCGGCTTATAAGGTGGCTGACAAGCAAAAGCACACATCCCCGTCATTCTGCAAAGGACACAACTCAAATGCTCAATTACGAAGTGCATCAGCAAACCGGTGCCAAATTATATGAATTAGATGGATAGCAAGCACTTCAATGAATGTCTCTATGAATGTCTGCCATCTATAAAAAATCAGTATGTTGCCTTATGGCGCAAAAAAATTTTCGTTTTCTCCACGGTCGCTAAAGTCGTACCATTGATAGTGATATATGGAGGACGATATTTCCTGGTAGCTGGTTTATGCCATTTTGCTTCTTATGCAATATTTGATATTATTGAATGTGCAAAATAAAAGATAGAGTACGATATCCGTATTGTATTACTCCAAAACAACACAATATGAGTAGTAAGCACTTTGAACATTATCATGCAAAACAGTTGAATATTTTTTGAAACTACTTTAATTCTGTATGAATTATCAACAATTCCGCCCACTTCCGCGTAATCAGCTAGCATTTTCTAGGAAAAAAAAATTGATTCTTCCGGTTTAAAATATTTCCAGTTTGAGGCAACGAGTATAGATTAAAGGAATGCGAATACATTGATATTTTCGAATATGGTCGGTAAATTAAAAAAAATACATTACTCACTTAGACGCTGATTTATTGATCTAGCAGATAGGTGAGGAGTGAACAGTAAAATCGAAAATTTGCAGTTGAAAAACTACAATGTAACAAGAAGGAAAAACGTTTATTATTCCCATCTTGAACAACTTAAAATGTTTATTTCTTCAACAGCTGATCGTTAGAATTAATAATCAGCTCTTCTACTAAAGGGTAAAAACCATAAAAAATTGGGTTTAGTTAAAACGACTAACTGATAGTCGAAAGGCAAGAACAATTACTTTACAAAATATGCTCACAAACTCAAAGAATACGCGGAAACGTATGCACGCTTTAAGTGAACAGAAAGCAGTTATGGTAAAACATAAGAAATAACTTTCTGGCTAAGGCAACAGTTCATCATAGCTGTTGATTTAGAAATCTTGCTCATGCTTCTTATAAAATTGATCAAATTGTATGACTGGAACAATATCACAGATCTAATATATACTGCCATGTGAAAACTGAATAATTTTACCGTTCGATATTTGATGCTTTCAGGACATTTTGCAAAACGTCGAACTTTCACATTAAAATATCAGGACGGCCAAACGAGTTCGGAGGATCTTTGCTTATCCATTTCAGGAAATTGAAAATGCTTATCAGCTCTGCGACAACACATTTGTTGACTGTACCAGGAAACGAGGAGCTGGAGAAGTAATGAAACAGCATCGCAACTCAGTTAAAAAAAAAACAAACAAAAAGTGAGCTGAACTAAGCCTGCCACGTGTGAAGGTTGCTGAAATCCGACGACCCTTATGTATTCACGTGGATTTGCATGGGTTCATAGGTGCCTAAAAACATCTGCATTACATGAATTTCCTCTCATGCATTGTATAGATCTGTATGCCTACAATTGTATGTCTGTATGCGTGAGGTGAACGTGTTGGTGCACAGCAGGGTGCGGTTATGACCCAAATGCATTTCCACGACCCTTGTAAAGGTCTATGTGCTAAGTGAACTGATGAGTCATCCCTATCGAAACATGTGAGAATTTTTCACTCTCCTAGTGTTGGCGCAAGGGACTGGAGTCAGGAGGGATTTTTCTGCTCCATAATGCCCATTCGCCACGAGCGATCTTCTAAACACGAAGCTCTTGCGAAAGGTGGAGACGAACGAAGCGTTAGGTTTTACTAAAGGTAGTTTTTACCTCACTTGTGCTGTTCTACGTTGTCTGTTGACATACAAGGGCGTTGGGATATGGATCGTCGAAAAGCATCGCTCGCGGCGCATAGCTGCATTGGGAAATAAGTTATTCGACGCACTAATTGCACCTATTGCAAAAAGCTTATCGAGAATTATAGCCCAAGTTATAGCACAGGCATGACGCTCGAGAGTGCTCCACAAACGAGTTTGTGAAAATTCGTCACTGATGAGATTGGTTTTCGGCTTACATAAGAGATGGGTAATCTACCGTTTTAATAGTATTACATTAACCAAAATTTTCAGACTACACTGCAACAGAAATGATTCCTTATTGAATATTCCTAGCCACTTCAACAAAGATGTGACCTGGCGTTTTGGCGATCAAAATTCGGAATGGGAAATTGCTCGAATGTAATAATAGCCGCGGAATGTTTTCGTTGCCTGTCTCTACAAATTAACGTGCGAGGTACCAATTAAGTCAACGTTCCCTCTGATAATTTAGGGTTCTTCTACAATGAAGTATTGTTTCCCTAATGATTCCTATTTCTCATATATTTCTCTTGGAAGCAAAAAAGTTCGTTCACGCGCAATTTTACCATGCGAAAGAATAATTTTAATTATGAAGTCAGCGTCCGTGTTCCAATTATTTTTTCACCTAAGTGAAGAGTTGTTGGTCTAGCGGTTTCCGCAAATCTCTGCAAATTTCCGCAAATATATATATATACATTTGCGGAATGGAATAATGTAAAGAGAAACATTCTGCGGCCATTTCCCCTTTAGTAGCACTGTGTAAAAATTTCGCTCATCTGCTTTTCAATTCGGTCTATTGATAACGCTCATTTAAAGACCCACTAAATATATTTCGTTTTTCTCTATCAACCGCTTTTATGTCACCGCTGTTCTCGGAAATGGTCGCTGCATGCTTATCACGTCATTGTTGTTTCTAAAAAGAAGACCCTGCCGACAATGCTATAGAAATTAATCATTGCGACAATCAAGAAACGATGTGTCATCTTCGATAATAAAGACGAGCAACGTCCTTTTAACTTTTCACAAGTCGATCTTTCAAATCGGATACAAAAGAAATAAAATAAAAAGATTAAAAAGAAGAAAAGAATAAAATGCTAAGAAGAATGTCAGTGAAAATAATACTTTCTCATATTGGAATCAAGTTCCAAATCATAATTTACTGTTTCAACAATTTAATGCAGGTTGCATATTCGCAGAGTTTTTTCGTTTCATATGATCGATGTTGACGTCGATAGATTCGAAGCGTTTTTTTTTTTTCGCATCATGGAAGAATGAGAATCCCCATGCATAGGTAATGTTTTAACTGGAATGACTCGAAGATTTTCCTGATATACTTTATAAGTGATCACTGAATTGTTTATCTAATGTACGCTTCTTTATGCTTCATCCACCTTTGAATGTCGGTAATTTTTTCTTGATTATGTGATTTCATTGAATGGGTAAAACATGTTGAATTTATCGCTTAAAATGAATGTTGTTGAGAGCCTCTTCATTATATCATAGAAACCGTAATCTTTAATAACTCCAGTCAAATATAGCGCCAACTAGGTGGTCGACCTCTTGCCAACAAAGGACGTTCGCACTACCAAAAATGAGTCTGAGGCAACACACATTATGTCTATCAGTTCAATTCGTTCTAAGCCGCAAAAGAAGTTTAACCCACACGTCGATCACAATTTTTCCGCGATATATCACCGGTACACGAGAATAGATGATATCAGTGGATGGTGATGAACTGTTTTCTAACGCTGTTTCTTTAGGTGTTTACCCGTCTATTGGAGGGAAATCGCTGAAATTAAATAAGCCTTTGAGGAGATTTCGTAAATGAAGTTTCAAACTCGCCAGAATAAGCTTGTGACCACACAAAAGGGATGTAAAATTTATACGTGGAAGGGCATATTACAACCAGTCACGTTAAAGACACATAAACACATTTTTCGCCGAATATCTTTGTAAGCGGTTGGTCCCATTGAATGTGGCCATATTAATAACTGCAAAAATTAATGGGACTGGCAGGTTTAATGGGATGTATATACGCTCTGATCGTATTAACTCATTTAATTCATGAATTCATTTATGAATTTGCTAACGCGAAAGCATCCATAACTCTAAGTGTTCTTTTCATGGATGAAGACAAGTGAAAAAAAAGACTAGTACGTCTAGAAACGGGTGTAGACAGTCGAATGCTCGTCTCACCTTTACAATCAACATTGCACTTTCCCGAAAAATATGTGGCAAATGATGAAAATAAAGACTTGTAATGACGATATCAAGCGACCCCACATTCAATTGCTAAACAATACTACAAGGGCACATTTCTTTCAAAGGTGAGCGGAAAAATGATTTCAAAGTTGTTTTCCACATATTATGAAAATTGCACCTTGTAAAGTTGGTTGCTATTTTGCTTCTATAGTTTGTATCCTATTCGATGTATTAATATGAGAGAAGTTCTTATTATCAGTATTCAAGCTTTCTTTTACCTATTTCCCCAACTACAAACGTAGAACTCTTTTTTTATAGCCAACAAACTATCATGCTTCATTTCTTCTTCATTTTCAGAGCACCTTTTTCTGTATTATAACACTTCATATTTTATTTGTTTCAGATATTTCACACAGTTATTTTTCTGTAACACTATCTTTGACATTTGTGAAAAAATTACTGACTCCAAGGTTTGTCTGTTTATATTATTACTTGAATAAAAAAGTCTATATAAATTACAAGTAAAATTATCTTATGTTAATCCAGGTTAGGTTCAATGTTATAGAAATTTTATAAGACAAATTTTAAGATTACACAACACAGATCAAGGGTAATTCCTTGCTACATCTAACGTGTAACAGATGGTTTTTCGACTATCGTACACTTGAATCAGGATAGTTTTTTGGCTATCCTAATACCACATTTCGGGTATCCTTATGTTTACACATCACACACTATTCTCTGCCCAAGACTTGAAGTGCCGGCATTATAAGTAATCTTTCAATTTTTGTTTATCCACTTTGATAAAGTTGGAGCATGATATATGTATTAGCACTCACTCGGCCATTAGAATATGAGATCCTACCTTAGCATTTTTTATGGAAGTATAATGAGCGTATAAATGGATTACCCATATTTCTAATATTTAACGTTATACTGAATATAATTTTTAATTACAGACGGAGCTCCTTGAACAGCAGCTAAATTGGCTGGTGAAAAAGGTGGAAAAATACGGTGTAAGAACAATTGAAAATAGCAACCGAAATGAAGGAAATGAGCGAATTATTAAACAAAACAATACACGCGTATTTGGATACCAGTATAAGGTCGCCACAAATAACCCAGACGGACCTAGTGGTCTAGAAGTTATCACTTCTCTCCAGTTATTTAGTGAACTCTGCCTAGACGGAATGAGTTTAGATAAAAACGTTGTGGGTCAATCCGACTGTCCTAGTGTGACTGGGTTACAAAGACAGCACAGCGGAATACACTACTGCAATTTTCTTCACCGAACGACCTAAAAAATTTTTATAGAGCGAACATATAATAAGTAAATCGTATACGCAACATGGGCACCAATTTCTAATCATGACCGATTCAACCAGAATTCAAAGCACTATGTATAAGAAGGCAATTGCAACGGCACAGGACCTTCGATCACGTAATATAGTGGCAGTGGCAGTGGAGGATAGAATCCGCATTGGTTTAAGACCTAATAAGACATGATACAAGTGTGACCATTAGTTTATAAAACACATACTTCAGTGATTAATGCGGTTATACTGCCTATGCAATGTTTTTCTACAAAAAGACAATTTTTGTTAACGTGTTCTTTATGACTTGCTTGATGAATTCTTATGAATATTTTAGTTGGCACATGCTCGTTTTTCTATTCATTGGCTGTGAACGTGCAAAAAAACGGGCCAATTTTAGAAGCAAAAATTACCTACCAACATTCTAAACGCTTAACGTTTAGAGTTATTCCTCCATCCCATTTAATGCTCTGTCACACATAGAAAATTTTCCCGCAGTGGCATGTCCGTGTCTTGAAAATTCAAGAAATGCTTATTTGAAAGTTTGCAACAGTAAGGCATTGTTTTACATCTATAATTACACGTATACAGCACATTTACTTGCCTTAGATAAGACACAAATTATGAAAGTGGTGAAGTTTACTGTAAGCGGAAGCTGTATTACTTTCGCCAGTTTTGTTTTTAGGTAAATGAAAGAGGCACCTATGGGTGATAATGCCAGTCTCGATATCTTCAAACCCACTTTGTTCGTTACAGAATATCAATATGTAAAACTTCACGCTTTAATGCTCTTTGTTGTAGATATCTTCATGAGTTAATAACACTTAATGCAAGAAAATTTTCATAATGTCTCTAAATTAATTTACCAAAATTCTTTGCAGACTGAAATTAGATATAATGGTAGCAAGATCAGCTTCTTTGATGTAAACTGAACTCTTGCCGGTAAAGATGTCATTTCAGACATGTGTGATAAAATATAAGATATTATTTTCGCTGTGAATAAGTACACCCAATTCGACTGCAGCATTCCAGTGTATATGCACAAAAACCTCTTAATTTCATAGATTTTCCACTCAGCAAAATATGCTATAATTATGGAAAAATATATTTCATGCCTTAGTTAATAAACCGCAATTAATCTATGAGTTCGCTTATCAGAGCAGACACGGGATTAAAGGTTAAATCAAAGCAATATTTTAAGGACTTAAGTAAATCTTGTCTCACATCTTAGTAACTTAACACGACATCTTTATCCATTTTACTTACTTGATAACATATTTCTGAATATATATAAGTAGATCATATATGTGTATACATATTGTTATATACATATATATATATAGTTAGATACGTTTACATACTTCAAGTTGTAGTTATATTTATGTGGACAGTTTGATAAAGTTTTATATATTGACTTGGGACATCGCAGCTCTAATCGTCTACAGTGCAGTTACATTCAGCAGATTTATGAGACTGAGGGCACATTGTGTATAAATATTGGTCTAAAGAATGTAATACTGCAACGGTGTTTTCACCTTTAAACGTATGCGACTAGTGTTTTCGTACGTTCAGTTGAATGGCATGGAGGCGTTTTGTTTTATTTCATTTTAAAGTTTCGTAATGGTCAAGTATTTGCTCTCATCCAAATAAATTGGGAAATATTAGAAGGGTTAGGATTATCTGCAAATTCAACGCTAGGATTCTCGTTTAGTATACCTTTTAGGTTATAAATTCCTACGTGGAGTTATTAAATATATTATCTTGCAAAGGTCTACGCCCATTCCACCCAGTGTTTAAAAAACAAAAATTTTGTTGCGAGTGATATGTTTACTTCTATACATATATCACAACTTCTGTTATAGTAATTCTGAATACTTGCCATATCTTGTTTACTCAAATACTCCTTTAATTATTAGTGCATAGCATTATAAGCCTCTGTATTATTCTTCCTTTATCCAGTAGGTAAGTGGGTATGTATATAAAAGGTCTGTTCAACGTCGGTTTTACCCTTTGGATGATATTACCTGATAATCCTCACACTTTTGTATTTAATACCCCAGCACTTTTTGTTTATGTAAATATTATTTACCCATCGTTATGGAAGAAAGAAGAAAAAAAGATAACACCCACAAGATAGGCGTTATACTTGATGTTTGTTGTTCATTATAGAGTCATAACAGACACTCTATCTATTTATTTGTTTGCTACTTCACAACTTTATTCTCTTTATCACACATGCTCATATCCATGCTTATGTGGTCTAGTTTGTTTTCCTTTACTAACAGAGTTATGCGTTTCGCTCTGACGACGACCTCCGCACAACTCAGGTGTCGATGTCAACGGATAAGGACAGAAATCTGTTCACCTTTTATTCGCATGTCTATTACATTCGTTTTAAAAATTTGCACTGTTAACATTTCATCCCTTAACTTCTGTCTTTTCTTGTTCTATTTTAGGCTTCTTGTACAATTACCTTCATCTAAATGTAGAAACATTGCCTTAGTTGACTTGCAACCAGCTAACCCCGGTACTACCTTGAGAATGCGTATTATTGCTGAAAAATGCTTTAAGTGATATGCACGGTTATGAAAGATAAGCTTTCCTCACATGATATGACAAGAGATGTGTATTTGATGGCATACTGGCATACACAGACACGTTCAGGTTGTCTCAGATAGCGGCGAGAAAGAAAACAATAGCTTTATGCAGATAACTTCGATTCATCACGTCTGTCGTTGACACCATCCGCCAGTCGTTTTTCACTTCCGATTGCTTGCTGGTTGACAAAGACGCTTTCCCAGCAACAAGGAATATCGTCAACGACACATAAGTCCTTAAAATAGAAGGAATAAGGAAATCGAAACACTGATTGGCATGTGCTTAAGGATCAAATCAACAACTAAAGTGGCATAAATCAATTGTTACTAGCAAAGCGGTGTTCTCGCTCACAAATTGATAAAGCTTAGCAATTTTATAAAGGGCTTTGCTTTTTCTAAGTCTTCGATGAAAATTGCATTTTCATTTCACGAAAAACTGCACTGCTATTTAAATTAGCCTTTCATCTCTTTGAATATTTCTGCATTGAAGCAATCTCGCTAACGACACGAACGTCACATTTGTATAAGGCCAATGCTGATACCATCCTTCGCCTAATAAATTTTCGAGAGAAACGACGAGTGGAGGACAAAATTAAATTATTCGGCGGTTGGCATCGTATATCAAGCAAAATGCCTATGACTTTCTTAACGAACATAAAGCAGTATTTGTGCTATTGAACATGCAAAATTTCAGCATACTCATAAATATTACTGAAATATTCGAGGACTTCTTAATCGAGGATGTACCAGCTAGCTCCGATTGTCGTTCTAAGAGGTGAAGCCGACCACGTGATTCATGAGTGCTTTTATGCAAGGGTGCAATAAAGCATCGTGATGCGTAGGATAGGTCGAAACCGCGGATGAAATTGTTAAACGTTGATGCGTTACGTATACTAATGACTGCGAGCATGTTCATATATATATAGACCGAACCAATCACTTAGGCTATTCATTTGAGCTGATCAGTCATTTCTTATCACAAATTGCCAAATTGGAAACGGAGCCATGCATATACTCAAAGATTTTCTCTGTCCATTTTTACCTCCCTCTCAAAGTCTCTAGAAATCGTCAAGCAGCCGCTACAGCATGAGAGGAGAGGAGAAAGAGAAGAGCAATAGCAATCAGGTTCCATTTGGATTTTTTGAAGCATTGCGCTACCCACCTCCGTTCTCTTCGCATACTATCCAGCACCTCGGTGGATGAGATTTTTCATTGAAAAAGGGACGAGTTGTTGAAAATGATACCACAAAGGAAAAAAATAATTTAAAAGATGGTTTAAAACTTCTGAGTGAGCTTAATCGAATCATTTTCACCTAGTTTCAAAAGAGTACAAACCTTGGACGACTTTGCCTAAAATAATCACTCTCTTAATGATGTAATACGATCCTAAGCTACATTTTCTTCGATCAACTTCAGATTGATTTTAGAAGACCGAAAGAGGGCAATGATAAGAGGGATTAACAATTGCTTTGATAGTCAGTGAATCGGAAAAAGGAATAGAAGAGAGAGGAATGATGAAAAGAACGATTAATAAGAAACATAGCGACTGCGAAATGCCAATGATAAGCGAATTCATGCAAGAGTCAGCTTCCTTTGGCTCATCTAGCAGTCCAGGTCTCCTTTATGCTCAGTACGCTTTGTCAAGCGGCGATCGAATAAATTGCATGACAACGTAGGTACGACGAGTGAACACTTTATCACCATACTCATACGAAGCAAGCAGGATCACTGCGATAGCTGTCATCGCCGGCACCGTCTGTCTCGCAGCCGAACTCTTCACTGTTGCAGACCACCTTTGGCCTTCAACTGCCACCCATAGGTCTACTCTGTCTTTAGACCAATCTAGAAGCTGGTATGAATACATGAGCGTGCCAACCGCTTTTACTTTTCCTCTCTCGGATTTTGCCTCAGAGTAACTCCTCGACTACGAGGCTGTACAGTCGTTTGTTCTGTCTGTATTCCCGCTTGATTTCTAGACCACTGGTCCACCTTGCATTAATGCTTATCACAAGTAACAAATTTCTTCACGTGCTATTTGCGCAACGTAACTGTTATTCTGGTTCAGCCACCGTGCAAGGAATTATCGACTTGGTGAGGTGGAATGGACCAGAATTTCATGAACGCTTCTGCAACCACCAGAAGTGGGAACTTTCGTAATTTCCGATTTTCCTTTTTCCGTAAAGGAGAGAATATTTAGGTACCTTTTCTCCTCCTTCACACCCACTTCGCCCTCCCTCTTCCCTTCCTTCATTCCACTTTCTGCCCTACCCCTTACCAGCATCTCTTATCATCCAATGTCGCGAGTGAGTCTCTTTCACCTCCTATCGGCCGTCGTTGTCGTTAAGCCTTGAAAACAACCAACGTGTGAGCTTAGACTCAATGTTACAGCACAACTGAAGATTAAAAAGGTGCAAAAGCAGAGAAGAATTAAAATATTCTGAAATCATTTAAGTGCGTTTTTGTCATACTGATGTGGTGCGTTAAACGAAAAGAACTCTTTTATTTGATGAGACCTTATTGTTGTTTAACGAGAAACACATCGCATAATCATAGACAATGATCAATTAGCAAATGAGTACACCTCTTATTTACAATCGCCGTTTTTATCAGCATCTCCTAGAATCGTTCAATGATAATATTGTGTTTTGCACACTGCGATCCATGTTCTTTTTCTGATGTTCCCAGTGGAAACTTCTTCCTACGAACTGGCGCTGTTGAACGTCGACTCTCCGAATTGTTTTGATCGCCGAATTCTGTGAAATGTTGCTGTTTCTCGTCCGCTTTTGGTGATTCACTTTCAAGCGTCGATTCGGCAGTTTGTGGTCCATCGTCGGGCGCCTTAGCACGAAATTCAAGGTATATTGGTGGCGGCGTAGGTTTCCTTGGAGGGGTTTCATCTGAAAATATAATGCAATTATGACAACCGATGTTGAAAAAGAGTCAAATTTCAACTGAAATATATGGCAGAAAGATAAAGTAGACGACTATAACATAACAGACTTCGTCAGAATCCATTTCTGATCCCAGCTTTAAAGAACACTAATGACGATGCTGAAGAAGTTCTCTTCACTATGAATTTCTCCGTGGATAAACATGTCGTCGACTGTACGTAATAGCTTAGTCAAGAGATAATTTGACTATCTCCAACTCTTAATAAGCGGAATATCCGTTATGCTATCAGCTAACTAACCGAATTTTATAATTTTACCCTATTTACACGAATCCAGGAAACAAGTGAAGATGGCGTCAAAAATGGAAACAAGATATGCGCTTTTTTTTGTATTCTGCTCAAATGAACGACTAGTTTTATAAACTATCACGAAATAATGCTAACAAATAATGACAAAGCTTTTCCCAAAAATCTTCCAGAAAAAGAAAACTTTTCCCATAGCGCAAACTAAAATGAGAATCCAAGCAGTGTAAAACTTTTCAAGCAAGTAAAGCCTGTAGATTTTTGTTAATTTGACGAGTCAATGTGAAAAATGGTAAGGGGAGTGTGTGACGTAAATTCTGTTTGACGAATTTTGCAACTGTAAGGCATCTAATTTTCTGGTGGCGACTATTGGACATCCACGAAGACGAAAAAATATTAATGCGTTTTGCAAATGCAAAACTGCTAAAAAGTGTTGCAAAAAATGCAACATATGTTAAATTAAAATTAAAATAAATATTACAATCAATACGAGAATAAAAAAAATTTCTGCAGAAATACCATATTCACCAAGTGATGGTTTCCGTTCACGCTTCGTTTTGTGTGCATTTGACGAATTACTGCCATTCGATCGTTGTGCATCGCTACTTGACGACTCACTACCTTTGATCATATTTAAAATTTTTTGTCGACTGCTTAAGTAGCTCCGACTGTTGTAGGCAGCTCCAGATTCGCTAACACAACACAGTTGAGTTCGAGCAAATCGCAGTAAAGTTGCTCGAACTTTTTCGTTCAAAAGTACATGAAGTACAAATATGAAGATACCCTGAAAATGATCTACACTGAATCAGTGTTGATAGGACGCGTTTCCTATTTATCTTCCAATCGTAAGCAACTTAAATCGTCAACCATCATATTTTTAAAAAAAAGCCTAATATTTCTGTAAAATTTCAATAAGCAAATTTCCCTTGCGCAACTATACGACAAGTGTCGAAACAATCTTCGATGCGCAGTTTTACGAAAACTGCAAATCAAAACAACGTAACTAACCAAGACTTCAAACAGTTTCACCATTCACTTTACAAAGCGTTAACCAGGATCATCCCCATCAAGATTATGAGCAAATGTGGATGGGAACGACGAATTGGAGCAGATCTATAAAAGCGAGGCGATAATCTGATAGATTATGGGACGAACAGTGGAGGAAATGCTTCAGCTCTCCTGTTGCTCAACAACAAGGTTGAGATTATTCCAACTAGTACGAAGCTCTCGTTCGTCTATCTTCAGTAAAAGCACAACGGTGGGGCTTAGTCTTCTGTTACTTAATATATCATCTGGAGTACTAGATTATGAGAAATTATCAACATGTTCCGAAAAAAAGAATTACTATGGATCAAAAAGGAAGTAGCCTGATCACTGTCTCACAATTCAGCTCAACGTCAACGCAACTGCCGATAATACGAGACAGAAGGCTGATTAAATACAGTCATATTCGGATACCATACACTATGATATGATGTGTGGTACATTAATGAACAGGAAATACTAGTGCCAAAAATATAGATAGAGGTTTTACTAGTGCCAATAACGTTGCAATCATGAATTCAATGCGAGCGGTATACCTGAGTACAATTTAAAATCGTGAAGATATAGGCGAAAATTGGCTCAGCTTTGCTGATCGCCATCATATAGCCGAATATCCACGTGACACCAAGTAAACAAAGCAAGGTAGCCGAGCCTTTAAGCCAACCTGCTATTCGTTCACCTTTGGTGCGATCACGACTTTTCACCGACATTACCACCTTAAGAGCAACGGCGAGGAAGACGATATTTGCCTGCAAAATGTAGCCCACAATTAATCTCGATGCGAAAAATTCAGCTCTATATTACAAACACCTCTCCAACATCTTACCTGACTCTCCACTGAAAGTGAATACTTACTTCACTTGAATGTTGAAACAAATATTTTGAGAAATTGTGCCATTAAATAAACGCATCGATTTTAATCGAAATTCGGCTACGACGAAGAATTACTTCCAAATAAATAATTTTCCAAAATTCTAAATGTCCGGAAAAACAATAAAAAAGGCGAAAAAATTCTTCAAAACGACCGTCTAAAATTTTATTTCACATTTCAAACAAAATGCACATTTCGCGTAGAAAATCGAAACAATTGAAGCTGAATGAAAAGTGCGAATTCCTGGTGAGTAATATCGAAAATGGAAGAGGAAATAGCTTACAATAATAACGACAGTGATTGGCCCAACAAATGCCCAAATCGTTGACGAGTTAGCGTCTATCCAACAACTGCAAAATATCATAATATATGCGTATTTCAAATTCTTTTTTCCCCATATTCATTACTCAATATCTTCTAATTAAAGAAAATATTTGCTTTAATATGATTATGCATAGAATTGTGAGAAATAAAGTAAACAGCGAAAGTAACTAGGGAAATTGCCGCAATATGCACTTTTGCAATTCATTACGTTGAATTAATCAAAATATATGAGATGCTGGTGGATATAAAAAAAACCAAGTGTTGCTATATTTTCCATGGAACGATCCTGACATCACTTGAAGGAAAGCACAAAATTTTTGGATACTTTAAATGCATGAAACTTAATTTGAAAGCGAGTTAATCGTTTCTGGCACTAAAATGCGATATTACTGTATGTTGTTCATCACGATTATAAAACTTCGTGTCATCGCTGCTAGTGGTTAACGAGTTGGAGTGGTGGAAAAGACAGACCGACAGACGCAATCAGAAAGACACATAGGTTGACAAATACATCCATACAAATACATTCATAGATCGAGTACCTTTCAACGTGGCGATTCTGTCATACGCCTTGCAAATGCAACTTTGCAAAAGCGCAAATAATCTCAATGTCTCACTACAATATTGGTACATTATATAGTAACAAAGTTGTGTAGGAAGGTCGAACACTCTCTAAGAAAGGCGTTTAGGGTGTGTTATGGGAGGTGGGGGATGGGTGCTTTCTTTCGAAAGTTTATAGACCGATCAGATGGTTCATCGGACTCAATACGACGTTTAGTCAGCACATATTTTATTAATGTGGAAGTCCGACGATAGGCAGTGGCGTATTTCTCCAACGAAAATCGGGGAAATGGGGATTACTAACCGCTGAAAAGACGGGAAATCTTTCAAACCCTATAAGCACAAGAAAATGGCACAGTACGCTCAAGATGACGAAGTTTTGAGTAGGAAAAGTCACCTTGTATCAAGAAAAGAAATATGCGCGTTATTGGATCTAGCGGTTGCACATAAATGCCACAAGATTACAATTTTCATGACTGCCACTGAGGTCAATATTATAGAAAGGAAGAGCGCGCCATCTTGCACCTGGGCTATATTTGTTTTCTTTGCTTCTTTCCCACCCACTAGCCGGATCTGAAGTTCAGTTCGATTATGACGAAGGCTTCTGTTCGATATGAAACTTGAGAGATGTACAGCTTTATAAAGTGAGGATAATCGAGGCGCTCAAATAAGCTCAGATGCAAGAAAGCAGCATCAGTTTATTGGTGGCTATAGTTGCCCGTCAACGTTCACCGCTGTTTAAAATTGTCGCCACATGAAAACTGCGTTCGTTAACGGAACAACATAAAGGATGGATAGAGCTATGAAAAAATATGCTGTTAAACTTACTACGTTTGAGTTCCATAACTAGGCCACGCAACACCTGCGCTCACAGCAACGATCACAGCCGGAAACCCATACGCCCAAAGGAAATAAAGCAATATCTTCACGTTATCAGGCTCGAATACCTGTTAAGTTTGAAAGCTATTAGCTTTATGGCCTAAGGAAATATTTTAATAGCTGATAAGGGAGTGAAGAAACGACGCAGGATACTAAGCATCCAAAAATTTTGACTGCGCTGAACCTTGTACCTTAAAAATCCTGCAAATTTACTGAGCTTTTCTTCAATTTAAGCGTCACCATTGCCCAAATAAGTCATAAATGAGCGAGAAAATAGTAATATCATTGTCGACACGGCGCAATAAGAGCACAACTGTTTGAAAGTGAACGGACTGAGAATGTGGCTGAAGCGATGAGATAAACCCGACTGTGTTAATCACGAGAAAATGTGACTTGGTCATATGGAGAAAGCAAATCGAGTGGTTCCACGAATCATACGAATCATATTCGGGGCATACGATCCGAGTCACTTAATCCTCTCTTTTGAAAACGTTTCAACCATGTTATTCTCAGACTTAAATTGGAGCATGAACTACACTAACGGCTCTAGGCCGAACATTTTTCACTTTCCGCAGCAATTGATCAGAACGTCAAGTTGATGCCTACAGTGAATATTCATTTGAATCTCGGTACCACTCTTAATCCAAATTCATAATATTTCATCGAATGGATTTTGGAATTTGAAAATTTTTGAAAGAAAGAAAGCCTCTTATTGAGAGAATTTGATGTGGCATGCAAATTTCGCATTTCAAAATTAATGGTGAAAGGGGGCGAGGAAATTCTTGATGAATTAGCGTGAAAATTTCATGCTATATTCGTAGTATTAAAGTTAAAAAATACGAAAGAATGCTCTTTCTTTTATAGCACTTTCTAAGGAGCTAATAATAATAATTGTTGAAATCAACACCTCCCCTCTCGCCTTTCTTACTTTAACAAATATTGACCCATCATTGACACATAACAACTATTCCCACGCTTTATAAACTTATCTCTTACTAAGAGAAGCAATAACTTTTTAACTTTTGAAGTCAAAATAACTTCTTCCAAGTTTAACAAGAAGAAAATTATTAATGATAAAGATATTATCACTCACTGATTATTGTGGAATAACTAACGAATTGAATAAAACCTTTAAAAGTAACCTGGATCAGCATTAGATACAGCTGATATCCTTCCAACAGCATCCAACAAAATGATGCGAGAAAAAAATAATGCAATATAACAGCGATCGCCGAACATACCGCCTTGTTTTCCGTTCGATCTATGCCGATTACAAAAACAAGCTCCGCAATTAATAAACAGAGACATAAATTACGGTGAATTGTGTTACGAACATTCCAAAGTGACCTGAAATTATAACGAATGCCAGCAGGAACATTCCGTAATGACCTGGAATACTAATAGGTCTGTTTTTGGTTCTTATCAATAATACAAGAGACTTCGTACAATGTTCCTTTATTTTAAAAATATATTGTGATGCAAATCTGAATGCTGAAAGGGACATCTAAAAACACAATCTGACACGAGTTTTAGTTTGAAGGTGTCCTGACGGTACGCACAAAAAGATTAGGATAAAACATGACCGAACATATGATTCCACCTGACACTCAGGTGGCAGTATCCTGTCTAACCGACTAAAACATTGAAGCTGGATTCTATTTCCGTCATGAACTCACCGGCAAACAATTCATTTCGAAGGAACTGTTCACCAAAGAGTATGCGTCAGAATTTGAAACCACTCTTCGGACTCACACCCTTGAAGTGAAAACCTGTGAGATGCACTTACTATTAAAAGGCACAAAAATGGATGTGGCAAAGACATGAACCACTTTTGAGAAATGATTACTGAATCAAGGGTCCTAGCCGTGTCGCAGCTTTTATCATCCCACCTCGTGCATATCCCTTCCTTCCTCCTTTATTCCTTAACGTATGTTCTACGGTAAAAGAATAATGGTACATGCGAAGTAAGGCAGATTGGTTACTTACCGGATGCAAGAGAAGATCAAAAGCGAGAAAAGAAGGCAAACGGTCGACAGTGCGCAGCCAATAATAGTGATAACGTTGAGAGCCTCTGCCGAAGCTGGTCCAAGCGAAACATCTAGTTTGCCTGTTACATCCATCAAAATTGCGAAACTGAAAATCTGACAACGACTTTAGAGTGCATCTTTGGACATATGCAGGATCCTCGGAGATCACTGTTATTAGTAAAGCTTCAAAGAATATAAATTTTTCGTAAATTCGCTAAACACTGGCAATAATCTCAGAGATTTCCCATGAATGAAGCGTCCGTCTCTCCGGTCTCCATGCCACATGAGGAGATATAAGTGTATTCAACATTACGTGGAGCTCTTTTGGTGTATTATGCACCCTTCATATACTCAAATAATGGAAGCTATTATCCAGCGCAGCCATTCGTACTCTTATTAATATAAACTGCACTGAAAATATCCACAAGAGGCGCATATATTGAAGGGCTTTCATTGGCTCCGTATCAATTCAGTTAAGAACTATGCAAAAAATCTTTGGTCCTGATGCTCTCTCGACATGAAATGCTCCTCTCAAATTATCAAACGTATTCCGTCGCAGAATTTGCGTTGCGCAAACGGAGAACGATAAACGTATGATTCCGTGCGTTGTGTCGCTAATGTATAATGTTCATTAGTTTTCAGGATGGAGTTACCAGAATATCTTCAAGGACGTAGATCCAAAATACAACTTCAGTTATTTCTTTTAAAGTTGCTTTAAATGGTTTGATTCCATCATTACTATTACTTTCATTTTATGAGTTGCAGCAAATTAAAGAATCCGCTTCGGTGCGTTCATCTTGAGACCTATGAGTTACGCAGCAAGGCGCTCTGTGGGCTGTCTTCTTGCATTTGTTATATGCCACTTTATGGACTACACGACGTGATGCTGCCATTCTGCGTTAATCTGTGAGCTCTATCATCTCTTTCTATATTACTACTGCTATCACTATCCTTCTTTTACAGGTGTTCTTCCATCCTTGCATCACTACCTGTGCAGTTTGTTGCATTCCTGAGAATAAAGGTTTCGCCTCGGCTGTTATCGACATGCTCACTTGCTCACACCTCCTCCCCCCCCCCCCCCCTCCCTCTCCCCCCCCCCCGCCCCCCACCTCATCCATCTCTTTTCACTAGATGCTATACTTCTTTGCAATTCTTCACCGTTTCTTCCTATCGTGGTCGCATAATTAGATGAAAGTATTCCGCCAAGCAATTTTAAATACATGCGAAGATTTTATAAATTCAGAAACGCAATGGACCAGAATATTACTGCTGCACAAGTAGACTATTTTTTGAAAAATTTTATTAAGATAAATCGCTTCTGTGCGGTATATACCATAGATATTTTCAAATTGAATTTCTCAAGGCGGCTACTGCTACCTTTCCCAAGTTTGAAAAGTCCTATCCTTCCTAAGATAAAAATGGCAATGAAAAGATTCATAATAGTCAACTTATATGAGATGACCCTACCTTGTAAGGTGATTGCACGAACAATCTGTTGATTCATCCGACGTCCTGAGCATTTCGCATCCCTCATCACTCCAAACTCTGAAAGAATTAGAGAAAAAACATAATGAATAAACAGATCAGTGTCCCATATGAGCTGGCGCATTACATGTCCTTAAATTCTGCTTCTATCAACAGTCCTTTTCAGAATTGGTAAAACATACATTCTCCAAATGATACGTCCATATTTTAAGCAACTCAATCGACGATGCAAATATTTTATGAAAAAGTCGTTCTCCTGCAATCCGGCCAAAGTAAAGAGAATAAAGAACCAATATATGACGACGGTAGTTTTTCTTCAATCTTCGAATGCCTATAACTTCTCTTAAATTGGTTGAGCCTATGTGAACTATGGTAGAGTCTTGCCCGTTTAGCGATTATAGCTTCCTTCAGTAATTCCCGAAATGAAATTATCAAACGGACAGATAGGCACGCAGACAGACAACACGAATGAACGCAAATGATCGAAACTCGGCCTCGCTGAGTGCTTCTTTTGCAAAATCGCCAAAAAAGCCCAATGCCAAGAAGCTCAAGCGAAACTACGAAACAAATATATACAGAAAAAGGCCGAGTGAAGCAGAGCTACACTCAATAAAACGCCGCACTTTGACTTTGATTAGGAGGAGACTAAGTGAGTTTATCATCTCCCTATCCCATCCTCTATATCCACATACACCATATCTGCAATTCACCATCATCCATATAAACGATATCCCATCACTTAGACGGTCCACATGGTCGTATACGTCGACATATACCATTATTATGAGCGCACCTGAGCAATGCACGCAATAAATATTTCTCATCGTTACATGCAAATATTCATGAGAAATTCTCAATGAAGTTAAAATAAACGGAAAATAAAAAGTAAAATCAACTCATCGTTACTTTTTTGTTGAATTCCAAAAAACGCATTGTGGATTTGCGACATCTGTTGTGTGAATATGGTAAAATGTGAACGTTACAGGATTACTTGTCGGTAATCGCAATGATTGATTTGGATTATTCACACTTGCACCTGAATAAGAAAAAAAGAATCAAATTTTTTATATTTGTTGATATTGAGATGAGAGAGTTTCTATTTTTCGATTGCCTCATTAAAAGACTCACTAAAAGAATACGAAAATGTCTGAAAGAGAGAAAAAGCTTTTCACCTCACAGATATGATAGTTATGATTCGTGATTTTGCATGTATTTCACTAAAAAATGCAATTGAGACGTTCCTCTTTTTTTTTTTAAAGTCGCAGTGATATTCTTTATCGACATACGATTGACGTATTATATCGGCGTTATGTTATATTCGCATATACGAAATTTACCTTCTAGTGAATTTTCTCTTTGAAAGTTATCAATTAATGAACGTAATCAAACGCTATCGCAATTAAACTACTAGTAACGAAATAGTTATAATGTACTTCACTGATATGACAACTATACTATAAATATATATTTCAATATTTAATGAAAATGTTTAATGTGAATTATATTATAACTGAAGGGGAACGTTTTATATGAATTACATGGTGCTAAATTCGGCTATTTTCTTTTCCATTATTAACGAAAGGAAAGAAAACTTCAAATGATAAGGAACGAATTATCAAATAATAGAAATTACCGATCACAAGACTATTGATTATTTGGCTACCACGTGGCGTTAGAAGACTTCCAACCGATTTGAAAATATAATAACCAAGACGCGTGGGATTTCGACTGAACGAAACTGTGCGCATTCTCTACAAGTAGAATTTAATTGAAGTAGAACGACGAATCATTGAAATCGTTATGACCTGCGCTTTTTCCAATCCTCCCAGTTCGCAAATTAGCCTTTTTTCAATCCTCCCAATTGGCAAGTTAGCCTTTTTTCAACCCTCCCAACTGGCAAATTAGCTTTTCTCAATCCTCCCAATTGGCAAGTTAGCTTTTTGTTCAATCCTCCCAATTGGCAAATTGGCCTTTTTCAATCCTCCCAGCTGGCAAATTAGCTTTTTTTAGTTGACAACTTATACCTGTTATTCCAACATGCACATTTTCAATTCTAGGTAATTTTAATAATTATAGGATTTTTCAAAATATATGGTATAGCTTGTATCATACTTACTAATTCTGTACAAAAAGAGATATAAACATGTGCGTAGGCATATACGAAATGCCGCTATCATGAAATTTGGTGAAGTAAATTGATAGTAACTTAAGGACTTTACCAGAACGCGAAATCATTAGGCTGATATAATTTAGTAGGTCTATTAAGGTTGCATAATAAGACGAGATTATTAATTTAATATTAGTTCTATGAGTTTATAGTTCACTTTGATTACCCTGATAGGTGCGAAATTTGGACGCCCCAAGGAAGTAAAGTCGGTGTAATAGTTCATAGGAATTTCTTACTAGCAAAGAATGTCTCGAATAAATATGGGCATTCGAAAATAAATATGGTTCTTCTGCATGATGTTTGTCGGAAAAAAGATTATCGTAGTGAATTACTATGAGCTTACCAGGCCTCAAAAATAAGCCTTTCTAATCTCCAAAGCTATTTTCCTCTCCTTTTCAATTCCCTCTTCTTGTAAATCTCCCTGTCTTTCACGCTCCTCCTTTCCAGCTGTAGTCTTCGTGCGTTTCACGCAGAAGTCTGTTAAAAACGAACTGAGATTTCATCGCTGTCACGTAATTTCAGAAAATTTTAAAAGCGGCACAGATTAATTAGTTGCATGAGGTATTTCTATAACGATGGATATCACCCAGCACCTTGTCTCCAATCCAGTATCAGCCACTCAAATTGGTTCAGTTTACACGAGCTTACTACGAAATATTAAACACTTGCAAATCAAGGTTGAGAAGTTCGGCGGGTTGCAAGAGGCTATCACGCGGATGATTTAAAAACTCTAGGAAGACTATGTAAAGAGGTTAAGGTTGTTTCACCGCGAACTGGAGTCGATGAAAAAGTGAGAAAATAGGTTCGGTAGAGTTCGAGGTTGTGGTGCATATACGATATGAGTGATGATTATCTAAGGGAATATAAACAGCGTTTAAGCTTCACTTAATAAAAGAGCACATTAACGATGAACTTATAGACAATGGTGGCCTATAAATGAGGAAAAAGGAAAAGTATTCCAGGAAACCGTTACTCAAAAAGCAAATGCAAACCGGAGAAACGACAAAGCCATTCGATGGCGTCCGTAAAGCCTCATTTTGAGTGTTTCCTGTGGATTGCTCGTACGATTCTTCTGCAATAAACATTCAGTAGACTTCTTGATTTTCTGATAATATTTAGAAGTACGTACATAGTATCAAGGTACCCATGAACGTTCAGATATGAGCCTTAAAATGTTCAGTGCATGCGTGCTGTGTTCCACAAAGTAGAAGAGCAAACTCGAGGAAACAAATGGAAAAATACTTCAACTGGCAGATGCGCAAACCGGAATGAGCATACTAAGCTAATTTTTCGTTTTTATATTGTGTACTCTTTTACTTAAGCTCTTCATCTCTTAGTTTCTTTTCTCTACCATCCGTCGCCATCGTCCATCACATGAATTAATTTCACAACGATTTTTGCAAAAGTGGAAAATTATATGCTGGAAATAGCTGGCGGAAAATATGTAACAAACGTTGCAATACACAACACCAACAGAAGTAAACAAAAAAAAAACACCGCAAAAGTCACACATAAAATGAAGCAGTTTTTTCTGCAAATGCAATCTGAGCTCAGTTCAGCTGAGTCATTCAGCGAGACATTAGCTCAGAAAGTTACGGGTAAGAATTTGAGCCTTATATTGCAATAGGCATCCAAAATACTTTTTACTAAGTTAGAAATCACATCATTCTGTCTCATGCCGTATATGGGTTCTGACACAAAAGTTAAACCTTACCAAGAACGTTCACCGGCGGAAGTGACATTGATGGGGAGAGTGAGAATCCAGAAAAGCTGATCACATGTTCGACAGGTGGTTCGGTGCTGGTGGCATGCGATGGTGGTAAAGCAATAAAAGTTGACGTGAGTTTATAAGTGTTTGAAGAGCTATGCGTAAATTGTGTTTCTGAAGACGATCCGGATGATAACATTGCCGGGATTTGTGGGACATCATCCGCTGGGAATATCTGACGTTTCTGAACTTGAACTTCAAGTGCTGAAAAATTTCCTTGTAAATTGGAAGAGGTTCAGGAACCTACTGAAAGTAATGTGAGAGGTTCTTGCTTCGGTTAACGGTAACTTCAATTCCATTTTGGACAAAAACATGGATTAAGCTAGAGGAATACACTCGTTGTTACCTACTGTGCCATAGATAAGTGCTTAGAAGTCTTGTTGTGAGATGAATGACAAAGTATTTCACTAATAATAATTTGTTTTCACTTTGCCAATACCGACTGCTATGACGCGATCTATTTCAGACGTATTTCTTCAAATCACGCACAGCTGGCTGTCTCCTCATTATTGAAGGGGGTGATTATCGTAGTCGTAATGAAATCTACTTAAGAACAACTTTTTGTCCCACTTAATTCTTTCAAAATTTCCACAAAAATCCAATATCATTACACAGGGATTCCCTTCCTGAACGGTCCTGAGATTCCCTATCTAGTTGGTGGTAACCTTTAGGAATTCTCATTTCTACATGCAATTCAAGCAGGGTGCTCCCAGTATCCACCAAGTCTTCTCCTATGCATATTTTTATCTTTAATTTTTCATAAACTTACCTGAATATCTTCTCTACAATCCGCATTTTTTTAAACTTTAAAATATGTTCAGTTCAGTGATAACCGGTCATGCAAATCGCTTTTACCATTAGCACCAGATCAATTAACATTTCCTTTTCACCGCGACAATCTCTACCACCTCTTCCTTACCAGTGACATATATGTTCTTTTTCTATCGATATTGCTATCATTAGATAACAGCCAATATCGACATTCTATTAGGGCAATATTAAAGTATGCGCCTTATACCCAATCATATCAGTGATAACCAGAACTGCTAATGCTAAGGAGTTTCAGTGCTAAAAACAGCTATTTAAACAGAGGCTTTAGGATGTTATGTGAGTATTTTTAAGACCAAGTGCCTTCACTATCTCAAAAAGGACATATGGAAAATATGAAAACATTGCGCACAATATGGCAGACAGGATAACTTATGTTGTAATAACGTCTTACGTTGTGCTTAGCAGACGATACTTGGATGGACGGTTCAATTGTCAGAACGAAAGATCGGCGCTAAATCCTATGATTATTACGCAGGACCCTTTCAAGCACTGAGTAGAATCTAAACGCGTTTTGACCTATTTAGAAATGATGAGCGTAAGAAATTGCTCAATCTCCTTTCATTCTCAAAAAAAGCCGTTATTCGCGAGATATAAAATATACCACTAGGAAATGGAGTTCATGTAACCAGAAGTTTTATGAAACCTTAAACGGAGGAATGTGAAATTTTGGGACGTGGAACGTACCCCAGTTGTCGAAATCCATTTTCTTTTGTTTCGAAAAAATGAAATCAGCCATCAATATGGCACTCTGTTCGAGTACTGACATCAATGTAGAGGCTTTTGCGATACGCACGTTAGGATTGAGCTGCATCCAAACTGGCTCAGCCACAGAACCCAACAGCTGATCTCCGGCTTCACCAAGTTCCTTAAGAAACGTGTTAAGATTCCATCAGGGTATTTCGTTGCGGAATATTTGAGGTTACAAAACAATAAGTGGAATTGAAAACATACGAGGATTTGAAAACGAAAAACAAAACTTGTGTGAAGGGAAATGAGTGCTCTATTAGAAATTGGCGCAATGTTCTGAAAGCAACTAGTTTATCTGTTGCACAACCACCCTATCCTCAAAAGCAAATTCATGCTGTAGGACAGAACCCGAATTTAAAATTGTAACAGAGGCAGGAAATTTATGAGTTCCAATCTCAAAGTCGTACTAGGGGCAGGAGATTCAAGAACAGAAAGTGCCTTTACATGAAAATGGTTCCGAAATTTCGGGACCATACTCATGGAACGCTCGATCGCATGCTCAGAATGAAACAGTAGAAACTTTGAGGAACATTTGCACTCTCTTATAGTATGATAGTCCTATCTGACAGCCATTTCTTACTCGTCTGCTCCGTCAGTTGAAAAGACGAACCATAAGGGATAATCGTATGGCTGGCAGATAAATGTGGCAGAAAATCCCCACTTTTTATGAGAAAATAATTTAAGCGAAAAATGTCGGCAACAAAAAATAATGGCTTTGCAACTGTTGCAGAAGAAATATACATAATCGTTGATAGGATCTGTCGTATACTATTTTTCAAATCAGTTCTCGACGTTGGCAATAAATATTCAAAAAAAGCCATACGAACCTCGGTGAAAGCAGTAGCTTTTGCACTTCGTTCATGGCGATCGTGGACTAAGTTGTATTGACGTCGAGCAAGAGATAATAATTCTTCACTAATATCAACACTGCCAATTATATCTCCTCCGTATATTCTACAATTAAAGAATTCATGACCACATAAACGTCATTAGATATTTGCATTTATGTAAAATGTTAAATCATATCTAATATTAGCTCAAAAATTGCAGAAAAATCATTTTTTTTTAACCACCGCCAACAACGTCCACTTCGACCAATAGGCTAATATTAGTTGTCTTCGAAAAGAGAATGATGCATGTTTAGATACTGCGATAAAGACTATTTATCAAAAAGTGAATATGTGCAGCTCACCCACTCTCAAGCGTCAGTTGAAGATTGTTGCTTAACGTACGACTTATATTTTCCGCTGGATCGTTATTCTGGATCGCCTCGTTCAATTCCGCAATCCATTTATGCGTACAATTGTTTGTATCAGGTTCTTGCCACCATTCTTGTGTATCACAATTGCACTTTTGTACGACAACACCTGAAATTACAATATTATAGTGACCAAACAATTTGCGGGGACTATTAGGAGGAAATTTTTTTCCCAGTTTTGTAACGCTTATAGATCATCTCAGCAGTTTCTAATTGGCATTCATAAGCAATCAAACAATATTTGAATATGTCTGAGTGAGGATGTTTCAAAAATTTGTTGCGAATATTTTCACAAAACTATTTTTAATTCAGCAAATATTCGCATGCAATTTATTCACATCAGAAAATAAACAGCGAAGGCGTCGAAGAAAGCCGTTATATGAGATCTAATGTTCACTGATTATGCTAGATGGCATAGTTGATGAGGAGTGAAATTGATTCTGCGATGATTTTCATATTCGGTAACTGAGAAGACTGTGGCTATATATGCATGAATATGAATAAATTAGCAAATGGCATTTTTGAACAAACACCGCTTCCTGAGGATATCCGAAAGCATCGATTAGTGGGCGTCCACGTGACCACTAAACCGTGGTAAACGATCGTAAAGGACTAATATAACGCACCGATAGTAGTTTCAGGATTAGGACACGGTAGTATTACTTCTTGACAGGCAGGTGTTGAAGGGATTCTCATTCCATTCCATTCGTGTTCTTCACAATATCCTTGCTCGCCTGATATCTCTGCCTGATCCGAACTGCAATAGTTGATGATTTTCCCACTCAGCTGAACCATAGACAGTTCACATTATGATTTTGAGGTGCTTCATGCATAGAATGTCTGCAGTACTTCGGTTTTGCGAAAGTTCCCACTCTATTAATTTAAACGGAAAAGAAAGCATTATCGATTGGTGCCTGAATCTCCCATCGTATGCTGATGGTCGGCTTGTGCCTATGCGTGTGGATAACAACCTTTTTTAAGCTATTCCTGAACCGATTGAGACGAACAGAATGCTGTGACTATGCATTAGATCAAGCGGCCGCCTATTTGAATGTCAAACTGTTCCAAGAGCAACTCGAAAACCGGTACCTCGCCTAAATAAGGAAAAAACGAGAAATTTCAAAAATAGTGAATGGATTCCTTCGATACACATTGAGTACCTTGATTATTGTTAGCCTATATAAAGCGCACTCTTTAAATTCAAAAGCACATCTTTTTTTTTGATGCATTCCTACAAAAATAAAGTAAATTCCGAGAAGGATGTTTTATTCAGCGCCGCAGTCATCGTTTATATGCATTTGCGTAGCTTTATATTGAATATTTTATTCCGACTTATTTTTAGTGAGAGAGTAATTTATATTCCCCTGAAATATTGCGCGATAAGTATGCAATACTTTTAAATATCGCTCACATTTATAAAATGCAGTGTGATTTTTACTCATATTGAATTTTATTCCTCACTGTTTCGTCAAATCTAAGGAATAATGCCCGAGGTGATGGCACGATATGCCGCCTTCGTCATCTCCGTCTGATCAGTCAGTTCCACTGATTATAAAAGTGAAAAAAAAACAGAATAGTGCCTTCAATCGATCTATTCGTCCAACTAATCTTCTACAAAAGATTCGCTTTTCTGTGAGCAAATAATCAATCATACGAAGAAAATTCAACGGCCATAAAATGCATGCAACTTTGTTTTGGCACTTATAAAATGATTATATTTTTATGGAATAAATAAAACTCTTCTGTCGAAATTGACAACTTAATGTTGAATGGGCTGCAACTTATCATTAGGTATGCGTCCTATAATAAAACTGCATAACTCAGCCGTTCTCTTCTGGATACCATCAGACAAGTTGGCAGACAAGCATACAAATATACGAATCAATGATACCGATGATAACACATGAATGAGAAAGAATTTGCACAAAATAAAGAGAAAAATGAATTCTTTGGAAAATCACTAGCTTGGTTGGTGTCGAAAAATGCATTAGGAAAAAATCGCATCCACCGCAGAAGAATCTCTGAGGTATTTTATGCATATTGTAGATAGGAAAAGGGCGAATATTTATCTGAGAAGAAGGAACCGGATGGCAATTCTCGACGAACAACTATACTTGAACGTGAAATAATCTTTGGAAGAATATTTATTCCACCCCTCTATGACTGTTGCACTTTTCTTCTTTCTCAAGAATTTCTTAGTAAGCAAATATTGTATTATGCTGCTAGCATACGTTGGAAAAGAAAGTTTTTAAGCTCGCATCAACAATATAAAGCTCGTATAGGCAAGCTTGCGAAAACATGAACGATTCGTTGTTTTCTAAGGAATAGCTCAAAGAGACAATCCAACTTCAAGCGAAACTCTTACTATTTACCGAAGAATTAAATGAGCGTTGCAAACAATGCAATACTTCGGTATGTCTTTTAACGTACTGTGAACAACTGCAACGTCTCCTAGATGTGGCATGCAAACGAGGCAATATATTCAATAATCAGGGAATATCTGATGACTAGCGTGATTTGAAATGAATAATTACAAAACTTTTCAAGAAGTTTATCTAAATTGTTCTTAAAATTTGGAATTAGAGATAGTGGCTTTGTGTCTGTCGAAATGTCAGGGAGTCCAGCAAAAGCAGATAAGATTCTAAAGTACAGCAATAAGAACGCAAACAACAGCAGAATGAAAATCAACTTAAAACGAATTTAGGAATTTTATGAGCGAACAAAGATGAAGATATAAACAATGGAAAAAGCAGCTAATTGGAAATCAACAGTTTCAGTGGATGTTGAAGCAGCTGCCAATGGCCATGATGATTACTATGGAGGTTGGAAAAACTGATCACAAGATGTGATGCAATTCCGTTATAGTGGAACAATTTACATGAAGAGAATTACGCTCCTACTGGCTTCAGATTCGATGAAATTTGCATAAATAATAAGTATGCTACCGTTCAGCAACTGTCCAGGAATGGATGATGCCACGAGTAAAGTGCTCAGTTTGGTTAAGCAACAAGTTGCATCGCGAATCCAGATGCTCATTAATTGCATCACTGAAAGAACGCAATTTCTGGAATGTCAAAAAGTGACAAATGTGGAAACAGCTTGCAGAAAAAGTCGGAGAAAAATGAGCCCCAGAAGCTGGCTACTTATTTGTTGCTGTGAAGTACTTCAGAACTTCCTAGTAGGCCCATATATGTAAAAGTAACGTTATACGATCATCGACCCTTTGCTGTCAATATCACAAAACACCTTTTGCAAGGTATATTCGACGATGAGCGCCCTCATCGAAACAATAAATGTATATATTGCATAAAGGACCATCATCTGTGAGGTTCCTAGTACTTTTCGATATGGCAAAAGCATACAGCTCGACATATCCTGTTGCCGGAAGACTCATCGACCATCTCAATCCCGTAATTCTAGATCTCATGTTGCACAAAACTTACTATGAGAAGGATAAGCCAAACCAAAACTCACATATCTCCCACAAAGTAGAATACTACTGCCTTTAGCTTCATACAATCTTCACTTCTTCGAATTAAAAAGAGTGAAGTTAAATTGCAAGATGCTGATTTATAGCGATGACTGGAAGTAGTACATTCGAAAAGAGCGTCAGGGAGAATTTAGTGTAAGTGAAAAAAATGCAGGTTTGTGAGCAGTAGCAGTCTTTCCCGGTGAGCTGGACATGGTGATAATGCTATCCAAAATAGTGGTAAAGAGTTATGTCATTCAACTGCGAATATCAATCGTGCATCGACCTGAATGTTCAAAATCGCTTACACCCAAGCATATTTATCATGCAGAAAGGAACTTGGAAATGACACTCGAAAAACCTCTTTTGCCACGTTCTAAGCGCAGGATTACTTAAACCGGTTGAAACTGCTCGAGTGATCACAGAAATGACTGTCATATCAAAACCACGAGTTTTTTTGCGAATTTGTGTGATGGCCACAAATAAAAGCCAATATATTTGAAGAAAATGCACCGTTAATTTAAGGAAACTTCGATTACGCACAAAATTTTGCAAAATCTCGTCACTTACAAGACCACGAATTTTCCAGGAATATGAAAAATATGGAAGCGAGCGAATATCAAAATGAATCTACCTTACAGACTAAAAACGAATTTAAAATCACGTTAATATTATCTCAATGAGCGAAATAAATCAAACGTTTGAAAAAAGAGATGTTCAAAGAGGAAGCTGGCGAGACCTTAAATTGCTGTTAAACCATGCAAGCGATCAAAGCGTGCAGTTTCCGCAAATCTGAAGCTGTAATTGCGTTGCAAAGTAGCCGCGTATTTCATATTTTGTTCAAAAGCAGTTTATAATCGTCCTTCATCAGTTTTCTTCCCCCACTTCGTGAACGTCACTTATCTGTTACTAAAAGGAATTGTCTAATTCAATTGGATTCAATTCTTTTTAGCCATCCTAGCTGACCAAAATCAAAGATGGAAGTAATTATGTAATACATAGACGTTCAAGAACTGTTAGCCACCATATCTGCCTTAAACAGCTGCGATTTCGAAGCTAAGCTCCGAGCAAAAAAAAAAGATTTAAGAAATTTTTGAGGAGAAGACCTCGTCCTTGCATTGACGGAAACGAAATGAATATCGTCTTTTTTCATATTTCGTTGCTTCTGACTTGCCGCAAAATCCTTCGGATTTTAGAGCAAGTCAGAAACAGGTGAAGGCAACAACATCCAGTTGGGTATTTCATGTCCATGAGAATTTTTTTAGCAGTTGAGCTACAGATTTCGGACAGATGGACCGACGAGCACATTCATGTGCATAAACGTCAAAGCATCATTAATTGAGATTTCACCACAAGGTAGCACCTGCAGTGCTGTTTACCGATGAAAGTATTGCAAAAACTACATTAAGTGAAAAACAAGTTTCGTTTGCATTTCTGAGCCATGGTAATGAACCATTTTTCTTCAGCGCAGTCTTTTTAACAATCAAATCAGCATTCACAGTGGCACTCTTGTTTTTCTTTTAAAACTGTCGGGTGCAAATTGGTATTAGTTAAAATACAAACGATCTGTGGAACCAGGCGAAAAATTTGCAGTCTTCGAAAGGAGGTATTATTGAGCAGATATGTTAATTTGCCCACGTCATAAATTCTAAACAGTGAATATGCAAATAATCAACAGTTGATTGCAGTAAAATGCAACACAGTGCAATGCAATGAGGGATGAATTAGAAATTATAGCTGATCAAAAAATGGTTTGAAGTAATTTCATTGTGGCATTCTCTAAAAGCTTCTAATTCGTCGAATATAAAATAGTAAACATCGAATGAGCGTGTTGAGTTTGACCTTCACAGATAATCTCGAACGCAGTTGATATAATTCAAAGGATTGCATTGATAAGGCATACATTATTCGTAGCTAAAAAATGGCAAATAATATGAATATTATACAAATAATTCGATGAAAACGTCAATATATAAAATAAAGGCAATTCAAATATGCAAACAACCATGATTTCTCGCTCTTCCAAATCAGTAACACTCACAAATTATTAACTTTCAAAGCATTTTTCAAGTACACTTTACTAGTAATTTTTTGAAAGTAATTTTATCATGCAAGTTCGAATATCAAAAATCTAACGATTTTTTTAAAATTTTTGCTGAGGAAAAAGCATTTATTACTGGTTTATAATAGAAATTTTCACTGCACTCATTGAAATTTTTTAATTTCCTTAAAAATTCTGCACAAGTGCTAATGAAAAATAATATTGAAGCATTGGAAATTGAAATTCTCACATATTCAGTGCCAGCGCTCTATCACACTTTTGTTAACATTCACCATTGAATAAGTGCGCGTGGAATAAAAAATCTACAAACCTCGTAATCCCGCTAGCCGACTTATTATCGTAGACGAATTGTTGACCATTCAAGATTTGTGGAAGCAGAAATAGGAATAAAAATAAATTCGTGAAATTAGAGAAAATTCGTTTCATTGCAGCTGGTAGTGAGCATATTTATCCAATCATGATTGTGATGATTCTTTTCAACAGCTCTTCTCAAATTAAACTCGTCGTCGATTTTATGAAACACTTAGACAGAAAGCGAAACGTTGAGTGGACTTCGTGATAGGTGTATAGAGATATTAGCATTCGAAATTCGCGTACGAGAACAGCCAACAAAAATGAGGCGAACCGTAGACAAGCGATTGCCCATAAGAACCAGTTTGATGGACGAATACACTGCACTCTTCCGTCAAAAACTACAAAAAACGATGACTCATTGCAATTTTCATTTTCCACTATCCCTCACATAGCTACCTACCATCAAACTGAGACTTTCATCATTATTCTCGTCGCTGTCCTCTTGGCAAACTTCAAAAACGTTCGAGGCTTTGTGCACGTGTATCGGATCGATGACGCTTGCTAACACGATTAGAGCCGGCATTTCAAGTAGAGTGCTCCATGAAATTTGTTAACGGAAAGAAGTTTTTTCCCTACCATATCGCGACGAGAATTACGCAACCGTAGTCGCCAATTTACTCATTCACTCGACTTGTTTTTTTTCTAAAAAGTGCCTACTAGCAAGTTGCCAGAAAAATGTGAAAAAAAATCAATGGAAATAATTTTTGAGGTAAATTTTGAACTTGAGCACTTGTTTATCCAACGCAAACTGATTATATGTGCCATTAAACACTTCGTAATTTAGATCCTTTCTTACCTATCAATGAAAAAAAATTCCGAATTTCTTTCACTTCGAAGCAAAAGTTCCAAAAGTGGAAAAAAAAGGAAACCTTCAAAATGCAACGTAGATTATGATGTTAAATAATTAGTGATTGAAACTAGTGGCTAAGTGCTGATCTATAATAAAGGCTTACAATACAATAAAGCGTTTTCTGATTATAGATGCCAATTCTTGCGGCAAATAATTTGATGAGAACAAAAAATGTACGAATATCTTTACGAAGGCAACACAATCGATAGCAAAGCGCATAACGAAAAAAACGGGAAAATAAATCGACATTAGCAAATCGCAAACGCTTTACAGAAGGCAACGGCAAACGATTAGACATTTTCTAACAATAAACGAATGCTTTTCAACACGCAACAATAAAACCCAATGCATTCGCAAGAGAAATTATCTCAACAGCTTTTTTAGCATTCCTTATAACTTTTTTAAAACACCTCCGTGCAGCTATCATACCTCCATGCACACATATTTCTCAACATGTCGGGCCGTTTCTTGCAGTGCTTTCATACCTAAGTCACACAGGTGTCTACCAACCTGTCGGGCACTTTTTAATGAACTGCAAAGGCTATGATTCTGCAAAAACGCCTATTTTTTTTAAATCATAGGATGAGTTTGAAGCACCAATTTTTGACATCCATCATCATCACTTGCGGTCATCATCAGTTGATCACTTATGGGTCATCATCAGTCAAGATTTTATTAACCTCGCGCTGATGACGTCTAAAAGTGATTCAAAAATATGCTTTCCACTAAATAGTCATCGGATCACACGGTTTCATTTTAGTGAGCATATTGCAACTGCTTCATGCAGCGAAATACTTCAGCGATTGCCAAGAGTATATGGCGGAAATGCTATTGCATTTTTGCTAAATCGAGAGACGGTGAAAATCTTCTATAATAAATTTGTTACTTTAGTGTAAAGTGGCGAAATTGCACCTAAGACGGTTCTTCTATGTCCACATATTATAAACGTTCTCTGCATTACATACTCTACTTTCTTTAGTTATTTTACTTTGTCTAGTTGCTTCTACAGGTATTGGACGGGACCGACTTAATTTCCAGTTCAGGAGTCATTTAGTTCTATGGCTTATGTTTATCGCAGCAGCTTCACTTTGAGCACATCACATAGCTGTCGCATATACGGACAGACGTACGCATAAGCACAAAAGCGACGTTTCTACTATATGGTTTGCAGGTATAAATTTGCAAAAAAAATCAGAAAAAAGTCATCACAAAGTAAAGTATGCACTAAATATCATCATTAACGCTACTTACACCATGAAGGGTTTAAATGATAGTTACTTGAGCATCTTCAAAGTGACCACAACTGGTCAATTGCGACGTTGGGCGAAGCACTCACCGAGCATTTGACTCATCGGTAACATGTACTAATGCAACACATTCCTCTCTTAACTTCCACATAGCCACCTAAAGGCAAATAGTAAGAAGGCGTATTGCAATAAAACATTTTTTGCTTAATTTGACGAAACATTGAAAACTCAGGAATTCCCTGATGCGACTGAGAAAGCTTTTACGGACTACAACGAGTAGTCTCGATAAGCTTCAACATCAACATTTCCCGTTGATTATCAACTCAGAGATGAACATAGCAGATAAGATAATGACTTACGATTTGGTGCCCATAAAGACGGTACGATGAGGTTGTCTCGGCATATAATTCTCAACAGGACGTTCCTGATGTTGTGCAGGTTCGGGTGCAAACTCACAAATCCAGTTGTTTAAGTCACTACAACTTTGTGTAACCCAAACAGCGAACGTTGGAGAAACATCATAAGCGATGCATAAATTCTTTCCCTCCAGTAGTGAGTTCGGTGGCCTAAAATATTTTTTAATAATTGTAATGACTGCAGTAGTTCGGGGCAAAATAAAAGCAAGTAGGTGTTTTCGATGTTTGCATTATTTGAAAAATATGCCGAATAATTGTTTAAAAGTTTTCTAGGAAATTTTAAGTTCATCTAGGCCAGATTGGCGTCAGTATCCTATCGAGTTTCCTCTAGCAGCTAAAATAGCAAAAAGAGGCTGTTATAAGAAGTACTCTATGTGATGGTCGCGTCTAGGTTCCAGAACTTCTAGATTCCACAACCTCTGTTTACTCGATTGTGTTTTGGGATCGACGGGTACCGATAAAACTTTAGTTAGCATTAAGCTGCAAATATTATCGACTTCATTTTCGCAAATCGTTCTTAAACGACGCTTCTAGTTGAAAAATAATCGAACACGATCACATTGTTGAATAGATCTGATCTCAATTCAAAGGACGCGCATCTCAAAAACATCACCAAATGTCAACATCGATTCGAATTGCATTGCTTTGCGCAATTGTTGCCTCAAAGGCGTATTACTTCGCAGTGTCAACAATGTCCCTCTTCTTCATTCTCCAAAAGAATTCACCGCTTAAAGAGAATGGAAAATAGAAGGTGACATATTTGGCGAACATTGGGGAAACGTTTTTCAACTTTTCATACATCACTTCTAAAAGTCGGATAAAATTTCAGAAAAGTCCTAACAGCGCTATATCTTGTAATTTTAGAAATTTGTGTCTGAAATGTGCTGGTTTTCTATCAATTGCATTTAAAACGTGAATATATCTGAGGGTGTATTAATGAAGGGACAGCAAAAAAAGGAGGTTATAGCGCGTTTTCACTTATCTAATGACGATGCATTAGGCCAAAGATAAGCACATCTAGTTTTACCTATGCAATGGCCATGTGTTACTTCCAATGGCCTGGGAGGACATTCTGAGATAAAGCTTCCTCCACCCACAAAAAGGGATCCCTCATCAAGTTCGCATGATTATACAGAGCATGATGATAAAGTCATAAACTTATCACACCAAATAATAATTCTCGTCGTATTAAATAATATGAGATTTTTTTCGAAATACATTGCGCCAAATAAGCATGGATTCGGTACTTACATGTTGAGTGCTTTGAAGAAATCGGCATTAGACGGTGCATTTCGAGTTGCACTTTTCTATGCATAGTACTCCGATTTCTCTTGATCACTTGACTATCATCTTTCGCACTCGGGCATTAATCAAATGGTGGAAAACCCAATCGGGGAAGCGGAATTTGTCTTGAACACAATCATGATGCTCAATTTTTGCAAGGCAAACAGGCACAATTAATTTTTCCACTTCCGAAATTCGTCTCAAGCTACAATATTTACTGGACCTGCTAAGTAGAAACGAACCCCCTTTGATAACTTCCATTAGAAGCAGAACAATCTGTCAGCGTTTGAGGTAAAACGAATTCGGAATTTCTGTTTGAAGTTAAAATTTTCAGAACATTCGGCCCTTCCACGATTTTCGAGCTCTAGTGTTAGGCGATCGAACAGTCGAACGGTGCTTGTTGCCCACAATGCAACACTCATACTTTCGTTCTCAGTGGGATAATATATGTATTTGCCGAAGTTTTTCTCAAGCGTCAAATAAGCAATTTTTTGAGACATCTGCCTTTTCACGTCACATGAAAACCTCATCTAACAATCACAGTCTTGGCGTGTTGTACTGCTTCATGGCTGGGCTCGTTAAGGATGGTGCATCCCCCCACGAAAATATGTGTCAAAAGTGATGATGGAATCGCATCGGTTCTGTTACGTACTAAGCGCAAGAGTCTATGAAAAAAGTTAACAGCGAACTAGTTAGCAACGCAGCTAGAGTGTTCAGCAACGCTGGACCGTAATTCATTTCAGTTTATAAAAAAGCTACCGGTTGGCTTTGTGCCGATCATCTACTGACTCTCTTCCGACTAAGCTCAAATCAACACCCCGCGTGCAAGGCATTCGCCTTCCTCCTTGTGATGCCAGTAATTTTTACTTCACCGCTCAAAAATTTTCCATTGCAAAGTGCTCAAAATACTTCTATGAACAACCTTGTATAATCGCAGAAAGTTATGATAGTGTTTGTTTTTTCTATTCTCGGATGCTGGCTGGCTGATTTACCGTCATTACGTTGAGGAGAAGCACCGGACTTACTGCACCGTCCTCATTCGCGAAAGGAAACTGGCCGGAGTGGTTCGGTAGAATAGGGCCAACTTTTCTGACTATAAACGGGAACGACTGCTTGTAGAGGAATTCACACGGGAGCCGAAAAAGTGAGCAATGCAAATATGCCGATAAGCTAGAAGGGAGATTTTCTAGAACTCTGTAAGAATTTCATTCATTTAGTCTACATTATTTACATTCAATGAACACTTACTTGAATCTGTAGGGAATTTTATTTACTTAGAAGTTCCTACATATTTTTTCAGTAATGAATCGCAACGTTCATTCTATACAAACAAAGTTAACTTACACGAAATCAATCAACTGTCCACTTTGTGTGATCGGTAGTCCATCCGATGGTTGAGTGATAATACCAATCCAGTAATTCGTTATCGCATTTGCTTGTCTTTTCATCGCAGCAACAAGTTGATTATTGACCTCTTCATCGATTGTCGTCACAAGATTTCCGCCCTTCAAAATGATTACATAAGAAAACGTCTTGCTATTTCTCATATTATATCTTATACAATTTATTCATACTTAAAATTTTCTCAGTTATTTCTATTCTCTATAAAAAGTGCAGTTTTTTTCGTTTCCAACAATTTAATGAAGTATAGTGCCAAGATGAGATCCTTATGCATTTACCCGTCATTTATTTGTTGATTTTTTTTCTAAAATTCATATTTTTATGAATTACTGAATAAAATTAACATCGAAGTTTTTGACTGCGTAATTAGTACTTTCCTCATTAGTAGGTAAATTATATGTGTTAATAATTACAGGTGTGCTATGAAGGAAGTATCACCAGCTATACTGTTCTTGCTCTAAAAAGTATGCCAAATACATAAGTGGACAAACAAAACGATGAGTTATTCAGTAAGAATTCAGAAAATTATAGACGGAAACAGTTGAATGATGTGAGGAAAATTGTTTACCTCATCATTCGATAAAATCACTTTTGAAAGCTATTCAGAATGTGAATCATTACAGCATCAGAATTACTTTTTATAATCAGGGAAGCAAATAAACGAAAGTGAATCTTACTTAGAGAGGTGAAAGAAAGGAAGAGGGAGAGGGAACAAATCGTATATTCGAAAATAATGTTAAATTCATGTATTCTTAAAAAGCTGAAAGTGATTTCTGTGAATTTAAAAATTGAAAAATGCTCATATAAGTTTATAAATTCATATGAAACATCACGGCGAGTATTTCGTTATTTATTCTCAATTATGCTATTTCATATCTGTATAATAATTTTATATTAAGCCCTAATTTTATGCCATTTTCACCATTTATTCTCAAAAGACTTACATGATGTGCCAAATGAGAATTCAAAAAAAAGTTGCCTCACTTGTTCACTACATGCTGTATTCGCATCGAACCATGAAAGTCGTTTACTAATTTCACTCTCGTAATTGACTTGATAACAACGACCTTTATGGTAGATTGAAGCATTGCGACATCTTGTTAGCGATTCTGAAGGCACTTTGAAGAGTTCATGGAAAGAAATAGGACGCAATCGTGGACATTAGAAGAAAGGATTGCCTGTTGAAAGCTCAAAGTAAATTTTTTTCAGCATGAATTGAGTCTCATAAGTGTAATGTAGCCGCTAAATTTTTTTTTACTGTTAAACGGTATGAATTGTAGCTATAGTTCCTTGCAACAACGCACTTATGCTTTAGGCAAATTTTTTACTTTTCTTATCGAAAAAAATTATATACAATGATCACGTCGACTCCTAATCTATCTATATAAGTTGGCATTTCTGCTTGCTATATCGACCAATGAATAATTGAAATCATGAAATTTGATGACCATAATCTGCATCGTCTATTTCTTTACCTTAATCTCATGGTTGAGCGGCCAAATTCGGAATGAATAATATAGGCAATTGAGAATTAAATGAATCTAAAAGTTGACATATGACAGTGCCAAGCTGGGACGATGGTTCACAGTGGCTGAATGGATAAGAGGAACTGAGAAGTGTGATAAGGAAAAAACACTGACGGAGCCTCCTGTATAACATAAATCTTCATATATTTATGCCTTTATTTTTGCATACATTTTTGTTGCTTATTGTTGAAGTGGGAATTTGATTTGATTGAATTTGAATAACGAAATATCAGGTTCATGCATTGAAAACATTTAACAAACCTATCGAGCAACGCATTCGATAGAGTAATGAAGTTGGCGTCATTGCAGGACAAGGACTATCCGGAAACATCGACGAGATTGAATCAATCTTACAAAATGTTAAACCTTGACACCTTAAAATGGGCTAAATTTAAAAAAAATATATATATAGACTTTGAATGAGTGAGATAATAATAATATAACATTTGCACTGTAGGGAAATATACTTCCTTCATCGAAACGTCAAATAAATATTATCCCTGTTAGCAGAGTGGAATTTTAATCTTGACTGAATTATGGCGCACTTCGAGATAGCTGCTGTATATTTGATGCTAAATATTTCTGGAAGAAACATTTCAACCGAAATCGTAAAAAGTATATCGCTCATTAATTAAAGGATGAAGGAGCGAACGAGAGGCTATCTCCGAAATTCTCCATAGCTAAAATTTTTTCACGCTTAGAACATTACAGTTCGGGAAAACTAGGCCGTAAACGAAAAAAAAGTTACTCTAAGCTTCAGTTCTGTTTCTTCCGAAATTTTCTCATCCTCAGAAACGATTTATTTGAAAGATATCGCCTTCAAGTATGGAGAATAATTATGCCGTTTCTGCTGAGCTATTTCCCATCAACACAGGTTTTTTTCTCGCACTTTTCGTTTTCAAACATCCAGAAAATTAGGCACTTTTATAACTGCGAATCTCCTCCTATAATTAAGTCTTTATTCACTCTATGACATAGTTAATCATTAAATCTTCAGCATCCATAACTTTACTGAAATTTAAGCGAAAACTTGCCAATGCGTGGGTTTAAAAAATACTTCAAAACAGCAAATACAATTTGTTTGCGAATATCAATCCAGATATAGAACGGTAAACGATGAATCTCTGCTTCAAAAATTTAAGAGAGAGAATTGCAGTCGACATTTCATTATCTTCCAGATGTGGGCACAAATAAAATTGTCAACATTTCGAAATATTTTTCGCAAAAGCAGTTTTTTCTACGTCCAAAATCATACCTATTTTTTAGAGTTTGCAAACTGGCTAATGCGACACATGACTCTTGTTGTACACCGTTAATTGTTGATGATCTTCCACACATCTGTCTCTCTTCCGTCTGCAAAACGTTTGTTTTTCACGGATTTCCGATGTACTTTTCGACAGGTATTAGGGAAGGTGTTCAAAAATCTGTGCGGAGACTGCTTACAGATTATTGCCATTTCCGGATTCAGGAATCGAACTCCCAACGCAAGTGGACTTCCAACGTTATGAACTAAACTAAACTCTCAAGGAAAGGTTGCTTCATTGTCTTGCGCCATGGATATCCCGAAAATAAGGATACGAAATAGTGCTGTTATATGGCACCTTTTTTAGGACACAAAAATTGCATCAGAAGACAGTGAATGCATTTCACAGACGACAGAAGAAGCTGGGCTACATGAAACACCTGAGGAGACTACAAGTATGGAGGCAAAATTTCTCTTCGTTATTCATCTGTAGAAATTTCCCCAGATTAACTAATAGTAAGAATAGCTGGCGTTATTAAGTAAGGTCATTAAGTAAGCAGCCAAAATCTACATTATATGAACTTACGAAAAGAATATATAAACTTTTGCTTTCACAGAATAGAAGATAATCGACAATTGCGAAGAATAAGGTAAATACATTGAGCGCAAAAGCAGTTGCATTTTCTGCAAATATTCGTTGTGTTGAAGGGTAACAGAATACACTTCGTTGATCCTCGTGTGCAGAGTGGCTACATTCTCTTGATTTTTGTTGTTGTTCAGTCATAAAGAATTAAAATTTGAAAATTTGAGATATCAGAGTAATTTTTTAGAGTTTGCAAACTGCATTCAATAAAACCTACTAAACTTACACTGATATAGCCATAGGCTGCAAAATCAACTTGAATTGTTGCACCAGAAGAGCATGCAAACTCGAAGTGCTGACTGTTACATGCAACACTTTGTGACTCTGAATTCGTACCTGAATGAAACAAATCTTCTCATAATGCACATATTATTGGTGATCTTTTAGTGATATTAGGATGAGCATCATCGACAACGTTGAAAACTATCGCTAATGATAACTGATTGATCACTGTTCCTACTTTTGCAAAAATAACTTGTTTTGGCGAGTAACACTGTTATATTTTTATAAGCAAAGAAGTTGTCAGTGAGTATCAAACTTGGGCAATCAACGGAATTGAAGAGCTGTAAGCGTAAGTCACGAATAGTAGTTGAGTTGTTCAGAAGAAAAAATCAGCGATTACCACTGGTCACAAATAATAAATATAATATTTGCCGTCGAAGAGAAAAGTTTACGAGGCGAACTTCAACTGTCTTGTTAGCTCACTTATAAACCACGTGGAAAAAGATGGTTGTGTTCATCAATTTTGGTAACTTAATTTTCAGTTTAGTACCGGTCCAAATTACTACGTTTTTGAATTGCTGACGGTCCTGATACAATAAAGAACAATCTTTATATAGCTCACCATTTCGTTCTGATTGAATATCACAAAATTCACCACGATAGCCATTCTTACAAAGACATTGAAGGTTCATTAGTTGCATGCCTGAAATATAGCACTAATTGTCATTTTCTGATAGAAGTGCTATCATTAACTTTCTGACCAATATTGTTTATGTTTTGAGCATAGGCGCAGGAAAAATTGGCGGAAGCAAGCTTTCATCAGATTTTCAGGCAAACCATTTCATCGGTTGTTCAAGCAAAGTACATTTTAAGCTTTGTTGTCGATCGACGTGTGCAGTGCCGATTTCGTAAAAGAAAGTACTAAGATGACGGACGTACCCATATGCGTGAGCACTCATGCAATCTGTGCAAATGTGCGTCCAACGAATTCGATTCAGATATAAATGAAGCGTAGACTACGACATTTGACGCGCGTGAGCAATAGTATAAATTCTCTCCCATAGCAACTTCCGGGTTGATCTACATTTTTTATGGCAGTTAGGCGAATATTTGGTTCGCATAACCAACGAATCCATCCACATTAGCCAATTTTCTATTCCAATAGAAAATGTGAGAATGCAGCTATTGCCAACTCTTTCGGCATAAGGCTCTCAAAGCTTCCAGCTGATCAGCTGATTATTCATGCATGAGGACCCTATCGATGAGCATGAAAAATATTAGAACACAGTAATGTAGGTTTTTAGCTGATGTTAAGTGGTTTTCCACGAATTTTTCACTTTTTCACTTAAAATGTGTCAATTTTCTTTTCATTAAAAAGTATTAAATACTTAAAAAAGTTGTTTCTCGTTGTGCGCAAATAATTTTCTCCAGAGATCGGCTAACTGCTTATAAATGAGATATTTTCGTTCGAAAATTTCTAACTGACCAATAAAACGGAAAATAACATCAGGTGGCGATTGCTGCTTTTGGATTTTTGATCACAAATGTCACTTTTGTATCATATAATTTGTTGTCCGAGGCTTTTTTGGCAGCTCGTAATGCTGTAGGCACATTGCTCATCTCAGTGAACAGTTTTATGAATCTCGTTTCCTCAAAATTCCACCTCTAAATTTCCGATCATAAGACTGAATGCAGAAATTGATGTCAGAGGACAATTCTGTGAGTAAGTTAGTAAATTCTCGCTTATCATTGATTAGCAAGGGTCGAATCAACACATTATGAAATAACGGTGTCACTTCGCAGATTGCATGTTCAGGCAGATGGAAAAGAACAGTATCCGTTGTTGCAAAGGTCTCGTAAATGAAGTAGTTAGAAGCTCAACCACTCTATTTTATTTTTACATTACAATATTCCACTAATCCTTGAAGAAGGAATGCATGCCCCATGGCGTCAATAGGCGAAACAGTCAAAATAAAATTCCGTCGAAATGAGCAGAAAGGGGCTGAAGATTTTGTGGGAAAGGAAACATAGAATCCCCACATTTTTGTGAGAGGATTCATATTTCTTCCCATTGTTGTCATTCCTTCTTAGTGAACTTAGGTCTTGAAGTCTTTCTTAGTTGTCCTTTCTAGATACCCGTAAAGCTCGTGGCTCCCCTTGCAGTCGCCTACACGCTTGTCCCGTCTCACCACGACACGCCCCTCCTTCAGAAAATGGTCCATTTCGTTAGATTGAGTCGAAGTGCTTTACCAGTCTAAATTCACCAATGTTGGGACTTTTAAAGTGTTCGCAGTATTTCTCACTCATAACTGTGATAAGACTGATAAGCAGCCAAAAATTTTCTAACGTCACTGTTCATGCATGAAATCATGACAGCCATATGATTATCGTCTGTATATTTATCGAAAATGAGAGAACATTTCCTATAACATCACTACACAAACAAGTTAATGGTGTGTTACCATCATCAGAAGCGTTTCGACTGCACAGGTAATATCGGTCAAGAATGCATGACGACGTGGTCCAATCAAAGTAGGCGGATTGCCTTCCGACGAATAAACAGGAATCTGCAAATAATAGTGCGGCTGAACATTTACAACAATTGGAATCTATTTACAAAGAAACTGCTAAATCCCAAAATTTTTTGCAGAAAATTTGGCATATGCTATTGGCAATCAATTGGATGGATCCTTTAAAAAATGTCACATCATGACTCGACGGTGTGCTATCCAGCTTCCGCGATCGAGGCAAAATTCCATTCATTTTTCGTTGGTTGCTTGCCAAAAAAACGAGGAAGAATTTCTTCAGGAATTTTCTTGGTGCGAATTCTAGGAGTTGTTTGTGTCTTTTAGGGATTTTTAGAACCTTAAATGCAGCAAATTCATCAAGATAAGCGCTACAGTTTGTACGAATCCTGCACGCAATATGGCGATATATGATATTTACTTTGCAAAAAAAATTTTCGAGAACCTTTAATTGATGTATCATTACCTACCCGTTAAATTCGGATAAATCAGCGGCTGTCCTTGCTCCCAAAAATTGTTTTGTATCAAATAATATTGCGGCATCCAAACGTAAACTGCTTCCGAGAAATTCGCTATCGAACGTCCACCAATCCATACGCCAAGACCGTGATCTAGATGATATAAAATTTATGCAAATTTTTTAAAAACTAGAATGGAATGCTGTTAACAAAAGGGATTAAATTCAAGAAAGTGAACGAGATAAAATCATTCCGAACGCTTAAAGTGATGCATGGATTACAGGAAATACTGCCACTGTTTTTTAAAATTGGAGCGAAAAAAGTGCCTTGATACTTAATTATGCAGTTTTTCTTAGTTCAGATAAGAACAAAATTTGAAATAGGTATCTCTGCAACAATCTGGATTAAGCAAAAAACGCGAGGCGAGCGTTGATATCTAACGTATCTGTGAAAATGCTTGCAGTGAAATATCATTCATTGCTCTCCCTTATCCGTGATTTTTGACTATCGAGGAAGACGGCTACTCATCCGCCATGATCCCTTGGCAAATCTAAGAGACGAAGATGCAAAAGTACCTTGTCTACATTTCGACGAAAGGGCGCAACGTGTGGATGATTAAAAAATTGGTCTGTGGAAAGTCATTTCCTTATTTCAGAAGCATATTAAATCGAAGCCATCGGTTCAGAAAACAATTCTGCTTCTTCTACCGTTTTCATTCGTTCAGAACGTTCGAAGTTAAGTGGATGGGTAAACAATTAGGGTTAACTGATGAACAGTTCTCCAATCAAGGATGGACGTTGTTTTCGTGGCATATTTCTGAAGACAGAAAAATATACAAATTTTTTCGTTCTTGTGAATGCGATCAACGTTCTAAATTGTCAGTCACTCATAGACGTATAAGGTGTCTACAGTTCTCGAGAAAAAAAGAGTTCATTCTGCTTGTGCCACGCTATTTATTTAAAACAAGTTGGATAAATGCTTATGCTTTTGAACATTTTCAAAAGAATTTGCTTAAGAAATATGAACTAAAGCGGCGCATTTTTTGCATTTGTGTTCCTGTTCATCTGATCGGCTCAGCTCGCCAACAACGGAAGATAGGGCTGCGGAATTTCGTAGGTTTGATGCATTCCATATGTACGCCTAAACTGAATCCGCTGTTCATTCATCATCGTAATCAATACATGTGTGCGTGCAGAAAAAATTTACGTCACCTATTTTGAAACACTTGTTTTATAAAAAAACAAATGAATGCTTCATTGAAGGTTTATGCGACAGTGAAGTTGAGTAATTTTAGAACGATTTCTCCCGAATATGTGTTGTTTCTGTAGACAACCTGTAAAGGTGGCTAGCCAAGTGTGCCAAGTAAGGTTATTGCACATTTCTGATAATATCAAACTGAATGACTTACCAATTGCTCCAGTAGCGTCGATTTCAGTTTGCAAATAATCACTTACAAAACTTCTTTCTGATTCATTCTCGATTATAGCCAAACCTCCTACAAATGTTGTTCTTCATCGCATTAAAAATGAATACAAAACTGGAGAATCCTTATTGAAATTCCATTATTTCCCAATAGCCAGTATGCTCGTAAAGTGACTCATCAGATATTTGAATAATGGAGATATGTAACATTTCTAAAAAAAGTCCATTGAATATCACTTTATATGTGAACGTGAAAATTTTATCAATTTATATCCAACTATGAGACAAAAACGTAACAATAATTTTGATGGAAACATTAGAAATACTGGTACTGACTAATTTCGTGGCGATTTTTAATTAAAGTAAATCAGCAGATGTAAGAATGAATGGCACAATTTGAGGAATGGATGCGTGAAAACCATCAGTCTAGTAGGGAACTATTTTTTTCAGCTGTTCATATGAAATAAACGACAAGTTAAAATTGTTTATTGCGACTGTGAGAGAACTAGAAGAACAAATATCCTGAAAGCATTATGCAAAATTGAAATATGAGGAAAATATAAATATCATCAAAATCTCGGAAAAATTGCTCAGCTTTTGTGGATATTTAAAAAGAACTGTTTCCTCGGATTGCGGAGTTTAGATCAACGTGGTAAATTTCCGGTGGAGAATTTTTCTCTAATCAGTTAAGTCGCTTCATGCTCTAGTGGAAGGATGTGCTCTATAGAACGTAGCAAAAAATCCATGATAAGATAAGGGCATGATGGAAGTATTACAATGAAATGAAATTTATCAGAAAATAGTAAAAAACAATGGTTTCAAGGAATTTATTAAGTCACCGATTTTACTGAGGAGGTTGCTGAATTACTTGCTACATAACTGGAAAATTAAAGTAAAAAGAACTATTTACATCAAATCACTAATGATTTAATGCAGTGAGTCCACTATTTCAACATCATAATATTTCAGTGTGAAACTGAAATAACGAAAATAGGTAAATATGTGATGAAAATGTAATTATTTCCACTTTGGTAAATTTAGTTAATCTATTCGTCAAGGAAATGAACAAAGAGGCGAAACTTAAAATGCAACGAAACTGTAAATATTTTTGTAATGAGGAACAGAAATTAACGAGTTTCCTTCCCCGATCATTATTGAATTGTATGATTAGATCGCCAAATCTCAATTATAAAATTACTTATCGGTTAAAGTGATTGTTTCATAGATTGGGAAATTTTCCAGCGATCTCCATCGTAAAAGCATAGTTAGCTAGCTTTTTGCAAAAGTACATCCATCAACTTACAATAGAACATGAGCAACGAACAGTTTGTATAGTGTGAAAACATCCAGCTCAGAGAACTAGTTTTTTAAAGCTGTTAAACAATGTATATTTGCAAACGTTTTTGCACTTTTTCTTCTAGCAGAAACGTCGAAAAGAAATAACTGATGCATTATTCACTGATCGCTGAATTTTTATAGATGAATAAAAAACACTTTTACATGCTCTATGAATACATTCAATGAAAATAGAATGTGCAGTTAAAGTTAGTCAAATTCTCTGAATTATTCTTTAGAGCACGAATATTCTAATTCCCAAAAAATGTGCAGCAGATGAGCAACAACCATCACCAGTATCATAATGAAGATCAAGGATCGTCTTCAAATGTGATCACCTCCTATACTAAAAAAATCTATTCCCACGGGCTTGTTCCCACGAGACTGGCCGCAGAAATAGCTGATAGCATTTTTTATTAAAATATATCTCTGAACGAGGACATATCCGATGACCAGTCGCTTCTATAATTTAAAGTTGTATTTTTTTTTACAATTATTCATTATTTCGGTGAAAAGTAATTTGTTACTTGCGGTCTGCAAATGCACATTCATTTACAGTTTGCCTTTAACTGAAATCTACGAACAAGTCTCGTCCCATGGTTTGATTGAGATAACCGTGACTTTCTCATTCACTAACCTTCAACAGAGTGGCAATTTTTTGCTGCTTGTTCCCACGAGACTGGCTGCAGAAACAGCTGATAGCATTTTCCATTATAATATGTCTCTGAACGACGACATATTCGATGAGCAGTCGCTTCTATAATTTGTTTTTGTTATATTTATTCACCATTCCGGTGAAAAGTAATTATTTGTTTATGATCTGCAAATGCGAGTTCATTTATAGTTCGTTTCTAACTTAAATCTGTAAACAAGTATCATTTCATCTGAAGTGCTTTGGGATGAAATTTCATCACCTTAAAGCAATTTTTTCATCTGAGAATTAACGATTCGATATATCTGTTATATTTCGAAATTAATACTTGAAATCCTTTCTCTTTGAAGTTACAGTCCATCGTATGTGCTTACTTCTGACCGTAATGACGAATTCAGTACATTTTCCATAGAATTTCACTACAATCATCTTAAGAACAGATTTATAGTGTTTTAGATTGTCTTAGACCCTAGCTAGCATTATCAAATACATGAATGTTTTGTCTCTTATACTTCTGATTGCTGCTTGATAAAGTTTTTTTGGCGCGAATTTTTTTCATTATTGGCCACTACTTCTTCCCATCGTCCTTCCTTCCATGAGCTGCAGTTTATTTCCTACAGATCAGACCAGTTAGATGTACTAGATAGCTGAGGTTTTTATTTCTCTAAAAGGCTCTGTGATTATTTTCCCTTAAAAGCTGTGCCTACAGAAATTGTGTGATGACACCGTTTCAAATATTTTTGGAGATAAAAAAATTGAAGACGATTCAGAAGTGCCAACAAAACTTCCATTTTCCACTAGAAATGGGTTACCTCCGCGTTGTATGTGACACTTGCTGAAAAGTCGAGAACTTAAGTCCGAATTTTTTCCCCATGGTTATGCAAGGATGCGAAGAACAGCGAATACGCCAAGAGGATTAACTGTATGGGCGAAACATCAGCAGTTTGCTACCAAAGAAAAAGGACGAGACCGCAATGTAAAATACAACTGTCTTTCCTCCCCGCACTCTCTCCCTCCTCCCAACAAATACATTTAAATGAGGAAATAATGAAAGCGCTATTATTAAGAATTAAAAGTCTTTAAATGCATCAACGCTGATAACACTGATGAGATAATGACGATATCAGTCCTGCTGTCCTTTTTTAAGTTACAAGTTCATTGATTGTATTATAAAAAATGAATGAGGTGTAGCACTGGAATAACTTAAATCGAATATGGGTATTTGCATAACATTATTGGAGAATTAAAAATGAAATTGTTTTAGTGTTTACGTTTTGTGTTTTTATCATATTTGAGGAGAGAATTGTACAAGCAAATGACATCACTACGTTAACTACATGCTTGCATGTTTACTGAGGAGTTTCAGCTTGAGAACTGCAAAGTCGACGATGGCGAAATTTGAAGAATCTGATTTAGCTAAAATGATAGCATCTTAATCCGGTGAGAGTGTGGGTTTTTTTGTTACTGTATGATGTTGATGACTGTGCACTAACAGTTGAAATTAATGTGACATTAGCCAGTTAACCTCATTTCCTATCAAAGAGGTATGACTTGGAATAATTTCCTGACTATCTAACTGCATAGTAAACTACTAGCTTCATTGAGAAATTGCAAAAGGCCTTTCGCCGTTGCAAAAGAACGCTTCGTTTTTTTCTCTCAGATGTTTCGCTACTATTTCGAGGTAACTCTTCGAAAAATATAAGTTTTTGGGGATGAATTCAACGGCATAATTTTGAGATTATTATCACATGGAAGAAGTGGTGTATTAAATGGAGCGTAAGAAATGTGGTACAATTAGTGGAAATGGATCAGAAAAAAATAATGCATTATACACCTCCATATCGTTATCTTACACCTTTAGGACTTGATATTGTTTACTTGTAAAAAAACATGCCTATCAGTATATTATAATCGATCCGTCTACGCTATCATTCATTGAAAGTTCGCTTTTCTCTAACCGCACTGAAATAAAATACCGTCTGCTTACCACGGCCTTCTTTCTTCTCAATGACTGCATTTATGATTGGATGTATCATTCGCTACATTTGAACTTTTCAGTGCTATTAGTTTATTATCTCTATGAATAATGAAACTTAATTTCCTCTGGATTTTGCTGCGTCAAAAATCAGAATAGATTTCACGTCAGTCGATTTATGGTCTTGTAAAGATCAGAGAACGTCTAGGTTCTATCGACAAGTTTAACCCTTCGGTACATTTATGATGGGAATGTGCATATTTTATGTTTCGCTCAAAAACTTTCCATAAACTTTTATGTAAGCAGTGGAATCAATTATTTGCAACAGTGCATGTCCAAAAACATTTCTCCACCTAGCCATGTTTGTTTCTGCTGCCGATTTGTCTAAGCTGGTATGCTCATAATTCCTGCGCGGACAGAAGTGAACAAAAAGGAAAACAATGAAAGAAGACGAAGTTGTAGCTAACACGCTCGTTCACCGTTCTGCATGGCAACTCAGGGGAGTGTCATGAAGCCTCTTCCTTTTTACACTTCTGGTATCTTCCTGCTTGAATGATGCGTCACATACGTGCTGGAGTATGAGTGAAGCACATCTATAAATATTCTACACACAAATATTTTATATTCAGCTAGTGAATAGATATTCTGGCATTCTTAAGTTGTGCATGCATCTTTGAACACGCTAATTATGTAGATTTGTTCAAAGCTGGATTCATAATCGAAAACTTAACTTACGCGAAGTCAATAAGCAGATACCATTATTCATACAAATATCCCTTCCATCCTCGCATTGCAGCATTGAATCACATCGCACGCAACTCACTGAAAATGGCTGCTTAGGTCATATGCACTAATTAATTATAAATCGTGCAATTAATTACTCAATTAAATATTATTCGAGCATATCTATAAGCAACCTGTGAACTTACCTTTATTATGGATATTAAAATTTTTAACGTTTTGTTTGAGCTGACTTTGTTAAGTGCCAGAATACTCGTTTAGAGCAAAAAAATTCATAAATAGGGACGTTATTCATATTGCTGCAAAAACTTTTAGTGAATATATCAGCACTAGAAGATGCAAAATTGACGAAGTAATTTTACAAGATTAAACTGGCAGTGAATCTTTGAAATTTCTCTAGGAAGAAATCCACATTTCCTCCAGCAAATAAATCTTTGATATTCACTTATCAAGCAAATCCATGTTTCTTTTCCATATTCGCATAAGTTATAATGTTTCGGCTGTTGAGAATATCTCTACTAATAACATAATCATTTATCCCTTGAACACACCTCACTTCCACTTACCAATCATGCCTTCTACGCTGTCTCCGTGTCCAACCGACCCACAAACACATTTCGTAGTTGCAGCATTTTCATATTGCATTTTTTTTGCAAAGGTTCATCTTTCCGATCCAATCCGTCAATAATTCACCAGCAATATTTCCTTAATTCCGCTAATTTTCTTACTATTGTACGGCATTCGAGAGCACAAATTGCTTTAGATGAAGATGTTTCGTCTTTTTCGTCTCTCCTTAGTTGCTGCTTAAGCTATCTTATAGGTTTTTTCTGTTTTTCGGTGAAGATGTTTACTGCTGAACAATTTTCATTTGAGTCTCCCTTCTGCTCGCAATCGGGAAGTAGTACAGCAGCAACTAGTATGCAAATTATTGCGCCTAATAAAGTGCAGATTATTGCGCCTAATAAGGTGATGAATATGTGACGACGTGGAGATATGAACGACCACATACTAAACTATATACTGAGCATATTGGACGAAGTTTCTCATGGCGAGTAATTTCCCCTCTTCCTCTCGCATCCTTCTGCTTTCTTGCCCCTCTTTTCAAACGGCTACTGAATTTTCTAAAATCCACAGACGAATTGAGGAACTTACTCAGTGAACTGAATACATTGCAGTCTTTGTTTTCAACACACAACTAAGTACAAATTAAATACGCCATTATAAGTTGTAATGTTTCGGCTGTTGAGAATAACTCTACTAATAGCATAATCATTTATCCCTTGAACACACCTCACTTCCACTTACCAATCATGCCTTCCACGCTGTCTCTGTGTGCAACCGACTCATAAACACATTTCGTAGTTGCAGCATTTTCATGAAATTTTCAAACTGTTTGCGCAACTTACGCAACGAGAAGAACTGAATATTTTTAAACGCCTAGACGATTTTTCTGATAAGATAGGGGTTCACCTTTTGAATTTCATATCATAAAAGCGAAATTTGCGAAGAGAAACAAATAGCATCAATTTGATGGAGCAGAAACTTCACACATACAGTATCGCAATACATTCAATGCGCACATTGCTTAAAATGGCTTCTTCTTTTGCTTATTTATTCTTTAAGTTTATCCTTAATTTTTTTTCTCTTCTATTCTTTTTCGCATATGATATTATATGTTTGCGAACATCTATTTACTCTGGTTTAGTTCTTAGCTTTTAGCAAGAAGATTTGCGGTGAAAATTTGTTTGTTTGGAGTGAAATTGTAAATTCTCGGCAACAGGCGATTCGTGAATGACTCATCACTTATGAACTCTTGTGGCCGATTTCTTATCCTCTTACGTTCTTTAATTTGCGCTCGTTAATGCAAACCAACCTATAAACGGCAATAAACGAATGATGTGAGTCCATTCTCCATTATGAAAGATGATATCGTCCTAAACATATATCAAAGAAATGATAAACATAAGAGCTAACGCTGCTTGTTACGAATTACTAAAATTTAAAGCTCCTTAACAAGATAAAAAGATTTGATGGGATATTGATGTCGTAGTTAATTCGAATAGCTAACTTTCATATATTGTTTTTAGATATTTCATGCACTGAAGGTCATTTGTTGTTTCATTACTTCATTTTTTTACTTTTTCAGTCTGCGGAGCATTTATTTAGTATCCACTGCTTTTTGTGCATAAAATTACTTCATTTTTGCGTCATTCGAGTTTTAAATTCTCTACTCTGATTATGAGTGATTGAAATGAATAAAGGGAAATATGTACTTTGTCTCTGAATGCGGAGAAATATTGACTTTAAAAAAACGGAGAAATTTTATTTAGAAGTTTCTTTTTGGGTGGAGTTTTTGAAAGAAAAATAGTTTATTGAAATCGATTCACTTAATGAGCAACATTAACTATTCCATAGCTTATAACTGTTTAATTGCATCTCTAGTAACCGTTGTTTAATAGTTGCTTATGAAACTTAGTGGATTGTGGGAAAACATAACGGTTATGAAGATAACTATATATTATAAAATGGTTTGCTTTCATAAAATCCACTAAAATTTCTCGCCTCTCACAAAAATTTAAGTTCTCACTTTAAAAAAACGGCTCAGGACAAAAAAACAGTGACATAAGCCGAATACTTCAACATCAATGCTTTCGTAACGCCTACTACGAGATATTCTGCTTCAGTATCCTTCCACATTGTCGCTCTTCCATTCACTACCCTCCAATATATGCAATGCATATTGACGTCCAAAATGTGCATGTGCGCGTATTGTACAGGCATGCTTTCATGCACCTGTGTGAGCGTATGGTTATCGAGACTTGTGAGCAGAAAAGGCTATGATGATAAAGTTGGTAAATGTGATCCACATACAGCACGATCTCCAAATTACTCACACTTATGAATACTGAAAAATTTTCAATCGGCTTTATGCGACAACCTGTTGGGTCTAGCTAAGAAAACGTTTTTTGCTGACAATTTGTAAAAGCAAATCCGTGCAGAAGAGAAATATATGGGGACACTGTTGTTGATTTGAAAAGTCGGTTGATTTGAAGGGAGTAAAATGTAAAAGCGCATGTCGCATAAACTTCTCTGTTACGCTTTTCTTCACGTTTATAGTTAGCCGGTGCAAGAAAAAACTTCTAGGAATGTTCTTCACGTAATAATTTTTTAAAGAGTATAAGTTCACGAAGAAAATTGAACGTGAAAATTGGACGATTAATAAATTTGAAGTTCATTTTTAATGATTTTGGTTTCAGGCAAAATTATGCCTCTGCAGTTCTAAAGAGAAAAAAAAGTAACATGAATACCTGAGGTTATACATAGAAAAACGTTAATTTAAGATTGTGGTATATGAGAGAAATATTTTGTAATGTATTCGAGTTATTTTAGAAGCTGACGACATGCAGATACGATATCCTTAAGGCCATGATAATAAGTGAAAGTTAATATGCCTCATTCATTATTCATGCCTTATGCTTCAGCGTATCAATGATTACTCTCAAACACATATCAGTATCCTTGTTCGAATGATCAGAAACAAGCGTTCCGCTTCTCCACTCAATAATTCCATTTCCATATCAGCATACTTAAATGATTGGCTAACGGAACTAACTATAACAAAATCACTTAACACCGAGTTGATATGTTAGAGTTTAGAGTTCCTTTCTTTCTACAACTGCATATACAAGGTAACAAAAAGAGTGAATAAAATTTTTCGAATAAGAGCTTTCACTTTGTTACAGCAGTGAAGTTTGTCTTTGAACAAGGACTAATCGGCGCAACGATTGCAGTGGCTATTTTCACGACATAACATCCATAGCGATTGCTGCAAAATGAAAATATACTAATTCCTCATATGTATACAGCTGAGCGAAAGTAATCGAGTAATGTGTATAATCGCTCTGCGGAAAATCTATAATCGTAGAAGTTCGAATAAAACAATTCCAACTCGTCATTAAGTTTTGAGACAGAATATGTCGTAAAAAACCGGGCTGATTTTCATAAATTTTTGCTTTTGACTAAATGAGAAAAAATATCGATTATATTTTGTTTCCTCTCATATCTGATTCAAAGAAATTAAATAATTTGAACAAAATTGAATAGATCTTCAAACCATAGCACCCATTTGATTGCAAGAGTGGTTGCATTATATCTGCTCGCTCTTAACGTAATGATCTCCTAGTCCGAAAACAGTCGTTGTCGCCTTGCTGCTACACTCAATAGCACAATATCGTAACTGAGAGATTACAGCATAATAGTAATGCAAGGCGAAAAGCGTTCACTAGTACTGGAGTACTTTACAGCTTCGTGCGGAATGGTCTAGGCAATAGTGCAAAATGAAAACATCTTCTTGGCGAAATTGCAAAATGAAAAACGAAAGTAATGATCACAGATTAAAAAATATTAGGAAGTTTTTATTATGCAAAGTCAAGTATGTAACGAATATTGAAAAGTGCGTATGATCAGAGAAATAATTTCGCTTGAAAAACTTGAGAACACATGTATATACATATGTTCGCGAAACATATTTACATATATATATATACAAAATTTCGCTTCCAGTGAAAGATATGTATGCGCATAAAGTTAAACGACACTTCTTGCATCGTTCGATAAGAAAGGTAACGAAAACAATTTTTTCCCCCAAAAATAGAAAGAATTTTCGAGTGAATTTTTTCGCACTTATGATTTTCGATCAGTAGGTTTGGCCTGCATTATCACTACTATGCCCCTCTTTTTTTCAGATTTTCACTGAAATCCATCGGAGGAGTCGTAATTCTTGATATTCCTACACAAAGACGAATGCAAAAAAACATGAAATCACAGAAGTAAATAAACATAAATGCTATGCGAAAAAAAGTTCCACTAACCACGTAGTAATAGTATCAGTGCAGTTAATATATAAATGACATCAAGTTTAGATGCCTCGAAATTCGTTGTGCAGATGCCCATGAAACGAGCTAACAGATAGCACACAGTGAGCAGCAGCAGCAGCAGTGAAGAGCGAATATAAACAGAGAACGAGGCGCCCCTCACAACTTCGGGATTGTCTTCGTTGTGCTCTTCTACAGGCTTTGCCAACATCTTTCCATCGGTGATCACGTTCACTCGTTCACCATTTCGTCGATGCGTTCGTTCGGCCCGGTCGGCCTTGTTGGCTGATTGTCGTGTTTCAACGCCCACTGCAGCATGTTGCACTATGCGCTGAGCATCTCGTTTGTATGTGGGTTAGTTCTTTTGCGCATTCATCTTTTTCACTGTGCATACAAATATTTCCGTTTCAAGTGTTCTATTTCTTGTAGGCGTCTGGGTGACCAATTTCTGAGGGTATTGTTAATCAAAATTGCTGTCAAACGAGAGGGTAGCTTCGAGGGGATATGATCGGAAATAGAACAACGACATGTCAGTCAGCAACTGAACTCGCACTTGATTGTGAAACATCCCACATAATGGTTTACGGCCATCGAATTACGTGCATCGTCGGTATCGAAAACGAAATATGTTACGCTTATGGTTATCAGGGATGTTCCCAAAAATGAGTCCGTGGTAGGGACTAGAGAAATTTGGTGGCTACAAGCAGTAAATGTCGACGTTTGCTTTTGTCGTTTTTTTGGGGAGAGACGGGGGAGCGGTAGGGAGGGGAAAAAGTGAATGGTATCGAAAATAATATTTACTAACAACAATCGTCGTGAACAAATTTATTGTGGACAGATTCACTTCTTCAACGATCCTATACGGAATAAGTGGCTTCATTGGAAATGACGAATCATTTGCCATGAATAAGCAATCAGGATGAGGATTATCGAGGTTTATTTAAAAAAAAAAAAATTCCATTTGGAAAGCCATGTGCGACGATCCAAGGACCTACTTTTTAATGACGAATTGGTTATAAATTAGCAACAAAAACTAAGATACGCACAACATTGCATCCATATTTTAATTAATATCCTCTCCTGCACGAATTTTCTTCGAAAGGCAGTATAAAATGTCCGGATGGTACCCAATAAAAAATATAATCGACGACAGTGGGTCATTCTGAATTATGGTAAAGTACGTTAACGCATCATGGCATAGCACTGATCAAATTATTCTTTTGTTGTTTAGCTGAAACTGTTGTGCCTATAAAAAGAGACATACAGGTGCGTACAACGATGCTGTCCCATATTACCATTTTTATGCGGCGGACTGACAAGAGAATGTTGCGGATTTACCGTCCTTCAGCTAGGATTTTTGCCACGTACGTCTACGTGCAGTTGCAACGGGGCAAAAAATATGCTAGTTATATATGGACAGATCCGTCAGCGCAATAACATTAACCCATTTCAGCGATGCTTTAACAAGAGTAAAGATGTCGTCTAGAGCTTGGAAGGTGTAAAATTATTGCGTCATAAAATCATAAAAGTTCAGTCGACTTTAGCTGCTCAGCGTGCGTGATCCTCATTAGCGATTGAAATTCGAGAAAAGAAGGCCTAGTTAGGAATGGAGCTGCGGCTTATTTCCAAGACAAAGTTGGTGACGCAGAAGCTTAAGTTCCTGATCGTTACATTAACGGTTTTAGCTCATGCAACTCAGTCCAGCGATAAATATTTAGCATAAGTTTTGTCAGCCGTGTAACTATTCACGCGCTAATGGACACCTAAGCGTTTCTCAAGCTGTCGATCATATTCCATCGCTCTGTAAAAGTCCAGATTATTCCATTCGACTTCAATATAAACAGATTTTATCGCTTTCTACTCCATTCTCTCCCATTTCATTCTATCAGAATCTGTTCCATTCCATTCCGTTCCATCCTCCAGTTCTTCCATATTCTGTTATGTTTTCGTTTCATTGTCTTCCATTTCACTCTGTTCTGTGAAAATCTACTATCTACCACTCACTCCAGTCGTATTCCATTTCGTTCTCCATTTCAGTGGGTCTTATTTCATCTCACTTCATTTCACCTTATTCGATCCCACTTCCTCTTCACTTAGTTCTATTCCATCCCGTTTGGCTTCACTGCATTTCATTTCAGCCTGTTTCATCGCGTCTCATTCTCTAAAATTCCATCGCGTATGATGCTCCCGCAGCCATATATTGTTCGTTTCATGAATAAATCTTTTTCGTCCATTTGCACTTTAAAAACCTAATCGTTGATCTGATATAGTCTGATTTCTAGTCCTTCTTCTTTTCTGAAATCCTTTGAAAGGATGTGCAGCTCGAATTAAATACACGAATTTCTACAGGCATATTATAAATTAATTAAGGAAAATAAACTGTGAAAATTGACTACCTTGAATTCCATAATCGGTGGTCAATAGCATGATGTGATACATTATTGTGTCATTGCGTCGCAAATTCTTCATACGCAATATTTCATACCACTCGTCGGCTGGAGTAATACCCACGCAGGTAAATATCTGATTCAGTAATCCATAAGCGAAATGTTTCTGTTTGCAAAATTATAATGAAAGATACGATATCTCAAGTCGGCTAATCTCATCGATCACTTTAGAAACCTCATCTCGAAATCGGCATCCGGAAGAGCCATATCAATTTTTTTTTTGATAAAGAAGGTTTACTTTCTAAAAGACAGTAGGCATTGTAATAAAATGCAATCACGGTATTAGTATCTACCATGACGAATAATGAGTGATGATGAGGGTCATAATATGAACTGAACTGACGCAGCAGAGATTGATAACATGAAATTTTGCGCCACTTTTCTAAATGCTTAGACGAGATCATGTTTTGAACGTACAACTTCAGAGGTATTTCGGCCACATGCCTTTCGTCGATAGAATGGCCATTGCAGTTGTGGTCGAAGAATTTCCAATATTCTCAAGTCTTTCCAAAATAAGGATATTTATGAGAGAGCGAGAAAATTCTGGAATTTTATTATCATTTTGTTAACATTTGTAACGATGCTTTTCGTTCAAAATTAAAGATCAATTGAGCAGTTTTGCACAGAAATCGAGGAAAAATGGAAATTTTTGTCGTTGAAATTAGTGAACTTTCATATTTTGCGGTCGTCATGGAATGGTATCCCTTCCACAGCAAACGATTTCGTCAATGTAGACCTATTCATTAATATTTCACATTATATGAGGCGTTATTCCTACGGAAATGAGAGCAGAGAGATGGCGTTTCCCTTGCAATTGTGACGTCGTCGGGAACCCCCACTATGTGTCGCGTTCGTCAATTCTCCGAATTTAGGAACTCCTTTTGCTATCATCATCGAACATGTGAAGCAGATAAGTGCTGTGTATCCCAACAAGCAACACCACATTTGGTAGCTGACCGCTCTCCCGAGAAGTTCATACTGGCTCATATATGCCTTCAGATCTTTTTCGATACAGTCTGAAACACAGATATTGTGGCAAAAATGAGGTATATTCGAGGTACAGAGGTGCAAGAAAGACAAAAAATAATTACTCACAAATAACTCAAGTGGAAAACATTCCCATCCGACACAGCCGCACTTGAAAATAGCACCAAAATGATAGTGTCGTTCAAGGTCCGAGAGATATCTTCACGCTGAAGGTCTTCGGCTGAATATACTGAGCATGAAAAAAAAAGATGTGCTCTTTGAAAGTGAACGCCTCTTGAAAAAGCGGGGGTCGTGAAGGGGAATGGAAGTCAAAGCATTTGTGCGAAATGTTCATTCTTTTAGTGGGTCCCAGAACCTTACTGTGAAGGCTGTGTCTATTGCCACTGTACTTTGCTATATTTTTGAAACGAGTACCTCATCGTTCTGTGCACTATTTGCTACAGATGCACTGAAGTTCATGCCATATTTGAAGGTTGAAAATGTGAAGTGAGGTCTACTGTACTAAAGCAAATCATCGTAAAGTAGAGTACTGAGTTGGTTTTTAGTATAAATGAGAGCTATGCCGGGGAGTGAATGAAAGTGAGGTCAAAGACAAAGCACCCGGAAACGTCATAGAAGAAGACCGACACCCCGAGATGAAGAATGTAGCAGAAATTTCAGATGTTCTAAACGTAAAATACTTCGCGCTCCAAAATTCATTCGAGAACGTTCAGCTGCTGGATGATATTGATGGATGATATGGAATAACTTGTCGCCGCTCGCATTCGAAATGATTTCCTAACAAATATGGCTTACACATTTGTGGTATAACCATTTCTCAATCTATGTTCCCATCTATGTGGACATGATCATATCATGTTAGATTTTGATATGAAGAAATATGCTGTTAAAGAGCTTAGTACCTCATGATGAAGGACTGTTCGATTTATGCTTGCACGAATAACCTGCATCCTCATTCTTTTTAAATATCGTTCTATTATATGAAGATTTACAGTTCGCGAGGAGGTCAGCGCTTAATTGATAGTTGAAATACAGGTTTAGCTTTATGGCCAAGAACTTTTCAATGTTTTCATTTTATTGGTTATGCGCTCTATATTAACCGTCTTTCAGGCAACCATACGTGAGAGAAAAGCTAAGTGCATTTTATCCATTCACATCTATACTTACGATGTCTTTCCACTCGTTTACTATACGTTAAAGCACCAGAGCTCACACAGTCAGACTTCATCTTAGTGTTTAGAGGACAGTTTTTTTCAGGTAACGGATAAATGGACAGAAAAAAGAATTTTAATTGGAAAAATCCTCCCAATTTGTTTAAAAGCCCCTCGAGTCTGAGCGACCTTTCCGAAAATGCTCATCATTATAAAGCGGATGTTGAAGATTTTATTTCACTGCTGCTCTTTATTATAATCCCTTGATTTACGGTTTTCAGCGAGGATTTTCACCTATCATTTTGAAATCAACTGTTGGTTAGCAATTTTTTTCCGCTCATTTCTACGCCTCACTGAAACTATTAGAAAATTCAAGGCAGATGAAGCGGAAGATGAAATATGAATTGATTAAAACTGACACGTGTTTTCTTTTTGAATTATTTAATTCATACGTATTGCATCAATTTTTCTCAAGTAATTGTCACAACTTTAAAATGTTACTTAAATTAAGTGGCTGACTGAAAGTTGCAAAGTTGAACATTGAGGAAGTAGGAGTGGTACGAAATGAAATTTGTTCCAGAGATTTTCCAATAAAATCACCCATTGCTGTCGGAATTCTGCAGGAAAACTTTTTAACTAATTGATTTCCTTGTTGCTTAATTGCTACATTTCATTCAGCAAGTTCATCTTGATAGAGTATTCGTAAGGCGTTGTGGTATATCTGACAGATTTTGACCTCAAATATTGCTCTGTATTCTGCCCAACTTTTGCACCAAAAACATTTATGAAAGTGAACGTTACAGAAGTTGCAGCAATCCGACGATGATGAACATATCCATAATACTGGTCGGAATATGGCATACTTCTACATTGGTCTTATTCTTGTGTTACTCAATTTTCCGGTCTCTTATGCTGCAATAAGGAATGATGATTTACGCATTCGTTATTAGTACTATTATCGTTGCTTCTCACATGTGATGTAGCAGGTATGTGGCTTGGGCTTTCTGGTATTCTCATCTATCTCCAATCTTCCCATTCGTACACTCGATCCAAACTTCCATCAGCTATGGAAAGTAGTAACTGATAGGGAGAGAAAACGATCGAGGCTGGAAATGCAAGTCATTCAAAACTTTGAGACAATAAACGATCTAATTCAGCATGAATAAATGAAGTATGCCGTCAGGAGGCGATTATGAACGAAAGTTCAAATCCGCCTACCTCATATCTCGTTAATGGAAGAGTGACCAATAGGGAGAATGTGGAACTTTAGTGCTTTATGTATGACCGGCACAATGTCAAGACTGTAAATTACTGAGTTTAAGTGTGCTATGCGTCGCCCCAACTAATATCGGCCGTTCGAAACGTCTTTACAGTGATGACTGCGCTATGCAAGCAAATGGCCAACCGTGTATTACAAATAAAGATCGTTAAAAGCTTGTTTATCTTCACAGAGAATGTAATTATCGGGAATTCTTAAAAGACAGTATAAGGGGTAATATGTTTTCAGTTAGAAAGGCAATATTATCTTTGTAAGATGCTCCGATGAGATACAGCAAACTTAATGAGGAGAATTGCTAAGAAAAAAATGAAAGAAGCTTTCTTCAAGATTTTTTAAAATGCTTTCAACAAATGATGTTTATTTCAGGAAGACGATACTTTCATATCAGCTTTGGCAATAATTGAGTTATTTCTGGATTCCTAAAGGCGATCTATCAGGCCGTTGTTCTCTCTATAGCGTCTGATGGTTGCAATTCGGAGAATTGCAAGTGCGGTTCTTCTTACATAACGTAATTAATTCTCCTATTTTAATTTACATCATTTTTTTGTATCAATGCTTACACTGTAATCAATTCGCAACGGTAATTGAATTTCCGTTACAAATTGCGGAGTTTCAAAAGAAGTAATAATTTCCTATGTAAGGAGATTTTTTACTCTTGCAACCTTTATTACCTACTTTTCCACCAGAATAGCGCTCATATCATTCGATACAAAAAGTAGGCGATCCAATCTGCATATGCCAATCAATCAGTTTATGGCAGCTGATTTTTTTCTGCGATATTTATACGTTCACTGCTGCTGTGTTATTACGGTTGCTTAATAATATCGATCAAATTGTTAAGTAGATAAAATATTACATACATAAAGAGACCGTCATGCTTCCGTTGGATCATCCAGTAAATAGAATCTATATATCTGAGGAGGATTCTAATTAACTCTGAGAATGAAGAATATATTTTCAAAAGGACCCGGAACGGTGTTTCAAACACTTAGGACGACATAAGATAAACAACAGCCGTATTAGGCGATGCTCACGGATAGCGCAATGATTGACAGCATGCCTCAGCAAAATAACTCAACGGCTTTAAAGCTCACTTTTGACATGAAAACGATAAAAATTATTTCAAGTTTCCTTGTTCCAGCTGTCCCACCATAACGAAATAAAGGTTATTCAGCATTGCAGCATACTACTTCTCGAGCTTCTCTGACTTTACGGATGTGTTTGATGAGAGCTTTTTGCATTTCTGTGCAGGTCAAATTCAGCGCTATTTTAGTCAAACATGTTTCTCACTCGTTAACTCGTGGCAAATGTTGGCCATAATCAAAAACAGCTCTAAAGTGGGGAAAATGTAAGTACCATGTCAACCGTTGACTATCGTCCTAAAATCGAAACAAACCCTTCAAAAAAAAATGAGCTCATTAGAGAAAACTCATAAATACAACCACTTCACTGAGGAGAGTATCAAGCTCACGAATTCTTTTTTTTCCCAATGAAGATAAACGTCTCAAGTTTAGGAGTGAACGTAAGTAATAGAGTGTTACGAGACGAATGTTTAGAAACAGATTATACGATATCGAAAATGAAAGAAACATTTTTCATCGAAGCATGTGCCTTAAAAAGCCAAATATGCATATTTTTGGGCAATTATGTTGTTTTATTGAAGTTATCCATAGAATAATTCCATTAATGATGCATATTTCTGCCCCATAGATCTCACAGTTGTTATATAATTGAACATAACTAATCCGAAGGTTATCTATGACAGCGTTAATGGATCTTAGTATATATTATGGAATATGGAAATGAACGTTGTTTAAGCGTAACAAAAAAAAACAAAACAAACATGAAGGTGCAAAAAATCCCTGCGATTTCGGGTGAAGAGCATGATGTTTTATTCGTTCGCTGCAACAAACTCATATATCAGTTCCGAGCCTAGGGGCTTATTTAATATTTATTAGTAATTCGAATCTGATTACTGACAGGTTTTGTTCGGCAAGCCACCAGGTTATTTGAGAAGGATTGCTGATATGATATGAATATTTCGAGGGAATTTGTGCATTAAGCAATAAAAGTGGTCTCAGTGACCGATCTGAACGTCTACAATACAACAAACGCTTGAAACAACCGTAGCTGATGACGGAAAACGTCAGTCTTCAGCGCGCCTGAGAAATCTGGTACAACGAATACTGCTTAAATTATTACATCATGACTCCGGCGTCACACAGTTTAAGTATTTTTTTTCTCCGTTTATAAATGGTTAGTGATGTTCCATATTTATCAGTAATGGAAAATTTTATACCGCAATTCGTCTTCCAAGCCTTCTTTTAAGGAGTCATTTTAAGTGCAGCATTTGTTGCCATCATCGAATCGCATTGCTCTCTGCCGTTAAGAGAACTGTTAAATAAGTAAGCATATTTAGAAAGCTCCTGTAGTGTGGAACTAAGGAATTTTGCAGTATTCCGAACAAAGTGTGAACCTCTCGGTAAAGATTTTCAGCCAGAAACTTGAAATTTTCAACGGAATAGGTTCACCCTACTTTTAACAGCAAACAATGTTTTAGCTCAAGCTGAGTTTATTACGTGCGGAATTGGAGTTTTGGTGGTGGACTTTGCTCCGCGTCATCAAAAAACAAGTAAGAGGCCAATCAGATCCATGACTCATTCGAGGAAACCAAGCCGATCACACGATACTGACGAATTCGCGCACGGTACAAAATGGCCTTCAAACTATTAGTGAAGATGTCTGACGTAGTCAGTGACACATCACATCCCGCAGTGGGAGTAATCATATGCGACATTTGATAGACGATTTAATCAAATACAAAACATTGATGCGCCTTGAATTTTCATTCTCCTTTAGAAGTTTCATTTGTTAATTATTCACATGTGAATGCAAATGAACATTATTATGCTTATTCCATCACAAAACATGAATACATAACATTAACGCATTCCGTTCCTATATCAAACATATGATGGAGTCCCAAGTCAACTAAAACTGAAAATTTTTGCAGCGAAATTATTCTCTTAGGTATTGCTGTTAGTCGTACATTTTATTTGCAGTATAAATAGCAAATTTTTCCGCTATTCAGTAACTGCTCAGAAGGCTAATGAAGTGCATCCGCGTGTTTTAGGATGCGCCTTCAAAATAGACGTATACAATCCGAACGAAGTATAAGAGACCTTGGCAATAAATTTCCAGCGAGGAACATAAATTTTTTCATTTTATTTGTTCATTCTTTATATCGCAATAAAATCATTTGTGCTCAGTGCTAAATGTTGATCTAGTCTGTATTTCCTTTTAAGTACTATCGTTTATTCGCTTACAATGAAATAAAAGTTAGACGGTATCAAACTTCATCTCATATTACGCGGCTTTTTTCAACGATTCCTCTAAAGGAACCTTCTGGTCTATTCCCTTTCGTCACATAGAAAGGAAAATGCATTTTTTTGCACCCTCCACTGAGAGCATCAAAAAATAGTCATGAAATCATTAGTAGAAGGTCTACGACATCATAACTAGCACCTTACTGGCTACGGGGCACAGCTTATTGGTTAATTATATTGTCCAACTACTCCTGTCGAATAGTAACCAAGGTTAATTGCTGCTACTTTTATGCACTTAATTGCAGCATAAGATTATGGTATCATAATAACATCATTACGCTTATATAACTGTGTTTGTGCCTCAGGACGAAGTTCCAACCTACAGCAACAGAACACTTTTCATAGAAAAAAGGCGAAAGAATATTACATCACATCGCTAGGCTGCTGTAATAGGCATTCAAATTTTAATATCTTAAAATTAACATATTATGAATTAAGCGCATGAACGATGTTATTAGGTAGTTATATTATCAGAGATCAAAAATCTAGCATCTGAAACATAATTATATCTCAGTAAAATAAGGCTATATTCCTAAATGAGATCCATGAGATTTAAGCAGTGCGAAGATTCACTGAGCAGTAATGGTTCATCAAATGAGAGCGAAATGCTGAATCAGTTAGGACTGAATTGCTATGCACTTTAATAGAGGAATTTCTATTATCAATTTTTTCACGGAGCAAAAGAAAGCTTTAGAAGTTCATTACTTAAGAAAAATGTTGATGGGGAACAAGAGTTCAACCAGTAACTAACTAACGTGAAAAGAGCCTATATTTTCAGATAATTTTCTTAACATGTCCGAAGTGAATCGTGAAATGGACGTATTTTCTTGAGTTGCTAAAAATCAAGAGAAAAATTCCTGATTCGAGGCAGCGTCCATAACACACCTATTAGATGATAGCACATTACAATAAAATCATCCGTGCTCAGTGGATTCAGGTCCTTATTCAAAAAGTTCTTGAAAGTAATTTAGAGCACATGCACAGTTTCCTCGAGGAAGATATCTTCACGTTCACCAGAAAAAAATTACATTTTCTATGCTGAAAGTCTGTTCAGCTCACAACGAATCTGCGAATTGTCTTCGTTAAAAACTTCTCTATGTATAAATGAAATGATATTTCCTATGTCATCCCTTTTGTCACCCTCTGCCACTCTTGCAAAAGTGGCCCAGTTTGCACCAAGAAGTGCTGACAGAACTTGAGGTGGTGAACAACCGCGCTGCAACTGAATTTTGTGTAGATCGATTTCGGAGAGATCTACTGTTCTCTACCGCACAGCATATCGCCATTAATTTGTTTGTGCAGTGGCGTAATTGAAACCCGGTAGTCATCATGCGTGTTCGCTCATTGATATTGGTGGCTTCCACAATTATGCTGTCAGTTATTGGATATAGTTTTGTGCTGATTTATATCGTTTTTTCTCCAATGTGCGTCGTGAGTGCAGTTTAAGTGAGTAGGGAATAATGCGCCAGCTATTCAACCATAAAAGTACACGTCAGTTTCTAACAATTTAACTAGATTAATGGTTATATGACAAGAGAATTGCGTGAAGAATTTATTGCATCCGATTTAACCATCAAACGAAAGTATTTTATCGCTCTCATCGATTTTTTTGTTCAGACAAATCACTCATGATCGACTCTTTAGATGTATTCGTAGTGAACCGCATCGGAGGCATTCCATAAAAACATTTCCAACTACATGCATCTTTGTACTGCTCCTAAATGGTCAGGTATTTTCGTAGATTGTGTCAAAAATATGCTAAATGACGTTTTCATATCTGAACTGATCCAACCGTATACTGAATTTTTTCGCAAAAAGAATTGATTATTTGTTTCTTAGCAATTGCAAATTAACGTTTGCAACACGATCTTTATTCGATGTTAGAAATTTTCACATCAATTGGATCGTTTCAGCATTGAAATATTTTATGGGTGGTCGAAAAATCGAAGTATCGGCCATTGCTGTCGATGGGCGACTTCAGAATCACAGCACAAGCAGCTTGTGAAATCAAGGTATGTAAAATAAGATAAATCAGCATTCACAAATTTCCTGTGAAAAATCAGCTATATTAAATTGTTTATTTATTCATTCATTTGTTTGAAGAGGCATAAAATTTAATTATCATAGCAATCCGGCATCAGCCTTTGTGATATATTAAGATGCCGGAATTATGAATGTTTGAGTTACAGATTGGCTGAATAATCAGAACATTTGAAAAAGGAGGCAGTTTTACGCTGTCTAACCTTGTATTCAATCATCTGCAAATAAGGAGCGTTAAAGAAGGGCAAATTATAGTACTATTCATCAACGTTCAAAAAAAAAAAACAAAAGAGCGATTTGCATAATTGGCGAACAATCACTTGGACGATACTAACATGAAATTGCTGATGCATCGTTAAATTTCTCATGAATGACTGAATGCAGCAAATTTCTGGAAGAAAGGAAAACACAGTAAGAATTCCTTAAAGGATGAATGAATTAACAACATAGGTTCTAATCTTTATCGTAATAGAACATAATTTTACCCACGATTTTCTTGTATCTATCATATGCGCTTTTGCACCGTGCCCATCTGCCCAGTTACTCTGTTTACGTTTCGAGCTATTTCATCGGCCGATTGAACATCCCATAAAAAATTACTGCTTGTCGGAGTTAATTTATGCGTGTTGAAGTTCTAAGCGCTATATAAGCATGCAATATTGTATGATGTGATAAAGGCTTCTTTCAAAGTTGACAGATCGATGTGAAATATGAAATAGGTAGTGATTCGTGCAATGCAATGCGCTGATCCAATTCGACAATTCTAACTCATGCACTTCTCGAGTTGAAACCGTAGAGAAACTAAAGACGAGCATATATATCGTTCCAAGAGTCTACACTACCAGTCATAATGATCGCTTAACAAAGAAATTCGCAAAAGTACCTGGAAAAACAAAGTCCTCATTTATAGCAAACAAGATAAATGCCATCGACTATCATAAAAACTGATTGATATGTGTCATTGGCAAAATAAGTTCCATCAGACGGATCCAAATTCGAGTTCCACGGACCGTTCCTGTTTGACTGATATATTTTGCTGTGTATCAGAAAGGATTACCCTCAACAGAGAATGAGCTGCATCGGTTCTTTGACCACGGATTTTGTTGCCAAAAAGGACTTTTAGCACGAGGACTGTTCGAAAACCTCAACGCTGGCAACTGTGTGATGTGGTAGGCTTGAATTGCTCGAACAGAGCTAACATCCGGGAAAGGCAAGTAAGGCGAATTGCCAAAAATTCTCTCTCTTGAATGAATGGTTGCAAGCTAAAAAGTTGCGTTTGTGGTGGAAGTCTTAGCGAACCAATGAGGGTGAAAATTTTATGTTCCTCGCTGGAAATTTATTGCCAAGGTCTCTCATACTTTGCTCGGATTCTATACGTCCTTTTTGAAGGCACATGCTAAAACATGCGGATGCACTTCATTAGCCTTCTGAGCAGTTACTGAATAGCGGACAAATGATTGCTATCTACATTGCAAATAAAATCTACGACTAACAGCAATACTCAAAGGAATACTTTTGCTGCAAAATTCCTCAGTTTTAATTCACTTGAGACCTCATCGCGTGTTTGATGCAGCGATGGAATGCGTTAGAAGTTCGTGTTCGTCATTCATGATGGACAATAATATTCATTTGCTTTGGCGCCTCGACAAATGCAATGAAAATTGGCGTTCTCGGAAATCAAACCGCACTTTCAAATCATTATTGCTGCAGTGCCACTTAGACCACTGGTCACGAAAGCTTAAATGGTCTCCATTTCCTTCGAAATATCCGCACCATACCAGTATGTACCTCTGAAATTCCAGTATTCGTTTCGAAGCTGCAAAAATCAAGAAAGAAGTTGACGATGGCATTGTAAATTCTGGAATTTGTATTTGAATAGTGGTAGTTGAATGTGGCTGTTGTTAGTTGTCTACTCCAAGTGATCAGGCCTAGCAAGTATTTTACATTTATGGCATATCATTTTTTCGTTTTTCTGCTCTGTTCGTTTCTTTTTTTATCAAATTTGAAACTTTCCTTTGGCACTGAAAGCAACGTTAGTGTTACGTCGTATGTTTGCGTTTGCGCTTTTATGTATCTATGAGATATTCTCAACGAGTACGCAGCTCAAGCTGCCTTGGCCAAGACTTCGGTTTCAGTGCACCTTATAGAACGGCTAAAGGCATTCATCTATGACCAGCTCCACAATATTAGATTCAACGTCTGAATAGAAACTAATTACTTGCAAGTTTATAAGTGACACTGAGTAGCAATTACGTTAGGGACGGTAATTCATTTTGTGCGAAAGCAGTCTGAAAATACGTTTTTTTTCATTTCTAGGCTCATGAAATGTTTCGCGTGCTAATTGAGCGAAAAAAAGACAAAACAAAGAACATAATGAAAAACATTGTAAAAAACATCATTCACGATTATCGATCAGATTGTGAAATGTGAAAAAATTTCAAGCATTTGAAACCGCTGGAAAATTTGCGCAAATTTATCAATGAAATAGACTTGGATCCTACGAGAAGCATACTGGAAGAACTATTGTGGAGTAGGTTTCGTGTGGTCAAATCGAACGAAAGTTGAAGGTATACCGAAAAAATTAATTATTAACCGTCGATGTATGCAATTTGTAGGTCAGAATAGAGGATGGCAGTATCAACGCCATACTTGTACTGTTGTAATGCTTTTGAACTTTATTTCGATGCGAGTAATAAGCATGAGCCATCCCGAAAGATTCTGTATGCTTCGTTTTGCCAAAAAAAGTACAATGTTTTTCATTGTGTTCTTTGTTTTGTCTTTTTTTCTCTCAATTAGCACGCGAAACATTTCATGAGCCTAGAAATGAAAAAAAACGTATTTTCAGACTGCTTTCGCACAAAATGAATTACCGTCCCTAACGTAATTGCTACTCAGTGTCACTTATAAACTTGCAAGTAATTAGTTTCTATTCAGACGTTGAATCTAATATTGTGGAGCTGGTCATAGATGAATGCCTGTCGCAATGGTGATTTTCATTTTTTACAGAATATTTTTGTGATTTCATTGACTTTTCCTATTGCTGTGGTGTCATTCAAATTTATGTGCCCGTTTTGGAGAATGTACTTATTTGATGTATACCTGTGTATTCCGACTAGTCACCTCATTTATGCACTATTAACTGCTTAAGGTGACAGAAAATTTTGCAGTTCTAATATTGTTTACTTAATGGTGTTGTACAGAATAGCTAGATTTTGTACGAGTATAATGGTTGGTGCAACTCAGAAAAAGATTGTTTAGCGTTCTTCTGCTTAGTGTTCTATTGATTGTTTTTTAAGAAATGTAAAAGATGGGAGAACGAAGCAGGAAGGCTAGCACAGCATGTGCATTTTTGTTGTCAGAACCTTCTACAACTCTCTTAATCAAGAGAATGAGAAATAACAAGGTTTTTTCTTTAGACTGTCTTATTCAAATTTTTCTTCGAATTCGATGAAACGATTCAAAGTATTATATATGAAGTACACAATTTATTCTTAGAACAAATAAGCAGCACTCGTTGCAACAATCACGGAGTTGAAACTGATCAGCCGGTCGGCTATGAAAACGCAAATGATGAAGCACTACATTGATTGCAGGATGCAATAATTGTTTAATTCTAATGAATAAAGAGTGCCGTACATTATGAATGAGAAGAGCAATAATAAAGGAGAGAAATCAACTTTGTTAGATTTACTTTTCTCTAATATGCTGAATAGAATGTGTGCTGCATATTGTGGATTGCACAGAAATGCATTTGAATGGAACATTTCTTTTATGTCTAGTTCCGGAAGATATCGTATTTTAATTATGCGTAGAATGTTCGGTATTTTTCTTGCAAAAAGACTGCTGTACTCATGAAAACGGTAATTATCTAGGGAATTGTTATATAGGGTGGTAAATGAAGCGAAGAAACGATCCTTGTTATGATACATGATTTGATACATTCAATGAAATAATATCGTGTTCAATTCAAATTATGAACTTATTCGCTGAATATGAAAGCTTTCTTTCATATTCATATGGACTCAGCGCATCCATTCACTAAGCGAAGCATACATCACGTACATAGTTGGCAGTTTGCGCCCAAAACTTGCACATCCAAGAGTAGGCTAAGTAGGTTTCAAATTTGGCTCTTTCGGATCAGTGTGGAACCACTAACAATTGGAGGCATCCATGGCTATTCCACCTGCCAATAGCAGCTACCTGCCTCACAAGTAAGCGAGTGTCACGCAGTGTTGGAAAGTGATCATTGTTGCGAAATAAATCCCGGTTTTTGTGCAGCGCGATTGGCAATTCTATAACAATGGTTGTTTTAATTGCTGTAGAGGGTGAGAGAATTTATCCACTGGCAACTTGCATTCCACGGTGGATCTATTCCCTCCTAGCCAATAGTGTATATTGTATGATATGTGCAGTCTGTACCTGCTAACAGGTACGGATTGCTAGTATCAGGTGATATGCACTATTGAGTGAGGAACAAATGCGTGCATTATTAATCATCAAATCCATCGCAGCCTTCGCTAATGTAAAGAAACAAAAAAGACTGGAAGTAAAAAGCGTTTGCATTTGCAAGCGCTTTTGCATAAGTTAAACCTTCGATCATTAATTGAGCATCTCGAATTCAAAAATATCGTGTAATTTGAATGACCACAGCGCCAGTCATAGAATATCATGCAGCCATTAATTTTCTCTTGGAGGGAATATGTAGATAACAGCGGACGACGTGTTCCGAGGTAAGCTCGGGGACCTAGGGAGGAAAAGGAGGGAGGAGAAGTTTGCAGTAAAGTTGTGGCCGAGATCCTCACTTGAACGAAACTTGCGAGCTTCATCCTTAAGGTTGGCGTGATCGTGAGCGATGGATCATCAAAATTGCGTGTAATCGAATCAGCAAGGAATGAAGCTTCTTTACATCTTTGGTTTTCTTAGAGGACGAAAGTAATAGCAATGTTTATTAAAGATTTTATTCACCTGAATGGCAGATGCTGAATGATGCAGAAATGAATCATATAAGAATACATTTCGGCCTGGAGCATTACCTGTTAGAGAAAGCTTTATTCGCACTGCAGTAAACAGATCGGAATCCGACCCGACTTGCACGCCTAATAAACTCAAAATACAATTTTATCAGTTAAACGAAGCAAAAACAGCTGAAACAAATAAAGCGTAAGAGGGAAATTATCATGGAAAGTGAGGAGGCATTTGGTGCAAAAAATTTCTCACGTCTCTAGTTTCCGTTTAGGCATTATGATTATATTACCAGGTATCAAATTCAAGATTCTTAAGTTTGAAAGATTTATTGTCCAATATTTAAATAAGACAATGAATTTTGAAGATGCTTCGTGGCGTCGTTGTATATAACGGTATCGTGATCATCTCTCTTCGTTCTGGAGGTGGGGTTGCAACCGGAACTGTAGACTTTTTAATTTACGGGAAGCCTTCATTATTTGATGGTGAAGGAAACAATGAGAGGAGTAGGAGAGTAACAGGGATTTGTTTTTGCTTTCCCTTCTTGCGAGTAGAAAAAGCATGACACCACTTCAACTATCTAGTATAAATGTGAATGAAAGCAAAAGTAAATGCCTATGTAACCCCTCAAGCCCAGCAAGTGCGAAAAAATTCCGATTAACTCTACGCACCTCTTTCTTTGACATGCCAACCTCACGAAACGTTTAAATTATAGGAAGCGATGAATTACTAGCGCTCCACAAATCAAAGAGAGAATGAATCGTCTTGTAAAATTCATTCATATAACAGAAGAACATCTCTAATATTAGAGAAAATTCTGCCCCTGAAAACAGTTGAAATATACTCGGCGTTGGGTAGGAATGGATGTATGCTGCCTTAATCGCTCATCTTCATGCAACCTCAGCTGCTGCCTAATTTACACCATCGTTCATGGGCTATAGCCGATTCTACGTGCTCATATTATAAGTTGCTAATTTGTTGCTTCTGAGTGTCTACAAATCTGAAGCGATTAAGTTCTGTGAAAGAATTATTTCTCGCATATATCTGAATAAAAATTTCGACTGTGTTAAAGAAATGGAATGCTTAACTATTTTTGATTTGTTGTGTTAACGTTATCAGCTCCATGCGTAGCTACTATATAGTCTTCGATGGAATTCTGAAGTTAGAGATTTCGCAGGATTTCTTGAGCGATAGGATCTTGATGGGGTGGAGTGACCATGCTGGAGCTGGAGTAAGAGGGTGAAGGCAGGATGTTGCGGACGGCTCTCTTATTCAGAATTCTTGAGGCAAAATGCTAAGGATGGTATGGCAAATCTTAAAACTTACGCAAAGCGCTTGTTTTGAGCCTACAATACAAAAAAGTAATATGACACAGAACACTATAAGGCGTAACTATATCGTGTCTGTATCTATACTGTGATACTTCAGAGGTGTTATCGCATAAATGGTTACAATTCCGTTATCCATCGTTATCAATGTGGCGTGCTGGCTTTGCATCGGTCTCGTTCTTGCTATCGTTAATCTTCCGGTTTCATATGCGGTCTCACTGAATAAAGACCTGCGAATTCGCCATGGAGTGATGTTGGTGTTGTTCTTCACGTGTGCTCTAGATGGTAAGTACATATGCTACAACATCTGACTGCCTCAGATGGAAATAAGTCCCCTATACTACCCAAACCGTCGAAATGATTCATTAATTGTCATGTGAATGATGTTAATTTAAAAATAAATGAGGCTGTTTTTCTTTCAGACGACGCAAGTACGGAGAAGCGATAAATATGTTATCCTAATATAGACACCCTTTTTCTTCAACCTTCCCGAACGGTAGTTTTTGTTTCATGCGAAAAGTAATAAATTCTTTCTACTTTTGCACTAAGTATCCGATTCAAAATAACAAGGAAAAAATGAAGCGTGGAAGTAATCAATCAATGGTGGCTGGCATCGAGCGCTTTTTGAACCGGTTAAACTGTATATTTAGTTTTTCGAATTCCCTTGTCGTTTTCCGTGCATCAATTCGGTCGTCGCTAAATTTCGCCACAACAATGAAATGCTGTCCTCTATCGCTTTCCTTTTCCCTACCGCATCAGTTTCTCAAGCTCTTCCGAAGTGCAGGTGGAAGGTGCATAGTAGGAAATAAGCAGGCTAGATGTGATAATCTAGGTTTGTTTCGGTTGAAGTTGGATGCAGAGACCTCAAAATGTTAGTGTCCTTCAGATTTTGCTTTGTCTCAGGTATGGCCATATTTCTGAAGGCGATATATCGAGGTACCGTGGTTCTTCTAGTACCGAATTATGCACAGATTAAAGTGGATGCAAAATTTTGTTTACTCAACGTTAGTTTTCACTTGCAGTTTTTTTAAATTTTTATTTCCATTATTCACATAAAATTAATTTCTTAATTAAGTGAAGATATTTCTTTAAAATGCTAATCATATATAATGCTCTTCATATATCAATCAAATACCCTAATTTTAAGCAAAATGATTTTGTTTTATTTGCAACATTAGTGCAACTTTTATGTTATTCTATAACCATAATGAATGGGATCCCGCTCCTAAATCCTTTGGTTTATACAATTATAGAACGATCGTAACTTTAAGAATTTCGATTATTGCTATGTGTTGATTAAATAACTCATTTCATTTATAGCCGATTGTTTTATGCGATATTTATGCATTTGGTGCAGATGCCATATTACTCCTCGCGAATAGTATCGACCGATTATTGGTGGTCTCAGTACCGCTAAAATATTATGTCCACGCAAAATATATCGTCCTATGGGAAATCCTCGTTACTCATTCCATTACGATATCTACCTTCGCTATTACGGTATTTATATGTGCGTCGAATAATAACGATACTGCATCTATTGAATGCAGGTATAGCAACTCTATTCAAATGAGCATTTCCACTGCCAAAGTAACGACTTATATGAAGGCAATAATACAGTAATATATGCTATTAGCTTCGCATACGCTACAATCTAAGAATATTCCCTATTAAGGATAGAAAAATGCCTTTCTTTTCTGATATTCACATCAACAATATGTTTGTTTTTTCATCATTAATTAGTTAGAACTATGTCGGCAGTTAGCAAAGATGTGAGATATTGTGACAGCACTTCGTGAGAGCACTAACGATAGCGTCAGCTACTATAAACCGCTTTCACGCACATATAACGCTCTCTATTCATATTTTCCTTAAGCCTTCTCCTTTTGCCGACTTCCACTTTTTCGAACGATCCCTTTTGGGCGTTATCATATCGAAATCTGAAGCAGGGCTAAAAATGTAGTAAGCTTCGTAGAGGTAACTAAACCATTGAGCTCCCATACAGAAATCGATACGATATCTCTCATTAAGGTGTTGCAGGTTTATTGTGCACTGCAAATTTGTTGAATCTGTTGAAAAGCAAAATAACAATTGTCTCAAAGTCACAATGAAAGTCCTTTGTTGTTTTTTCGTTCCGTTTGGCATTTCCTTCGATCTCGATCTTTGACCTGCATATATGGTGTCGAAGGTATTTGAGACAATGCCACATTAGGCCTCTAAGAATCTCGTTTCTCTTGAGGTCAAACGGTCTTTTCTCATAGCGGTACACAGAGGTTCGAAATATGCAGAACTCAATATTCAGTTCTCATACGATACTTTGTTAACTGGAGCCCATTCGACTACAAGGGAGGTCGGGCACACGCCGAACTCTTCGGAACTTCTCTGGGACGAAATGACCTCTGGGAAGGATGAGCTGAATGTCCTTCGGGCCTTAAAGACCAACGGCCTTAAAGTGTGCTAAGGGCTACACAGTGAGGGAAATAAATGAGCCTTGCCTCATATCTTACTTTGGATATGCTATTCCAAATTTTTTCCAAGAGAATGCCGGATTTGCAGAACCTGCCATACTTCGAGGTCTTCTATCTTTGGAGTAACCGCAGCCCACTTAAATTGAGCTGACGCCTCTAGTTCTGAGGTCCCAAAGGTGCAGAGTTCGTGAGATTTTATAATCTCGTCTCCACTTTGAACATCCTAGGTTAGACGAAATAGTCGGTATTCTTTTCTCAGGGATATGATTTCTCTGCATCTGCGTTGATGAGAAGAGATTTGCCACGGTCTGGCGACGACATTTCGTTTGAATGCCTCACTTGTGGGAGTTTTTTTTTGAGGAAAACGTCTTATTTTCCCGAGAGTTTCGGTGCGAGAATCGCATGGGCGCGAGCTTTGCTATCCACTACGAGTATACTAACGATGGGTGCTGTACTCTTGAAGTCAAGAACATATGGGAAGGGAAATATCGCTTTTGTCACAGACCAGAAGTTGGCGACGTTTAAGAGAAGACAGCAAAAATTTACTAGACTTACGATCGCTTCAAGCATTGTCACTTTCGGTTTGTTTCTTCACTCGTTTATAAAATACGATAATATTGTTTCAGATATAGCCATGGTTGGCTGCATTTTGCATTAGTGCTGGGGTTTGATTGACATGAGTGAAGAGATAAAATCTTTCGATATATGAGTGAGGATGCGCATAAATGGAAAAAGAATCATGGATTTTGCATAAAAAGAGATTGAGATCTGTGAATCCGCTGCTCTCTGTACTTTTTGCCTGAGATAGACCCATATATTATTAATGGTTTAAGGGGTTACTGAATTCAAAAATCATGTCACTTTTTTGTCATTTACGAGTACTAAACTGTAGTAGTCCATAAAATCTGATGGCTCACCAGCTTTTATATACATATGCACAATTTAGGTGATATAAATTCGCACACGAAAAAAAACTTTTCCATACGTTTTCCAAAAGAATTTCCAAGTGGAGTTTATTAATTTTAGTACAAATAAGAAATACTATAAATAGCGAATAATGCTAAGTGCTGTAATCAATCCTCTTTCGTCAGCTGTCTTTGCTAATTAAAGAAGTGTATTTATCTATATGATTATTTAAAATTGCAATAAGAGTAATGCGTGGTTTGTACCCCTGCGCCGAAAAAACTTTGTGATTCCCGGGGGCGCGTTTTTAATGCACTTTTGCAAGCTTTCAGCTTCGTAGTCAGTCCTCATCTGAAAATACGTAGATGAGTAGTTGCCAACAGATTAATGTTCTCCTCCCACATCAGTTTTTGAAAGGGAAGTTAAGTTATAGATTTTCTGGTAGCGTTCCAACTCTTAGACAAGGTGCTGTGTGATCGACAAGGAATAGGACTTGAGATATGACGGCCCCATTTTTGTAGATCATGCTCACTAAACGGCCTTTTGCTTCAACATATCCAAGCCATCAGATAGCTCTGCACATGGGCAAATATTCTACAGATAATGCTTTTTAACACAAAAAAACTTTGTAAAAGCTCTGTGAAATACGACAAAGCTAAATGGTTCTGAATACGAAATATGTGGGAAGGACAAAAACAATATCATAGTTGACCGTTGTTATTCTCAGAATCACTCTTGTACTTTCTTCTTCTTACTTTTTCCCGTATTTTTAGCCCTCGACGTTGTTCCAAATTGCATATCTGCGTATGCATATCTACGAGATCCAAAAAATACAGCCAGCTATATAACATATGCGCAATATGGAAGTTATTTGAATGCAGTGAATTTTACGGTGATGATGAGTGTGGGACACAAGGAAATCAGAGACGAAGTGTTAAAACGATTTCATATTTTAAACGAAATTCTTCCTCGGTTCAAGAAAACCTTTAATATTCGTACGACATCTGCAGCACACCAGCAGCGACATGCGTACAATGTGAGCGTCAAAGGTGCATCTGGTACATCATGCAGAACAAATCAACAACAATCGGCGCAAACAGCATTACCCGGCACAGTGGAAAGAGGTGTTGCCACTATCGTTCACCCAAACAGTTAGCCCTTGATATAAGAAATTCCTTCGTCAACAGTCAAGGCTCCTCCAAGAAAAAAATCGTTAGCTTAAATATTGTGGAGAAGAATTTTCTCCCCTCATTGACTTCAAGTAGGATGTTTCAGCCGTTAGCCTCCTATCACAGCGATAAACAATGCCTTCTGTCAGGCGGTATGAGCGTTCTCTAATAGAGCTACAAACATTCGAGTTGTCAAGCAGTCTGGTCCAGCTATCCTTAGGTCTAATAATAATAAATAGAATTTTCTTGTCCATAATGTATCTTACACAAATGCAGTCTCCTCGAAGATGATCATGCCAATTTTATTTCCAATCTCGACAAGCATATATGTAGGGAACTTTAGTATCTTGGCGATTTAGTCGGTCCTTTTGAATCATCTTTGCTTTGATTTTATTTAGTCTGCGTCCTTGATGCCTCTTAGCTCGAGCACGACGTTCTAATTTTTTAGAGTATTGTGTCGGCCATATCGATGACTATAAGAGAACCAAAATTATTTGTATGGTATTGTTTTGAATTGTTTTGCAAAGAAAAAGGTTGTTGAAAGCGAAGATTTTCCATGAGTTTTCGGAATTGGGCAATCCGAGACGACGGCGCATAAGATTACATCCATAAATATGGAAGAAAACAAATTAAAAATTCAGTTCAAATGTCTCCTCAAATGAAGAATGTAAAAGAAAGGTGGAAAAAACCTCTTGAATTCCTTCATTTATTATTAGCAAAGGTTTTTTTACACCTATTTGCGGTGGCATTTTTTAAAAGTAGATTTCAAGCGGAATATAGACACCTTCTGGCAATCCATCCACAGATTATAAAGCAGATCACTGAACTGCAATTGAAATTGAATTCAAAATATGGAACTGAAAAAAGTGCAATTAACGCATTCATCATTTCCGTGCCCTCGAGATACCAATGGCCTACGTCACTGCATAAAAATTCGACACACTTTGAAGTGTTAATGATGTTCACTAATTATAAGTTTATCCATCCTATTTGCAATGTACATAACCCACACTCAAATCCACTACATCTCCTTCGTTCTCAACTGCAGAGGTAATAATATTTTCTCATTCATACGTACTTAAGTCCTCGCCAAGCATAGTTCTCATTTAGAGGAAACTTCTTGCACATAGTCGTCTCAAATATTGATTTGCGTCTCCCTGTTAAGATTTCTTCGCCACTTGACTTCTCGAATTCTATTCCTTACTTTTTCAGTCTATCATTTGCAAGCGAAAGCGAATTCAGGCACTTAATCTCAAATGCTAAATTGTGACGATTGAATTAATTGTTTTTTTCTACTAATGCGTTTATTGTCAGCATATTTGCAAATTAATATGAATGTGATCGCATTCACTTGTTAAGAGCACATTTTGATACTAATTAAGTAACAGTAACGACGAATAGCTTGATAATGATGATAAGTAACCGCTATATTTGGCATTTTCAAAGGCAGTTAACTGTTTACTTGTCGAATGAACTCTCTATTCGTTTAAATGTCAGACGTTATGTCACATATTTGTTTTCCGCTTTTTTAAGCGCAGTGTTGGTGATATGATGTTTTCCTTTGCTGATATGATTACTGATTTATTGATTTTTCCACTTTCTATAAGTTTCAATTATATATTTATTTTTTCAGTTACATAAGTTGAAATTTTTTATGCTCTTAATAATGACCAATAAATATGATCAGTTACAGCTGCTATTAACTTTCTAACTTCCCATTATTCACTCATACTTATACTCCACACGGTTCGGTTGCTCAAATGAATTGCACACGTACAGGTATTTAGTGCAACGAATGAGCGCTGAATGACGTATTCTAATCGATCCTTCTCTCACCTTCTCCCTGCATTTAACTCTCTCCTACTCTCCTTCTGTCCAAAAATCTTTTAAAAAGTAGTCAACTGACTGAGGACAACGTCACTATAACACTAAAAATATTGATGCTCTGTGAAAAGAAAATCCGAGGAGCGCTTAGATTAGATTATATCCATCAAACTGATATCTTTGAAAGATTTCCATTCATAAATTTCTGCTTTCTTTGGATATGAATTAATGCTGCCTGTATGTAACTGCTTAGATCGATCATCGACGACCTACGATCGCGTTCCTGTATGATGGCACTGTTCGCAGATGCAAAGGATTTTTTTTTCCACTTTCGAAATAAAAAGATAAAGACGTCCGTCACTTTGATATGTTCATCCGTTTGCTTTCCGCCTACTCTGCATTCGTTGATATCGCTAATTAATAGAGGAATTAAGGATAATTTACAGCAGGAATTAAAATATACGCACTTTGAATGCAAATGATCTGTGTTTTTAAAGTATTTTATACAAATGATGTTTGCCTCCTCAATCTCGAAACAAGTTTATCTTGAAACTTAACAGAAACCGTTTCTTCATTCTTTTCAAGTATTTCAGAGACATAAATAACCTCTGATCATTTCTCAAAATCACTGATCACTCTGTCATTTTAATATTTTAGATTTGAGAACATATCTATCTGTGGCGGTGAAACGCGATAAATGTACAGGCGGCAGCAAAGCACCGTCGTTGGCTTAGCCGGTATGAAGAAAAGGCGGCTAGGACAAGGCATCGAGAGTTAAGTACGTTTAGAAAAAATGGCAACAGGGGATGGAGATATAGATTCCTGTCACAACATTGTAGCGATTCTACGTTTCCTTAGCCGCTCTCCTGCGAAATCTCTCCATTCATTTCGCTTAAACTTCATTTTGGCTGTTTCGCTGACTGGCCCGACAATATTCGATTTTTTTTTCCAGTGAGACTTAAAGTGAAATAATCAGACGCAGGATCCATCCAATAAATGAAATAGCCGAATAAATCATCATGCGCTTGATTTCATGTCAATTATTGACTTTTTATATGTAAATATTCATAGGCAAGCTTGCAGAAATAAACGTCAAATGCAAATAGATGCTGTCATGCCGGGTACCATCCATTTGAAAGCTAGTCTTGACGCGAGATCTCCCATGAACTTTCACGTTTTCCGTGGAAATTTCTTCTCCCATTTTTCATATTTGCCAAACAGTTATGCAATTCAAGGATTCCAGGAATCTATTTGTGGAAAAAAATCACTGCAATACAATGAGAGCATAGAAAAGCTTGCGTTTTGTCGATATTTATTTGCAAGTAATTCAAAAAAGAACTTTATTGCCGACAGATTTTTTTAAAAAGTACATTAAAATGCCGTTTACTGTATACTCGCATGGCCTTCATTTCTTTATCGACCTCTTCACTACGTAATTATCTTTTACCGGTTGCTTATATCCTCCCACCTTTGTTGCGTGGTGGAACTAAAAGGGAAAGGGCTTAAATAACGAACGTTTGATGGGTGAGTGAAAAAGTTTTTCATGGTTTGCTCTAGATTAAAAGGACTTAGGGAGTGAAGTTCTAATCACCACCTGCATTACTATCGAAACACGTCTGAGAAACTTCGCAAACATATGCTGCAAAGGTATATTGTAGAGAATCTATTCGAAAATGCTCTCAGATTATAGAAAATGGAATATCAACTCGTCGTCAATAGCAAAATGTAACGGTTAACTTTCATAATCGGCACACGAGAGTATCATGGATCAAAGATTCTAAAGAATCGCCTTCATATCTGCAACGACTATCGTCTTATTGTCCCTCAAATTTTTCTCTTCTAAAGAGACTTCTATATTCCAATCAAGCAAGCGAAAAAATCTGTTTTGCAAATTAAACTGTTCGACTTGTTAAATCTACTGAACTTGCCGTATAAGAGAGCACATCATCATTGGTCATTAATCAGTTTTAGGTACTGGTTCGAAAGCATTTACTCAATTCTCTTACTTCATCAAAGTTTAAGCTTTCATATTTCAAATAACTTGAAATTAATTAGTTCTTTGTTCAGTTTTGAATAAAGACTTATGATTTGAAAATTTCATTGCAGAATCAAAGCTCTTTTCTCCTCCCCAATAGTTTTATCGGAAAAAAACGAAAAATCTCTGGTAGTTTCCTTTCCGAAATGATGCCTTGATCTGTACATCTCTATATGCTCCTGTTTTCTTTGCTTTATGCACTTCCTCATTGTTCGAATCCGATCTGCCCCTCAATTTGCTTGACGACCTCTTTGGAACGAATGAGTATAATATATCAAAACAATCCTTCGCTTATCAGCCATCAAGAAGCTTTAGCCCAGGGAAACGATTTTTGAGACGGAGGCACGTTCACTTATCACTCTGCTTCCAAAGCGTTTTCGAAGTCGTCACATCTCATAAATTTCGTAATACGTAAATTGTTTTAACATCTGCTGCATTGATGGAAGTCCACAAGTGAATTCGTTTACACGATGAAGGTGATGCTATCATTTTCTCGCGATGAAGGTGATGCCATCATTTTCTCGCGATGAGGGTGATGCTATCATTTCCTTTTTTTTCCTCAATTGCTTCCGAGCTTCTCCATCCATTTCTTCAAGACTAGAAATGTGAGGAAGTGCAGTCATGAAAGTGCATGCATATTGGTATGACTACAAAAGAGCTGGAACAGGAAGTGAATGACCTTTGTACTTTAGGAATAAACAGACCACGATACTTAAAAGTGGTACTTGAAGTGAAAAGACGTCATGCTCCTTGCATTCCCCAGCTTGCCAAACTTCACAGAAGAATAAGTATAGAAAAACGCTTTAGAAAATGAGTATTCTAAGTGACCCTTCGTTTTGGTGGTACATACGAAAGGAACTATTAATAACCAGTGGCTTAGTGACTGAGCGTTATTATAATTTTGCAAAGCTGTCACCAATCGAATCCGTGGAACTAAGCATAATCATCTATGAAGAGGTACGATTATCCATTCGCAACCTTCGTCGGCCGATCTCGTCCGCATTCCGCCCTCCTCCCCTCCTGTCCCCCCCCCCCCCCCAAAAAAAAATTGATCTACTTCGTGCACAGTGATTTGTCCACGTTTTCATTAACCTAATCTCTCGCATAAGTCTTGTACAAAGAATATGATAATGAACTGAGTAAAAGATCTGATGCCTAAATAATCAACGGCTGAAGAAAACTCATAAGAGGCCACATTTGCTGAAGATTCAGTGGGAAGTGCATCAAACAAGTTTTATCGCAAAGAAGTAATCAACTTTCGATGCCCTTCTACGTTCATAAATTTTTAAAGCAGGAATAGGTACCACCGAAGCTTTACTGAAGACTCATGAGCACTTCGGGTGAAGAGAAGTTCATTAGAAAATCGTTGAATTCACTAAAATTGCTCTTTGTTCCAACCTGCTGACATCTTAAAAGTTTGATGAGGTTATTTTTTTGATGGAAAGCATGAGAGCTTCAAGCAAGCAGATCTGAGTGTGCAAATTTGTTGTGAGAAGTAAATTTTCTCCTATACGTCAACGACAATCGCTTCACCTTAAATACATCAATTTTGTTGTTGTTCTGTCGTGTCCCCTGCTCAGAGTCATTTCTAGAATTCGTTATTTCAGCAACTAATATAAAAGTAACATCATCAAACGGATTTATTCCGAAAACATGAACAAATTTACGAGCATATCTCGAGTGATTGGCATGTTCATGTCCGTGTGTTTTCTCCGAACTGTTGTCGCCACATATAAGATCATGTCATTGGCAGAAATAACAAGGTACATAAACGCTGTTAAGTTGCCGATTATGGAATATAATCCAGAGAAGCAGAAGTTGAGCGACAGTTAAGGATAATATAGAAAAATGTGAAATGCGATTTCCGACAAAAAATGATTCTTTTGAATATTACTATAATCTTTGTTTGCATTCAGGTCGTCTTTTGAAGATCTAAAAATCGAATGTTTAAAATGTCGGCATTTTATAGACAATGTATTGATCATATCCGTTTAAATGTGTGAGAAGTGAAGACGGTCAATAATTAGCATAGCTTGTCCCCAAAGGTTCGTAAAGAAACGGTGGGAATGAACAACGCAAGCAATATTACTGCCAAAAATTGGGCCAACATTCGCGTTGTTTGTTGTCAACTGAGCTGCTGTTCGCTTTGTTTGCTTAGTTAGTTGTGAGCTGACGTGTTACGTTTCTGAACCGCTATTGAATTATTTCTTTTTCAACGGACGCCGATCCAGCCAAGATCATCGCTCGAGTCAACGATCCCGATCGCTGGGCTCCAATCGTCGACCGGCCTAGTTGTTGCGCCACTCAGAATATTGACGCTTCCGCTCATCAATGACCACCCTTTGCCTTTGACGGTGATCCAAGAATATGCACTTGATGTTGAGATGATTCTCTTAAAATATCAATGCCGGATTCTGCCATACAACGAATTGCGTGCATCGTTCCACTCTGTGAACCGCACTTCAGACTTACTGAATGAACTTTAATAACATATTCCAATAGTAAAATAAGACGAAGAAATTCACTTCATTATCTAAGGCACATAAAAGATGATAGGGTTAAAGCGCAATGAAGAAAACACATACATCATTATCGAAGATGTAAATAACATTATAATCCGACGGAAAAGAGTGCATGCTTGTCAAACACGCTATAACACGGCAATAACCACGAGCCTACAACACTACCGAGAACACACGCAAATAAGCAAAAGAATGAAGTTGCAACAACAGTCCAGATTACTCACTGTTTAACAGCTGTCAAAAATTGGTGATTCGTTTATGCAACCTTTCTGATGATGCCTGATAGTTCCCGCCCGCTTTTTCATAATGCTGTTGCCTTAGTCCAAGCTCGTTCATCCGCTAAATTAGATGTGCATAACGTTTATAATGTATTTATGTCAACTTGGTGTCTTTATACATCTTAAAGACCAAACGCTGACGGGCCCATTTTGTGCCATGTTGTTTCAGATGCAGATGCATTCGTTTCTTTGGGCATAATATATCTGAGTGGCCTGTCAGTAACATCAACCTTTGTTTGCCTTGATTTCATCTCACTTCTGCGAAACTAACTCTGCAGCTTTAATCAGCTCGTAATTTAATTATTCACTAGCGCGCAGCCGCGATAGACAAGTATGACATTGATCTATGAATAAATCTATGGTGGCATCCTCGAAGTATCCATGTCAATCATGTTATCTTTAGTAAGTCGAAAACCTCTCACTCTTCCAAATTGAGCATATCTGAAATTCGGTCCTGATCGAACCGACATTCGGTGTTGAAAAGCTTATTCTACAGATCAAAAATTTCTTCACTACACGGGTATTCCTCATCTGTAACACAAGAACTGGCTGAACCAGAGCTGTTCAATGCTTCTCGCGCTTGTCGCTGTCGCCGACGCAGCCCTTCTGACTTTCTTCTCTCTTTCTTCGTCGACCGTTAGGGATCAGCGTGATGGGAAAGCTAGCGGAAGTACGTTCTTGAAATTAGATCCTTGCGAAAGCCGAATGTTCACTGCTGCCATTCTATAAAGAACCACATGGATGAAAACCGACAAAGTATCCTACCATAACTTCGCTGACACATGTGCAAATATGTTTCAGGGCACGTTCTATTGAAAGCTGGTGAAGAGGAGCCGACTGATGCAACAAAATGAAACACTCATCTCAGTTGCATCTTTCATCATCGAATGAACGACAGCTACTGCCTCATGACCACTTCATGGAAATCGATAACAGTTATGTCGAACTGAGCAAACCACAATTTCTAGATGTGCATTCTGTGCTCTGGCAGCAATCGTTAAACCTAGTCCAGCTCAATGGCTCGCCAAAAGTGTAAATTCTCAAAAACATAACTTTTTATATTGTATATCAACCATAATGCCAAATGACATAACACATGAAGAAGCCCATTCGTAAAATAGAGTGCTTCAGAATCTTCTCTCTCGCCAGCCGTTCCTCATTCCATATATTCCCACCGTGCAGCGGATTTTCGGAATGGTGCTAGTCAACCTGTTCCGTCAGCGGATGATTAACCACACAGCGTTGCTGGAAACTCTAGCTCGGAAATTGTAGGTATCCCCATTCTATGTCTTTTTTTTTCAAACATCTGCGCAGACAAGCGTGTTTCTACACACCATTATTCAACGGTTCTCGCACCATGAGCTTCGTGCAGGTGGATGGTTGATGCTTAATGTGCATGCGGTTACTGCACATACTGAGACCAGTGGGTGAGAAAAGGGCGTTCGCTCTTGTTGTCTCTCGTTGTTGCGAACTTCTGTACCGTGAAATGAATGAGATACCGAGTAATACTACCGTGAACAGGAATTGCGAGCAGGTATGCAAGGCTTAGAGCACTAAATCTGTAGCGCTTGAGATTTTTTTTTAGCGAGGGAGCCATATAGCTAAATTAGAGTCGATGCAATGTGAGATTTATATCTCGCTTCTATTTTCAATTAGCCTTCTTGCTGACCACAAGATGGGAAGTCAGTTTCACGTCTTCAACATTCCGATCATTTGTATAAATCTCTCACAAAAGAATCTTTCTACTGTTCTTTCTTGCAGACGAATGGGCCAAAGTGTAACCAATTCCTTCGAGAAATATAAGCTACTTTCAGCCTACCTAATTTTGCCGGAAGCACCTCACTAAGCTAGAGGAGCAACTTAAAAGTTGTCAGTGGGGTCAAGCAGCCCTGAACATTTAATACGAGAAATTCATAATTCAAGCTTTGGTGGTTCATGATGCACCGAAGCTAAAAACTGCTAGACAAACGTGGTGAATATGGCGCACACGTTACGCAAGGCCTCTTTACTGGGCAGTTCGTGCAAGTACTGAAACTAGATTCTCCCTTGATACGACTTTCATTTGTCGATAACTTCTTGAAGCTTGTCGACTTAATGAGGAGGATGTAAAACCTCGTCCGTGGCTTGGTTTTAGGCTTGCTTTGGCTTGGAAATAAGTACAGTTGATGTGCACTGACTGGAGTGTCACGCATATTAGCACTGGTGGTGATATTCGTATCTGTAGGTCAGAACTGAGTTAATATTTGCCTATGCTTTGAGTTCAACAGCAGTCCTCGATGTCTTTTCTACTTCATTTTCACATGATCTGGAAAATCTGTGATTCGTATACACCGTTTCTGGTCAGCTATTCAGCGGAAGCCGCTTGTGGGCTACGTGGTATGCAGTTCTCAGGTTAATTTTACAAAGCTAATTCACGTGTCGGCACTTTTACAATTTTTGATTGAGTTTTCGCTATTTGTAATAGGGAGAAGAGAGACTACAATATGGGCGAATGGACAAGCAAACTTCGATCTTAAACTTTGTAGTCAGAGTGTGAATAGGTTCTTTGCAATTTACCATCTGCCTAATTAACTTTCTTCCTCAAAATTCCTTCGCAATTAAATTTTCATTTGTAATTTAAATTTTCATAATTTGCCTCACCACTAATCAATTCCTTGTTACAATTAAATTTCGCTACACTTACTTCCGATATGATATTTATCGTTACATATATTTAAACGTCACAAGCATAATTGCGCGCAAACGCAAACTATTCCACAGTGCTATATTGCAAACAAAAAATATTGCGAAAAACGCAAAAGGAGACAATTATTGCATTCATTTGCCTTCGAACGGAATGTTTCCCACATTGACGTATAATTCAAAAAATGCAAATGGCATTTTTTGTGGCATAAATGAATTCTTTCGTGAAATATTAGAAACTCTCGATACGCTGAGTACACCTATCAAATTACGTGGCACATGCTCGTTCGCTGCTTCATTAAGGCATAAAAATGTGCTGCTTTGCTCCCTTCAACTGTGGACAGTGTTTGGACGATCGAGTGTGAAGACGTTATGTTATGTGCACGGTGTAGGTAGATGATGACTGCACATTACAGGTTCAGTAGGTGCATAACTGCACCGACACGGAGAATGCCAATGGTGAACAGTCCTCCAGTGGAGCTGCTAATACGATTGCATTGATTCCGTTTCTCATGCTCAGCGGCCCAATTTCGTTTTCGTGTTCATAACAGCAGCCTATTCAAACGCTGATCTTGCTATTGATGCTAGTGCTGAAAAGCTCCGTTTAACCAGAAAGGTGCATTTTATGGAGGCATCATGCTGCTGTTGCTGTTTAACTTGCCAATAGAACAAACTATTTCCGTAGTTACGGACCATAAACTACGTTCATGCTGTCTGCATGGGCTAAATGAAAGAAAGAATCTTCTGTAACATGTCTGCGAAAATTGTACACTGATTTTTAGCCAGTGCGACTGTTTGCATGTTCTGGATTCTGAATTTCAGTTGTTCGATGGAGAGACAGACGTGAAATAAAAATTTGGCGTGCGCAAAATACACTTGAATTTTTAACATATTTCCATGATTACAATAAACTTCGAAAGCGATGAACTACATAAAAATTAAGCGTCTGATGTTAAACTAAAATCTACACTGCCAAATTCTATATAAGGGACAGCTCCCTCTTGGTTTGTCTTGTCGAACAAATCTCCTTGAGGACCTGTACCCTAACTTGAGTGCGGTCGGCTAAACTGCGAGACGATACAGAAATGAGGGCAAACAGTTTACTAAACTTATATATTAAATTGGCAAACAACTATAGCGCCAATCATCATCGACAGTTAGAGCCTGCGAATTCCAAGCAGCCGCCGACCTCGTTACGCACCTCAACGTCAGGGCGCAGACCCATTCAGCTCCGCCTTGCGCTCACTCTAGCAGCTGGGATGATCATATGGACATAAGCGCGTCACCCTCTCTTATAGCCGACTGCGTCTCGGCCTAGCTTCACAACACGTGCTGAGCTGTGGTTTGATCTGCCTGTATGTTTTTTACCTTCTCTGACTTCTCCTGCGTGACGCACTGTTCACGCTTGATCCCTGGTCGACAGGTCTACCCCTCACATTTGTAGCTCTAGCTTTAGTATTCATTGAGATGAAACCGTTAGCCAGGCAAATGGATAGAAATACTCATGAGGAGAAGCATAGATCTAATGTCTTTATATTAAGCTTTTGTAAATGAAGTTCATAGAAAGTGATGGCAACTGAAAGAACTTTTTGAAAGATGCTTTTTATCGGCAACTGCGCTTCTAACAACGTATATCAGCGAATCGTGAACTGTGGTCAGGAGGTGGTGTATAAGATATATGGAACATGAAAAGTAAAAATTAAATTTATGGAAGCCCTTCATTATCTCATTTACTAAGAACACCTCTCGCTTTAGCACCGAAAGACTTTTCTATCTTTTTCTCGTTCCGTTTAGAACACACATTTTGGAACATACTATAACTTCTGAGAAAAAACAATAAAATATGAGAAAAAACGATGAAAAAGAAGAGAGTGGATGGTGTAATTTATTAAAAGTCGTCTCCACATGCGTCACAGTTAGCATGGGTTTTTAAGTTGGCTGGATGCACTTTGATTGTTAAGAACTAACCGGCTCAATTGGCATAACTACGGTGAAAATTTGAAACTGAGGCGGGACAGGGAAGGGTGGAAGGGGAAGGAGATGTATCCGACGCCCTGTTTTCCTATGCGTGTGCATAGAAGAAAAGCCAACGAATATTCTCATCCATTGTATTCTCTTCTGCAGCGGATATAAATTCTTACTCAAATGTATTCACAAAAATAGATTAGCCTGTTCAACAATTAGACATTGCCATCGAATCGGTACCACCAAAATTCATTCCAATATTTAATGTATTTGTCGGTGGCTCCACTATTCACTTATTGCAGTTGGACTCCCAGATGCAGCAAATTTCCACTGTGATAATCCGCGGTCGCCGCTTAACGAACGGGATAGATTTTTTGTAGCAGCCAATAACGTTTGAATTTCCTAGATGAATGAACGAAGAAATGATCACAAACATCAAATAATCCCAACTACTTATATGCGTAATCAACGAAAGGTTAGTTGGAAAGTTGTTGCCAAAGCTATTTTTGTATTTAGAAAAGAAGGATGCCAATAAAGAATGATAAAGCCGTAGGAGTCATCCATTATCAGATAATTGGACGCATTGATTGCAAACACCGGGAGATAGTTAGGGTGTTTAAAGATATATAGGTTTCAGGAGCTGGTTAATTTCGATGTTATAGACAAATCTCATGCTTTATCATCTGTAAAAAAATCGCCCGATGAAGAGTGTCGAAATTGTTGTTTACGAATAGAAAATCGTCTTGTACTCGAAGTTCATACGCGACGAGGTCTAAAAAAAGTTGCTATTAACATTTTGCACTATTCTGTCGAATACGAAGTTTTTACTTCGATAGTGATTCTTAATTACTCGCAAAGGACTTCAGTGACGAGATGAGGCACGTCAAATTAGCAAGGGTATGTATAGAATGGAATTGACAGTCTTGCCACCCAGTTTCAATTATCATCTATTAGTGATTTATAGGAGAATCGCAGAAATGCCTCAAAAATCAGCACCATCAAATGTCGAAGATTCTTAGCAATTACTGATTTCGTCAGTGTTTTTCCATCATTTGATACATAATTTTAGATGAATTTTTTGCCAATAATTGCGCCGAAGCGTTAGTGCATTGTTTCGAATAGTTTTCTTGCTTTACTTCTTAGAGAGGTAATTTTCAGTGCGACACAGATACTAGCGACTTCTAAAAATTACGATGACTGGCTCTTTTGATTACATTCAATTTTAGCAGTTTGCTTCAGAGGTGGTTGAAAGCGTGCTAAAATTAAATCGACCAAGCAGTTTTTCGCAATTAGTCAAATGTTAGAGGGTTTTGAAAATACCATGAAGTCATAATGGGTGGTTTCCTCTTTCGCCTCATCCGCTGCCTTCTTCCGCCTTCCAAAAATTGATGGGCATGACGTTGAGTGATCCAGATGCTACATTCAGGAGTCAGTATTCCAACTGAGGTTTCCTAAAATACTACTGGTTCCGCTTTGAATGAGGATATGATCTTCAGTAAAACAACTGCAGTTTGGGAGCGCAAATTTTAAAGTTCAGCTTGGGTTTAGTATTTATACGCTGAAGTAGCGGCCGAAGACGATCCTGGTCCTCAGCTTCACCTGTCCGTCGAACTAGTTTGCAGCTACATTAATTTATCGTCATTTTCACTCTTATCGGCAGAACATTTTTATTTCCTAGCGATACCATGGAGTGCTCATCGTTGTGCGGCATCTTTCGATTCTTAGATGCTTCTTTGACCCTTTTAAGTTCTAATCGTGGAGGAATGGAAGGGGGACGTATTCTACAATCATGCAGTTGAATAAACTACGTTTCTCGAATGAATCAAACGCTCTTCACGAAATACTCTGTCCATCTCTGGCACGTTTCCACACAGTTCTTTATATTTGCTCATTTATTTACTCCTAATATACGACTGCTGCATTTAATTGATAGATGAGAAATAAATTGCGGGTGCACATAACTCCGATGTATTTTTATATCTTACCGACGTCATTTCTCGCAGTCGTTTAGCTTTCACATCTTAAACCTTCAAAGTTGCTGATATCAACTTGAAGTGATGATCGAATTAAGTAAGGATATTACACCAAATTCAGCGATTCCGTTTACATCTTCGTTCATTCGGAACTTTGGAGTACGCATTCACTTTTGTATCACGTTATATCCGCTCGATGCTGAGAACTGCATCGAGCGGATTGCTCGATATTCTCACACTACCACTTTGCTAACTCTTGCAATACCGGAATTATCACACTCATATGTTTCAATAGTGCCAGGCATTTGAGTAAATATTTGCTATTAAAGGTAAGTCAGGGTGTGACTGATGATATTTTGTAGGTTGTATAAATTTCTTCAAAAATTAACAACAACGTATTGCACTTATCACTGCAAATATAAATCCCATGTTTTTGAGATGCGATGGCCGAGTCTAATTTAAGGAGTGTTGGCGAGAACTTTCAGTTGTGTAACATAAACCGTTTGATATTCTAGAAGATTTGTGATCACAATGAAGTGAGCGTAATTCATTCATAAATTATCGCTGTTTATCGTATATGTTAAAAATATGAAGTGATAAGAGGCAAATAAAAGCCAACAATGACCATGTCTGCTCGAAACACGCAAAGAAAGTTCTTTGGATATTTGAGAAATCAAAGTGGCGAAATCTAATTCATCGAAATGGCTACGTTGACTGCGACTGCTATTTTTTCCTAGTGGAGCACTGATCAGGGTATCTGGATATTTGTGGCTGTTAAAGTAGAAAACTACAATAGTACGCGTCACTTAGATAGTTTAGATGCAAGCAACACGCATAAGGCAAGAAATATGTATCTTTTTGGACGAAGGAAAAAGTTGTATCCGATGAATACATTTTTAAACACGAGTAATAACAGATGAGGTTCAAGTGACTTAATGGTTAATTCAACAATAGCAGAAAAAGTTGTGCTTTATTTCGCATTTACTCCCAAAGAAACCCATTGATTAAGTCAGAAAATTTCCAAAGCCGGTAGGTCTATTTTCGATAATCTCGCACGGTACATGCGGACAGCTATCGATTTTGGTTATTACCACTAAATTACATTTCTTATTTCACAAATCGTCTAATCCAAATGTTTACAAATCAAAGTTCACTACGATAAGGTTTCTATCAGTAATTAAATAGATTTGCAACGACAGTAATTAATAATTAAGGCTTATATCATAGTTAGATGATTTCACTGGCTTTCGTTTAAAAAAGTATAAAGTTCATTCAATTGTTTTATCGACATTAGCGGAAGATATTCAATGCAAGTTATTTCTCCGTCACGAGGTCTTATTTACCGGTGTTATAAGTGCGTCTTTCAATGAAAAAGGCACCTATAATATAAAGAATAATTGATGATGGAGTGTTGGCGTGTGTTTAATCCTTTCCGTGTGGTCTAATAAAGGAGCTTTCTTTAGGGCGATTAATACGTTTTCATTCACTGAGGCGATTAAGCCGGCTAATTTTATTCTTGAGTTTATTCCTAAGTTTATTCCACATCATTAAGACCAACTACAGTTATTTACACGGAGTTACCTAAATTTCTTCCTGTCCAATGTACTTTCTCCAAAATGAATGAATGGAAACCGTATTCTACTGTTAATGTTCACATATCCAGTACGTTCACAGATGTTATATCATTAAATTAAGCAAATCTCTAGTTGAATGCTGCTTTTTAATTCCAGTTATCTTCATTTGTACAGCCTATTCAGCTACAACAAATTATTGGTACATTTGGTTGCTGTTGCGCATGTTTTCATGAACATCGCTTTCCGCTAACAGTCATCATTCCTCATAAGATTCGTTCAGATTTTATGGCTCAAAACTTGTAGTTAGATAGGTTGTCCTCCCTCCTCTTTAGATTATTTGCTGCATCTATAACAGTGTGAGAAACCTAAATCAGCTGGATGATGCTGTCACTAGTCAGTTGTATGCTTATGTTACCAAAATACAGGTGTATGCGATATTCCTATTATTAGATCACAAATTTGCACATTAAAAATTGAAGATTTTACAATGAAATTCTCATCACAACTGAAGTTTTCATCAGTTCTTATCAGAAATTTTTCCGTAGCATTTGCCACGAAAACGTATAGCAGATGCCGCGACGGCAACCTTTTCCTCCATAAAAATGTTACACGTTTTTGGTGACTGTGAGGCATAAGCATATCTCAAGTTGATGAATATCGCAGTAATCTCAATCTGGAAGCAACTCTTTGTAGCAGAGCCATTCCTCCTCTCTCAATAGACACTTATTGATCATCTCTATTTTCTTGGAAAAATACAAAAACTGATACGCTATAGCATATTCCAACCTAGGAATTCTACGAAGCATGAAGTTTTAAAGTGTTCGTGAGTTTTGCACTTGACCGTACGAAAAAATTCATGCGTTGCGATGAAGATCAAGCACATATGTCTATAGAGCAAATCAGATTGTCTGTATTTGGATCATCCTAAACTAACAGTCTAAAAACCTCTAATTCGGATATTTGTTGCCATTTAGTACAGAATTTAATAAATCGTTAATCCCTAATCCCATCGTTAATCGTTAATTCATCAATTCTCTGATGTCATCGACAAGAGCAATGGCGTGATTTGAAAGCATAATGAAGCTTGCCTCACTCCTTCTGAATGAATGTTTTGCTATCATAAATTCAATGCTAGCTATTCAGAAACGGAAAACACAACTCAATAATCATCATGCTATCACGTTGTAATAGCTTTTGTGCTAGAAGTTTTTGCCGTGCTGAGTGCTATAGTCGAGCAACTTTTCTACAGTATTTATGATTTCACATTTAGATACTTGGGAAAGGGTCATGGTCAAGCTTTCTTAACTAGAAACATATTTTAAAGTTTGAGAGTGAAATTTGTTCTGTTGGGCAATTTGAAACAAAAAAAAAATCCTTCTATACTAGAATCCGATAACGATCATACAAAAAAATTAAAAGTTCATTTTTCTAATGTTTAGAACGAAAATAGATGCTGTCTATTACAGAATTTGTAGCATTGCTATATGAATCGTATTTCGAGATTTTTTGCTGAGTGCATTAACACTCCAATGATGTTAAGAAACGAAGCCTAATCGATTCATTTTGTCTTATTGCGCACTTTTCTTTTGAATGAGAAACTGAAATGATATTCAAACTCCACAGAATTTCGATATCGGTTTGGTCTCATTATGTACAACAGACTGCGGAAATATTTGCATTTCTCATTTTGATCACTATTTGTTGCATTAAAAAATTGCCTCAGTTGATTTTATTTCTTCGAGAAAGGGCGTTTTTAGCTTTAATTAAATTGGCGCATTTCATACTTTTCGCTCTAAAAGGCAAACTTAATAGTCATACTTACACAAACAACCCAATATTATATAGGTTTAATCGCCACCTTCAATGGCGATGTTCGCAGAAGACGCATCGACGTCGTATTTATTCACAGCAGTTGGTTATGTTATCATCGGTGCCGTATTAGTTATGATTAATGCGCCGGTAGTCTATGCGCTCATTCAGAATTTTGATTTGAGGATTCGTTATGGAATCCTCCTTGCATTATTTCTACTTGCATCGCTTGCAGGTTCATTTTTATATATTTACTTTTCAAATGTTTCTCAACAAAGTTCTATTCCGGTCTACGCTGCATTTAACTACTCCTAGAACTCATAGGCCGCTGAAAACTAAATCAATCCTCAAATCGATAGTTTAAGTTTTTATTGCAGCAAAAAAATGACAAAAATTTGCGAAGCCTGATTGTAAATAAAGATCTTACAAGGCCTCACATTTAAACCGCACTAAACTAATTCAACTCTCTAATAATCATTAAACCACAACGACGCAAAAAAAGTCGCCAAAGATAATTTGTTGCCTCATGCATATTTGAGTTGAGCAATTGGACGGATATTACTGATTTTTCTCTATTTCATCTTTTTACTGTAGAGTTACTGCTGATTACGAATACACCTTATAGGAACATCAAAATATGCCAAAATAGGTGCCGAATTATTTTCCTCTTTCACTTCTCTTGTTGGAATTCCAAATTTAAACGATTTTTAAAGCGGTTTTGAGAAAATTCCAGGAGCACTTAAAGACTGTATCCTCATGAGCATCATTAATAACGTGCCTAATTCCCTTGAAAAGACATATCTCGCTAAGAATCCCACTGCACTCCACCATGTACAATGTATTTGGGCATATGCTTTATTCCTTGTCAGTTCTCCTCCCTCTACTCCTCTTTCTTGCCTCAGTTTCCTTTAATGAAAGAGGAGAGGAGTCCATAAGGTGTTAGCCATCTGCGACATGTTTTTTTAAGGAATTTGTGGCTTTGGAAAGGGCATATATCGTTTAGTGATAACAACAACAGACCACGCTCATGGTTCGTCGAAAATACACGCATTGTATTGTTTGTTGAATGTGAGTATATTTATGCCAATTAAATTCATCTTATATGAAGCATGTCATTGTAGATGAATATTTGAAAAATCTTCGGCAGTTCGTCGATTTTTTTTTCAGTGTTGAGATTGTTTTTGTATGCTATGCATTCGTCTGCTCACGCTCCGTGATATCTTCGCATTAGCTCCTATGTTCAGTTGGCACCAACTTCCTCTGCAAAGCTACTTCATATATCATTAATAAAGAGCTCGAAGAAAGAAGGCAACTCTTCGCACATTGAAAGCATTGATCGTAAAACTTCACGAAAATTCAATCAAACATCTGCGATACCAGCCATTCATAGCCTCTCATTCATAGCCTCACTGGGCCGAACAACAAGTTTACTGTGTTTGAGAATTTATGGACCTAACAATGAAGGACGCTCTTAGCATGACATTAATAATCAATTCACTGAGAAACAGATTTACTTCTAAGAAGCAACTGTCGACCTTCGTGATGCACCTCATCGAGAAATCACGGGCATGCATTCGTAAGTGCGAAATACATTTTTTTGCTCATTGAATAATTGATTACATGCACACATCCGTAAACGTAAATTGCAAGCTGCAAAAATCTGTTCAACAAAAGAAACATCGGAATACTACTATATTATTCATATTAAAAGTCATCGTGTATTTTGCAGCCAATCATCCTTCTAGATTTATACGCATTCACAGCGATCGCTGTTTTGTTATTTGCGACCAGTACTGATCGGCTAATTGCGGTATTTGCTCCGCTGAAATATTTTCTCAATGAGCGAAAGTATATTGTTTATCAACTCGTAATCGCCTTTTCCTTTTCCTCTATGGTTTCACTGCTCGTTTTATTGATATCTTTTTGCAACGCTAAGGAAAGAGTCAATATTGAATGCAGGTATTTCTCTATATTCAGTTTTAATGTTTCCATATAACAGTTTGTCTAAGAAATACAATGAATTTAATTACTTTTACTAGCGGGCATATTTCTCCGAGTATATTTATATAATTTTGTGAGCATTTATATCACAGAAATATTGTCCTTCTTGTATGCACCATTCAAGTTATAGCATCAAGTAGAAAACAAAACTCACTCTTTTAGTAAAAACCAGTGGAAAACATTTATGCGCTGTCATCTGTTGCAACATCCAGCTTTAGCGAACTGTACCAAAATGTTCAGCGTGACTGCCTCGAAATTTAAAACACTTCAAGAGCGCTAATTAAATGCGTTTTTCTCCTGCCCTAATATTTCTTCCCAATACATACTCGCTAACTGAACTCCGCAAGTCGGCTTATATTTTTTTTACTCATAAGCGTATTTGCAATGGCAAGTTTGCAAGTGCGTAAATGTTTAAACGTTTCAGAACAAAGTGAGTTCCAATCCCTCTCTTATATCATCGTGTTCATTGGCTACTGATGAGAATCAACGGTGCTCAATTAACTCTTAATTATTGCTGATATATACTTAAAAGCCTTCACTTAGATGAAAATTCTCATAGTTTTTTCAACACTAATGACCTTATCGAGTATCTATGAGAAATTTTCCCCAATTGTGTAATCAATAATTTGTTTTCTGGAAACATTTCAGGCAAGCAGATTATCTACCAGGAAATACACGCACGGCATTAACTTGCCTCAGAGGTGCATTATCGGCGTTAAGCATCTTTGTTATGATGATAGTCTTGATGAAACTGAAATGGCGAGCTGCTAAAGTGACGGCAATTAACCGCGATCGAAATCTTATTCATTTTACTAAAACGCAACAGAGATTCACAAATCTTATGCTTACTTCATGTGCCATCACCTTCAGTATGTGCCTCACAATTTTTCTTTCTTTCATTACTTCAATAAAAACATCTATATGTGACTGAATTATACCGATACTATTTTCATTCACTTCTCATCAGTATACCAAAAAAATTCCATTTCTCCTTCAATGTATTTGAACGTCGAATACATTAATGTCGAAAAATATGTATATGCGGAAATTGTTTTGATTCTTTCTTTTCAATTCGTTTGTTTTCTTCCCTCCACCTTTTAGAATAACACTGTTTAAAGCTTAAAATTACAGTTTTTACTAATATGATTTCAACTTTTATATTACTGAGAATGTGCCTTTGCCCGTCTGTAGTTATAGTTGGCCATTCGCTAAGCGAGAATCGGGAATATTGTTGGACGGCATAAGTATGAAGAGGGTAGCTCAAATAACTTTTCACGTTGAGGCATTGATATTTAAAAACATCATAGATACATATCAAGAACATTGGACTACTTTTGTAGTTGACGACTTATAAGCAAGTGTGAAAAAAACATTCGTCTTTGCTCCCTGTCAGGATAGGCGATTTTATGCTCCACCAACCTGGTCGAATAGTTTCGTTGACACTACATCGCTTGTACCTAGAAGATAAAACAGCATAATTCGGGCGGAGCTGAAACTTATTGGTCGACATCTTTTGCCTACTTTTTATCAACTACTCTGATCCTTACTGTTTGCACAATAGAACCATACTGATGCAGAATGCAATTAGCCAGCCCTAAATCACACACGAAGCTTTGTGCAAATGTTATAGTCTATGGCAACTATCACTCGACGGATTGCCTCGAGAATTGATAAACGTATTCATGACAAAGAATCGCATCCATACTAAGTCTGAATTTTTAGTTTTTTGAGGCTTAAGCTTTGAGTAAGCAAACAAATAGTGCACATATGCGCATACCTACACCCTCACTAAGGCACAGGTGGTTAATTATGCATACATAAATATGCTTACTTGCATGCATGCATATATGCACAAGTATACCCCCTCGCCGTCTCACACGTAGCAAAAAGAGGGATGGGGTGGGATAGGGGGGTGTCAGTTTCTGTGAAGAAGAAAAGAAGGACTCAAATTCCTGCGGAATCTTTTAGCGTAAGAAATCTTAGCGAAGCTTTTATAGACGAACATTTCTTTTTAGCGCCATCAATATGATCTTTTCTCATATAGAGCTTTTTTTGCTGCATATTTGATTGCTTCTTTGACGCATATCCTCAGAGCGCTCATCGATCGGTTTTTCCTTTTACTTTTGATTCATACTCTTCAGTTCTCGACGTGATACCGAATCTTATATCGGCATACGCTCATCTTTGTCGTCTACAACATGTCGATGATTATACCACTTATACACGCTTCATAACATATATAAACGCTGTAAATCTTGTTCTCACAATGGCAATTAGGCAAAAGGATATTCGCGATGAGGTTAAAACAACGATCGCTGCGTGTATCACATGCAAATCCTATCGATGTTCCACCACAAGAGAAGTTTCACCTTCAACAGTCGTCGGTCAACATCGCCTCACAACTATTTCATAAATTTAGCACTATTTGTGAATCGACAGTATACAGTTTTTCGTGTAACTTCGTGCTCATTTGTCTCGTTTTCTTAAAAATCCGGCTTGCGCACTTCAGAAAAATATTCCTTTTTATAGTGCAGTTGTGTGGTGATGAGCGATCATGCTGCTGCTCTACTTAGCACAGACCCACCTCAGTGATATGTGCCCTATTATATTTCGATCTTCTTCTGCTTCTATATCTGCGTGTTTTAAACACACCAGCCGTTGTGCACATATGTTCATTTATATTTATGGTTTTTAAACCATGACAGCCTTAAACGCCTGAGAAGTGCGTTCATTAAACCTCCTCCCGCTTGTCTCGGAGGCTCTGCTCGTCCGCACGACAGGAACACAATAAATGACGATCAGGGTTCCAGCAGAAAGGATCGACAGCTATGAATGGATAGTGCGGATCGCCAGCAACGATCAACAGCGAAGAGATTCGAACCATACTCGACGATCGGTGGCAACGACAACAGGAGACCCTCGTAGCAGTCTTGGAGTTGGCTGATCGGCAGCGGGAGACACTAGTGGAACGAGCGGAGCTATTGCTAACGGCTGTCAGACCTTCTGCTCTTCCTGCATCGACTGTTAAGTTTATTACAAACTCGCTATCGGAGTTCGCATACGATCTAGACGCGGCGGCAGTTCCACGTATGATTCAACAAATACAAAAGACGTCATTTTCATGGATGAGACGATGCTCGATGACTTGCGAGGGTCCGCCTCATCGTCTTAAAGGTGAACGCATTATTTACGTCTGATTCACCGATCATATTCTGCTAAGAGAGCTTCCGAAGTCTCCCCCAAAGAAACTGTCAAAGCTTTGAAAGAAATGTTCGGCAAAACACGTAGGTTTTGCCCGTCGCCGCCTCTACCTCAGAACTTAATGCATTGTCGAATGTCTCACCGACTATATGGGGGATGTTAATTGACGTTAGGAGATGACTGAATCCAACACCATCATACTAGAACAGATGAAATGCCTAGTGTGGATCTACTGCCTCCATACGCCAGAAGATGCTGGCATTCGCGCTCCTTCTGTACGCAAAGTTGAGGACAACCCAGAGGCCCACTTAAAGAGCTCACTACCGAGATCTAGCAGATCTTGAGCACGAGACAAGATGTCAAGCAACTGAGCAGCCCTTCGCCACCACACCATCAGAAACCAATGCAGTCAGCACCAAGAAGAACTGCATGCAGAATCCGCCCTCAGCATACTTCCGTTGTGGCAGACTACACTAGACTGCTACTTCATCTACACAACGTGCTATGGCTGTGCACTCAATCCGGCTGCTGGCTTGAAGTTATACGTGATTCTCCACTTTGGCGCTATTACGACCGTCGAATCGAGATACCTGATAACAGCAAAGGGTTGTCTGCTGATCACCGGTCGGACCGTAATTCCGAAGTCACTACAACGTATTACGCTGTCTAATGCTGCCTTCGCTTCACAAGGATCATCCAGAACAAACGTGGACGAAGATGCTAGGTCAGATTTATTATGTTTATTGGCCATAACTCGATGCGGACACTGAACAACTTGTCCAAAACAGCTGCGAAGAACCCAGCGAAGGAAGAACTCAACTGCTCTTCAAAATCTGCTGGTGCATGCTCATTTCGTAGGACCCACTGACGTAATTTTTTATTTCGATATCGTAGATGCATGCTCCAAATGACCCGGAATCATCCAAATGAACTCAGTTGCTATGCCCGTAATTAGAAATGCATGGAAAGAGATTTTCTCTCATTTCACCCGCAGACCATTCTTACGGACAACTACGTGCAGTTTATGTTGACATTATTCGGTCACTTCTGCCGAGCTGGCGGGATGACGCATGTGCGCTTCCCACCATTCCACCCGCAAAGTACTTATCAAACTGAAGGGGGAGGGGTCGACAGTCAACACACCACAAACCTTTCTAATGGTATACCGTTCGACACCCTGCTCATCTGGACTGGATCACCTGTCATCTGCAGAAAGCTTCATGAAGGGGGGGATAGACGTATACCGTTCTCAACTTATGATGTCACAGACCGACAACGTCGTAAGACTACGCGATACAAAAATGGAACAGCCGTTCAGTTGTCACGATTGTGTTCTCTCCGCCACTTCAAGATCGGTGATGCCATCTGAGCCGAAGATTATAGGGACCTAAAAGCACCTGGACGGTGAGCGCTGTCTTACACAAAGTCGACAACGCAATCTGTATGTTGCGGAAACCTTTGGACAGGTTACATCAGGTGATCGCATACGGAGACACCGACTCTGAGTCAATTTCTGGACTTATTCGACTTGCCGCTATTCAACTCTGACGTCAGTGCCGCAAATATATTATCCGAAGCTTCAACGCCGACGACCTACCTTCAACGCTCAGCACGTACTTGTGGCATCTCCACTCGCCTTCACGTAGACCCCACGAAAGCGACGTATCCTTCGTAACTCAAAAGTTGAGGTGTCCTGATGAACGGTATCGCTGCGACTCTATTTTATCCGTTTTGCGCAAATCGGCGTCAGTGATATATGCTCCCCCCCCCCCCCCCCCCGTCACACTTCGATGTTTCTCTGCTTGCATAACTGCGTGTTTCAGACCCGTGACCACCGTTCACCTGCTCTCATATTGATGGTTTTTAACCGATGTGATGTTTACTTACTCAGTATGGATGTTCAGTAAACTTCGCTTTCCCCTTGACTCGACTCTTCTCGTCCACAGGTCAGCAACGAAACAAATTGCTAACAAGTGACGGTGCAAGCATATCTACCTTCATAAATAAGTGACGTAGTGTTTAGCTGAAATAGTGCTTTGTCGCAAAAGTGGTCAGCTATGTTCATTTTGCTATAGCAACAATTCAACGGATAAAAGACATTCATGTGCGTATAAATTTTTTCAAGCGCATTGTGATTACACTAATTTTTCCTCTTATTTATTAAATGAGGACATCATTTTTAGAATATTTTAAGTAAACGAGTAAATCTTTCAGTTTTTTTTTCACATTTTCTATGTGTGAAAGTTTGTCGTTGGGATCGAACGAGGAGCACAGTTTCCAATGTGCCAACACTAGGCGGATGCAGACATTTTTCACAACACCCAAGGGAAGGTGTAAGTTTAGGTTATATTTTTAGTTTATGCGATTATTGAGATCATAAATGGGAAATCATCCTCTCTTGGCGACATCGACAGAGGCCCTTGACTTGCCCACCTTTCAAAGAATATGTTTCGATCGAAAAAAGCTACTCGAGGGGACAACTTTTCGGATGCACGGTTCTTGATTTAACGACTCGCTGTCGCGTTCCACCTGTTCTTTATAACGCTTATACTAGTATGATGAAACAAAACACAACGAAATGCTCGTCGTAATCACGAAAATAAATTGCCCTTTTTGTTTGTACTCAGTTCATTCGTTTGAAAATAACTATGTGAAATCTGAATTCTAAGTAAGTAAGGTTACCGTTATTTTTCATAATTTTTTTATGAAATGATATTTCATTTGCGAAGGAAAATTTATTGCAAAGAATAGCGGAAGAATATCATACATTGTATTTCGCGGATGGAAACCACATAACTTTATGGGCACTAAAATACTGTCGACAACAAATTTCAATTCAACGCAGTTCTATTGTTCGGATTTATTTTAAACAGTTCTATAAATCAATGATCATAAATTTAAACATTGCAACAGTAAACGAATGTACAATGACAAACTAGTAGGAAATTATATACTAGTAAAAAGACGTTGTGAGCCCTAGAGAGTGTTCCTTATAATCGCCGACTTCTAGTCTTCTCGTCGAGGCTAACAGATGTGCTTCAACATGTCGTACATTTTCTTTCTGCAGCTAATTTTCCCTTAGCTACAATTAGGCAATGCAACGCTTCTGAGGATAAAAGCTTACAGTGGTCAATATATTTTTGGCTTTCACTGATCACGTCAATGACCATTTTCTTCCGATCATGAAAAACTCGCGGTATATTTGCAGTGAATCTGTTAGACCGTTTTCTTTTTTTTTTTTGATTCTGCTAGATTCCACTTATTGAAAATTAAAGTCTGCAGTGAACAATCTCATTTGATTCACTGCTGAAGAATCAAATTACAATATACAATTGCGCAAATATGTAAAGATACTTATATTCTTTTCAAATGTTTTCTTTCTCTAATTGTTCCCTTAAATAAACCAATAAGGTATAAAACAAAAACAAAGCCGACAAAAGCACATATACACTCCGGCCGTAATGGGGAGCAACTGCTTCTCTAGTCGCTGTTAGCTTGTGCGGAATTCCATATCATACCAGCTACGGGTGAAGTGCCCTTTGCTTCTGCTACATTAAGAGGTGTGAAACAACTGGCATGAGGCATTAAGCTATATTCAGATGAAACGATCAGAATAACTCTGACAATGCCCTGACAAAAAGACAAGGCAACTTCAGATTCTCAGAACATAATAACCTTATTTATTTGCAGAATGCAAAGATGCAAAAACTATCACCGTTATTATGCAAAATGACGTTACTGATGGCCATTTGTTAAGCAAATACAAAGAATTTCTGATCGTTGAATAAATTTTTATCAAAAATATCTTCGAATTTTTCCGCTTATCTCATTCGCTGCATTGACATTTTTGCAGTGAAACTGAATATTTAGCTGAATCATGAACGTCGGCAATATAAACCATTAATAGTTTCAATCAGCTTGTAAAATAATCCTCACTAAATGGATATTTCCAGAAAGAAACTACATTATACCGTTTGAAGCAAATCAATCACCCTTAGAAATAAAAGTGAGAATTTCATCTTCGCAGAACGATTAGTCGAGTAGTCCGAATTCAAAATAAAAATCATTGCCGTGACTAGAGAAAGAAACAGTTTCTGAAGCGATCACAAAGGCATACTTTCAACGAGATCACCCAACTTCAATTTATTCCTATCGACCATTAAAGTGTAGTCGGATTTCGATATTCCTACAGAGCGATTTTTGACGTTTCTTAGCTGAATTTCAACCATTTGCAGATCGGCCAAAATTTGAGCGTCCCTTTCACGCATACATTTCTGCAATTGAACCATATCATCGTTTACAAAACGCATTATTCACTGAAATATGCACTATTCAATCGGTAACCTAACAAATATTTCATTAGTGCATAAATTAATAGTTAAAAGAAGCATTCCTACTACAGATATTCAACAAAAAATTTGCTCCATATTTTTGGATGAATGACTTCATTCATGTCGTCTTTCTACGATTATGAATGCGGTATCCGAATTAGGCATTCGCTTTGTTGGGCATGAGGTTCAAAAGACAAAGGGCCTCTGTTTTACGCAAAATTTCGAAAAAGGTAGAAGTGAGAATTCCCTTGATAGATGATATTTTCATTCAAACAATGATAACATATTCAATGAAAAAATTCCCAGAATTGAGGTGATTTCTTAGAAACGCCGTTTAGATTCTATCATTCGAATAGAGCGCATCTCCTCATAGAAATTTAGTCTTTGTGCATTTTTGAGGATTTTTGCGAAAGTCTTCTTACGAGATTTTTATTCTATGCATCCGCATGCGTTTGTCTACATGTGCCTGCCTATGGGCTCATTGGATTCAATTCAGGGGTCACAAAATTTTTAAACGTGAAATATAGCGAGTATGATCTATGTTACAGCATTCGTCGATTATTCTTTATTACACTTAAAGTTGTTTTGCTCTGCTAAAGTTCATGCTCTCAAAGCTGCTAGTAGTATGCACACGATCTTAAGAATAGGATATTCAATAAAAGTGATGACGAATAAACGATAAAAGGCGAGCAAATCTAAACTGGAAACTAGTTTCAGCGAAACAAAAGCCATCTAATGGGTTGCCTCGAAGAAAGTGAAAGATTAACTGATCGATTTATACACTGGCAAAGGAAGTAGCTCTTTATATACTTAAGAATTATGAAAAGGTGATGTACAATTGACAGGTGAGAAATATTGATGGCAGGAAATCAAATATAGTTTATCTTAGAAAGGAGGTCAAATAAAGGGGAATTAAATATTCATGATATTCAGGTGTAAGAGATTGCCGACTACTGCGATTGCTTATAGCCGATAATGGTGCTGGCATTTAAGACGACCTTTACACCTTAAGGTGACAATGTTTTTACAGTCTAAATGCCATTAATGCACCGAAACAAATCGAAAATGGCGAGATGTTATGGTTTAGCGTTCACCTTTCGTCGACGCTACGAAAGATTTAACAAATGAATGCTCTTTGAAAATTTGTAGCTACTGCGATCTTTTAAATCGGAAAGATAATTATCAACTGCACCAGTGCTTCAACGAACAATAAATTGAATAAATATAAGAGCCTAAAAATATGAATTTGAAATGGAACATATCCAATTCTAACCATTTCTTGTTTCAAATGATCGAATACTTCGGCCCAAGAGTGGAATTCCCCCGATGAAGTTTTCTGCGAATCATTTGAGCTGATCGATTTTGTTAGAATCGAGTCATCATTCATCGGGTCATCTGTAGCCGATTTTAAAGTCGAAGGTGTTGAGTCGTGATCCACGCAGTGCACTAGTGAAGGGACTGAAACAGTCAAAATTTAAAAGTGAAATGACAAGACTTAACTTAGCCAAATTAGATGTTTTTTTCATAATAATGGATATTCAAATTCTTATCATAATTAATTTTTATTATTTTCAATACGCAAAACCGAAGATTTAAATCAAACGGATGAATAAATGAATGCCGAAGCTTCATCATCGACTGCTCAATGCGTTGTTGACGAAAAAGAAATTCAGAGTCTCAAATGCGCTGAAAATAATTAAAGTAGAGAGCATTTATTTGCTCGTTGAATGAGATATTTTCATAGATATGCAAATTGCCTGAAACTATAGAAAAATTAGCCTACAAATCCTCCGAAAAATTCACTTACTTTATGAAAACGTTTTTCCAAATCAAGTGGATGAAATGGACCTCAGATAAGACTTTACTGATGGCCGAAAACTGAGCGCTAAAGATTTCGATTAAAGAATTTTCACGAATATTTACACGTTCCGATTGACGGCGTTATTCTGTTATGAAATATCATCTGAAGAAGCGGCTATCATACGCATGAAACAATATATTGGCCAACACTTATTTGCCTTTACTTTCAACTCATTCATCAATAATCATATTTCGTCAATATAAATGTGTTTCCTCTATTGTCAGTCCTATTCGGTAAACGTTCACATATATATGAAAAAATACCTACTTTTATGCTCACATATAAGAACTAAGGAAAGTCGAAAATACTTCTAAACTTTCGCGCCGAAACGATTAGCAAGCGAGTAAGATTTTTTTAATTTATTTTTTTTTTCGCTACGATGTAGCGCTAAATTAGCGAAGGACTCAGAAATATTTAATCAGCTCTGATTTAACTTATTGCTATATCGGTAACTATGATATGAAGCATTTCCTCCGGATCGGATTTTCATATTATTTGTAGTATTCGCTGGAATTATAAAGCACAACTTTTTGCCACTTGGTAGAGACTTTGAAAATTTCCCCACTGTTGAAACAGTGTTTTGTCAATTTGGAGAGTTGAAAATTTTTTCCTCTTACTAGCCATTTGGTGATAAGCCATAGACTTTATAAACGTTACCGCTCTGTAACATAGCAAAATCGCAGATGCCTATATCGCTGAGATGGATTACTTAGGTGCTTACCACAAGAATAAACATGTCCATTTGATGCTGCGAGGGACTGGAACATCACTAAGGACATCCTCTCAGATGTGCTGTTATGTTACCAATGCAATGTAATACGTTGGCGATGATACTTCTGAGTGACCGCTGTTCGCCTCATGATCACTATGGCTGTAGACCTGCCGATATGCGATGATCGTTGAGGCGCACTGGTCAGATGAACAATGTGTGCAGTCGACGAACTACTGTGGTGGGATGAAGCAAGAGTTTTAACCGAGATAGCACACGCGCAGTAGTTGTTTGGCGCAGAGAACAGTCCAATGAAATTATCGGGAATCGCCTACGAGAGAACTCCGTCTTGGACTAGGAATCCTACAGCATATTGGAACAGAGTCTTCGATAGGCAGACCTCGACTAGGAACGATTCATAGGAGTGGAAGCTCTGGCCAAAACTTTGAAATAGGAAAACCAGGAAACTGCATCCAGACAACTTCCCCATAAGAGCAACATCAGAAATCAGGAAGTGGGTTTTCTTGCCCTAATGCATCCTTAGTATTCGTGTATTACGGTCGAGTGAAATCGTTATGTACTGCTCAGTCTCATATGTATTGGCTGACATCTACTGATTTACGGTACTCGTAGTTTTCGTCAAATGTGCAATAGTTGTTGATAGGCAAAATAGGAGGAATCAGTCGGTCTCCTCTTCGGTTTGCTTGGGAGTTCGAATTAACGGTACGTAGCGGAAGATGTTAAACAGGACGAAAGCGAATGCACCGAGAAGCTAATCATTTATCTTCGCCATCCTTAATGCCTCTGAAAGGACATACCGCCTCCTCATACATCAAAATTTGTTCATTATGTCCTCTCTTCGACTAATACCTTATGACCGAGTGTCAGAAGCGCAAATGTAGTGGCGGAGTGCTGTCTAGATGGCAAGTGTTCACTTAAGAGCCAAGCGAAATTACCACTGATGAGAACAGTGGAATCACTCATAAAGTGAATGCCATTAGCTTTTCGAGAAGAGAGGAGGATGTGTAAAATAAAGACTGCCAAGTGACAGAATGCAATACGCCAAGGGTTCGACACGTGAAGTTTGTAAAATTGGGTTTAGATTTGTGGCAACACGTTTCCGAGAACCTTCCGCCTACTGCTTTGAGAATGCAAGAAATAAAAATGTGTTCTTCTGCCTGTGCCAATAATAAAACATTGTTGAAATCGTTGCAAAGAGTTATGTTGGGCTGCGCCAGTTTGCCTAAGGTCATACATACACTGTTGCATCGGTTTGCATATACACTTTTACTTCCGGACGTCTTTACCAAGTTTTTGAACAATAAATATCTGTGATTAAATGAAGAGATTAGCATACGCTTAACACGGATCAACTTTTTTATTCTCACATCAATATATAATCTCCGCAAGAACCTCTGAAAAAAGAGTCAGTCTATGTAGGTATGTTATGAGTTAAGGAATGAAATGATTTCGACGGTCCACATCGGATGAATGAGACTACAACGGGTTGTCGTATTCTACTTTCACTAGAAAATATTACTGTTACCAACACAAACTGAATAACTAATTTTCCTCAGTTGCAGATTTTAATTTCGTCAATGATATGCATGCAGTAATTTCACGCTAGCAGGAAAAAATCAACAATCACATAAAGTGATTTTTGGCCCGCCTCATGACTGAATGAGAAGGAGGAGGAGGAGGGAGGGGCGGCAAGGTGCGTAATGGAATCATCCTTCTGCAACTCCTAGTGAATGTTATGATGTTTCTGAGAGTGTAAAACGTTGACTGCAAAGCTACGAGACAAGTGTGCAAAGCTATAATTCCGAAAATCTCACAAATCTCCCAAACGTTAGAAGGACGAAAAAAGGCAGCGATAAGCGGCCAATTGAAAGCGAGAACACAGGGGCAATGGTTTCGCTAGACAACAGCTGCCTACCAAAATGCCACCATCCATATGACAACTTTCAGATGAATTCATAAAAGTTTTATTGTAGCCTTATTTGCTCGTCGAAAATGTTGGAAAAAATGCGTTCAATATCATACGCCGAAGTGAATTTTCTCCGTTTTATTTTTTTCCCTCTCAGACTTTTTCTTTACTTTCAACTTTTTCCTTCCGTCATAACTCCTTTTTTTCCAAACTTCATTGCATAATGATTTTCTGACGTTTTCGATGCGTTTTACCGTCAAACGCGGTCGCGTGTCTTTATCAATTGTTACGGCACTCTATTACACATTTGTTGTTGCATAGAGTGCCGAAGCCATCACGTAAGTAGGATAACTGCACACCGCCTGTTACAAGCTTGAGTGAACAGGTGTGCTCATACTAGAGGAAAAAACGACCACCACTGCTCTCATTATATACTACACTAAAAACTACAACGATACGATCCTCCAGTTCGCAAAAAAAAGATGGGAGCGTCTAACACTTCAAATAGCATTGATGAGCTTTTACTTTCGCATAGCGTCAGATGGAAATCAAACAAAAATGAAATTGGATTTAGATTTGATTTCCATTCGGCAATAACATGACTTTTATACAGTAAGGCCATCCTCCAATTCCGACGACTTTGATGACTTCAGATCATTGGCTTTTTCGTTAGATTTTAGAGTGAAAGAGGAATTTAGAAAAGTTATTTGTCAACAATATGAAGTAAAGAGATAAAGGCGGCGATAGAAATGAGAGTTATGCAGCAATTTAATTCGCTTTAACAAAAAAATAACAAAATAAATTGCAAACGTTCCAATTCATAACTTCATAACAATTCAGATGCGAAACGAGCGATGAATGTGTGCTCAGAATCATCAGGCTTAGTACTACTTAAGACCTGAAGTCGTGAATATGCGCACTTGAAGTCGCGCAATTTTAGTAATAGAAGGAAATGTAGCTTCGATTTCCTTTCTTGGCAAATAGATCGTTGTTGAAGTTTACATGAACAAATTATGAACTAACACTAACCATAGCCGAGTTCGTTATCGTATCGTTCTTCATCGTTCAAGTTGGATGAATAACAAATTTCAAAAAATGGTCCCGATGAAATATTAGTCGTATTATCTGTGTGTATATTCGATGAAGATGCTTTGGTATGTGCTCGACCAGGTAATGTTGCCGAATCGTAAATTCTGAAAGGTAATTCATAGGTCAACTGCCGAAATATGAGTGGAGCAACAAGATTGAGTCCTTGAAGGTAAAACTACCGATATTCTAAATTGCCACCTTTAAAGTTACAGTAATTTATGAAGTGTCTAAATAAGGACGATGCTTAGGCTTGCACCCACGTTTCGTCCTATAACCTGGAGAGTATAAAATCGAATATGGACACTGATTCGATATAGGTAACTCCTGAAGTTACCTGCTGATTTCGTAAGAAAAAAACCTCACGCACTCAAGATCTATTTGGGCTATTTAAGATGAACAGATACCCTCAGCTGCAAGATTGCTGAACAACCGTATATATTGCCTGCAAAGCGAGATTCATTAATTCGCGATTCTATGATGATGGAGCAGCCATCCTTGATGCAGTTGGCTTCTGTAGAATCTCATGGGATCTGTTGAATTACTTCTGTCCCTTCATGGCACATATGATGAGCGCCATATCAATGAATGCTTTACACTGCCGCTATATTTATGGTATTTAAAAAGAAAATTGCACGAAACTTTTCATGCAAACTGACATTTTTCACGGAAGGCGAAGCTCATTTACGCTCCTCTTGCTATGAGGAGACTCTTATTAAAATTGCACCCAATATCGAAAATATGATAGAAATAGAACAAACTTTTTAAAGAATTTTTTTGTTGCCTTCAATGCGTTTATGCTTCCATTTGTGGTGCTACTTTTGCGATGTGTTCGTGCATTTTCGTTGCTGCCATTAACGAATCCTTTAAGTGCACCAGTGCTTGAAGATGGTAAAACCGTGAAGAGCATATCATTGCCAGCGCTTCTTGAGCGCTGATGCACTCGTTGCATACTGCTCTCCAGACGCTCCCTTTTGCTACGACTCAGCGATGCGTACTGTCTGTTAGCGTCGGCAAACGTTGTACGCTGTGGAAACACACACTGCTGCTGAAGCACTACGAAATGTTCCCCGTAGACTGCATTACCGTTGAGACGATCTGTAAATAAATTCTTCATTTAGATTCATAGTAAGATCAACAACCAATCGAACATAAAGAATATTTGTAAAAAATTGCGTTATATCTGTTCAGGAAATTCGCGCTTAACGAATGCTATCTTAACGTTACGCATGCAAAAATTGTTTATATTTCCTTGGTTGAGAAAAATTTCCCACAAAAGAGCGCAGTGAAAGGTGCACCTATAATTAGCAACCTTGATATGTGCATAAACAACTGAGAAGGTGAATATAGCTCCATTTATAGCTGGCTTTGAAAGTTAAGTTTTTAAACTTTCTGGGAATTAATGGAAGTGGCAGAATAATGTTATCAAATCGATATAGATTCTAAAGCAGCTATTGTCTTGCTTAAACTCATTTCATTAGCAAAGATGATTGCATGAGTACTGCAGTAACCTATTTACATTTATTGTTCAACCGTTAGCATATGTCCGAATTCACAATCGAATTGGTTCACTCAATAAACTTCTCCAATTCTTTCATTTTTTTCACTTCAATTTGCACCTTCTTAAGCAATTCTCGAGTTGTTCATGTTAAAGGAAAAAAGACTATAAAAAAGTCAAGCTGCTATACCATACTATACCATATCAAATTCATCCACTGAGTTTATCGAATATTCGATTTAAAAAGAAAAATTTACTGCATTATTCGAAGAAATTCCATTGAATTCAACTTTTTCCATGCATGTTTCCTCAGAATTTCCATCAAAAGACTTCGATAATCCGAAATTTTCCATCATACACAACATACTTCTCGAGGGAAATCACTTTAAATATTCCACATGCGCGAATAGTAAAAAAAGCCGTTTGGATAATAACATAAAATCCATTAGGAAAATTGCACACATTTCATCGGAACTTCAATTATCGTTGCAGTAAGGTACAACCAATTATAAATCAACCATTTGGAATACAATCCACCTCGCTATGATTCACGGAAATTGAAGTTTTTATATTACGATTTGGTGCTAGAAAATGTTTCTTGTATACAAAATTTGTTGCCTGTAATGCTGCCTATGGGAACAAATTGTCAAGAAGAGGACTACAAATTGTGTTTGATGCAAATTCAAACCTACTAAATGAAATAGCCCTCTAAATGTACTTTTTTGGAAAAAGTATGGCGTGTGAGTCACTTAAATAGTACTACTCGCAATTAAATTGTCTGAAAAGCGTGTCAAACAACATTGAAATAATTGCAGTGATATGAGATCGAATTCAACCATAAGAACGGCCACAAAATGCGTTTCTCACAGAATCAGCAAAAAATTTGCTAACTTTGGAGCAAATGATATAAAAAAGACGATATAAAAATGATATAAAAATGATATTTCCATTTGCAGTGAATGAACTCCAACGCCAATAAAATGCTCATCAGTAGTCTCCAAGCAAATATCCTTTATATTTTTGCTAATATTTGAACACTGAATAATTTTTGAATTTCGATTAACTATTTAAAACGTCCTTACATTTTTGAATAATTTGAATTGTGGGTAATATTGGGTAATCTTGTGTTGGATAATTTTTGAAGTCCGTTCTAGTGCAAAACCTTCTTCGAAACATTTTTCTCGTTTGGACGAACGCCTGTGTTAAATGAAGTGAATGATCACGGTCTTAAATAAAGAAATTTGATACTATGTTCTTAATGTTTGCATCAAGAAAGAATGCTTCATTATTGATTCGACCTGATTAGGAATTATTCGCAAATAATAGAACCAATAAATTTAGGTTCTAATATGACCGCTTCCATAAAAATGTTCATCTGAGATGTCATCTCTTGTTTTAAAGCTACGCTAACTGCACTCTCAGCACATCAACCGTTTAAGCACTGTTGCTCGCTGACTTGTTTTTGCATATATATATATATATATATATATATATATATATATATATATATATGCATCCTGAAGGAAACTTCACTCTTAAATATAATTTAATAATCGTTCGGTTTATATTCGTGAAATTCCGAAGGAAATTCTAATGTTTAAGAAATATAAATGTATCGTATAGAAATTTTCGAATCTAACTTCGAAATTTTTGCAGTGCTGAAATTTTTTAAATTACGGAGCAATTGTGGATAGATAGGATGATACACAACTATGGCAAACATCTTCAACTTTTTCCCATAGAACAAACCATTAACTGCATTTGAATGGGAAATGAACAGCATTTTTAAGCACAGTTATAGCCACCTTGAGTAACAACAAAAGTGCATCAAATAGTCGTGCGTATGCACATTCATTTCATCGGCTTTATAAATTCGGCTATAACCTCATTACTAGCATCTCAAGGCTGCAAAGACGTCTTCTCAGTGCCAGGAAATAGACATTTTTGGGCTGCAAAATACAACTATTATAGTGATTCAATAATTAATCGATAAGTTCCATGAATACAAGAAACTGAATGATAAAGTGGCTGCATTATTGCTATGAATGAGAATATTGCTCATAAAACGTACAATTCCTAAAAGCATTCAACTATTCATTCAGATTTTTTTTTTCAACATATCATTTATTACGTATTTTTTTAAAAATGAAATTTTAAATAGCTTAACAAAGAATCATTAAATGAACCTAAATGTTTCATTATATGCGTAATTACTGAATATAAATGAGTTTTTTCCATGAAAGTGATGAATGTAAGCAAAGTTAAAATCCATAAAACGATTACGATGCATGAAAACACATAACGCCTTTCATGAACAAATTAGAAATCCACCAATGTCAAACAAATTCTGACTGAAATTGGCATTTTCAGGAAAACAGAAAAGCCTACAAAGAGGTTTATAAAGAAAATTCCCCTATGGCCACGGGTAAATTTATTCCTTTCAAGATTACAGAAATACGGCATCCAACAATTTAAAAAATTATAATCTCAGTCTGCACGATTAAAACCGAATGAGCAATGATAGGCTTACATCAGTGAAACTGCTGTCGAATTTAGCTTGCATGGAGTTTAGAAATTACGCCATATTAGCTTCGAGAAAAGCCACAACTGAATGAAAGCAATGCTTTGCACAGCAATAGATATTTGAGTAGTGGTCAACGTTTTTGCTACTCATCGGCTGCTAATTTTTCACTTCAAGAGCATTTCTCATTTTACAGCATATTTGTATAAATACTCTAAGGCATCGTGGAAGTTTGCAGAATGCACGGCATTTCTTTGTGCGGCAAAATTCTTTTCCTTTAAATCGTTGATTAAGTACTGCTTTTTCCACACATACTCTACACTTCAACGCTTGTCAAGTGGACTGCAAACAATTCCCACACCGCTTGATGTTTTTTTCGAGTTTGCAGACACATCATGTTTAGCTCAGGTCCTACCGCTTTATTGATTTCGATTTATGAGCGCTCTATTCTTTCAGCGAACTCTCTTCAAAAAGAGCGGAATTTTCAAGCAATCTGAAAAGCATGTTTTCATCTTCCTGTTTCTAGGAGTCTTCAACTTTTTGGCAAAAGCGTAGTAAAAGAATATGCAATACATACTAGAGGTTCTACTGGCGCTGATATCGCTTAAAAATGTGAAATGCCAATGGAATGAGAAAACAAAAGATAGCAGCAGCAGTATTTTGCAAGAAAAGTCTCAGTCAATCATGTGAAAAGATAGATGGAGGACAATTTGATCGTTTCAAAATGAAAAACTTAGGAGAAAAACGAAATAATTGCTGAACTGATGACAACTCGATTGAAAGAAAAACTTGAAATCTCAAATATACTTCAAAAACTTCTCCGCAATTGCATTTTATAAGCTAACAAACTCCTGATTCGCAAGCTTGAACAGCGAAGTTCATGAAAATATGAATGTACGTCCTGAAATAGTATAACCGCAACTGATTCGATTTGAGCTCCGACAACCGATAAATACTCTAGGAACTCAAACGTTATTTTAAAAGCAGTATTAGATGAAAACAATTGCTTGTTTTCGATTTGTGAAAAAGTGGCGAAATATTATTGAAACCGGTTTATTGGCATCAATAGCTGCTGTGGTTGAGAATATGCCATTTATGCAGAAAGAATAAAGCATTTGCACTGTTGAGAAAGAAAAGCTAGGCTCTCTTAAATGTGCCCCGACCAGTGGTGTAGCTAAGTTTCGATCACGGTCAGCGAAGAGTTCTGTTCACCAATCCTCTCTCTTTTGTTTCGAATCCTCCTCTCAACCCTCCCCAAATCATCTTCATTCGCCCTCTATGTGAGGATTACCTCCGAAAATACGTAGAGGAACACCCTTGTTTTCATGCCCAGTAACTGAGGGAACCGAAAAAAGCGATTAGACAAATGGATCCGAGGCATAGAATTGTTTCTGCCATAGAAAACTACTAAGAGAGTCACTATGGCCTGCGAAACAAGGGTGCAACTTTCACCTGCCAAGCAGCTAACTTCAATCACATATTTTCCTTTAAAATGTAGCTCTACCTGCTAGACTCGTTTACATTCACACATATATTTGAAACATGCAAAACTGATGATCCAATATTACTAGATAAAAGTGTAAGTCCAGTGTAAGTGAGTTCAGTAGGAAGTAAAAAAAACGTAAAGACGTCATTGGATCATGAGCATGTACGAAAAACAACGAGTCTAGTGGAAGAATTCGTTCGAAGCAATCAGTACTAGAACATAGAGGCTCTACTAACACACACCCAAGATTTCACAGTTAATAAAATCTTCGAGGAATCTCTACGATGTCGATACAGTGAAAGGACAATCTTTTTACATTGCTATTCGATAAAATAGGATGCACTCTTTCGAATGCAAAACGTTTCTCGCAGCAAGCACTTCCCGTCTACTTAGTGAAGAAAAAAGAGAGATCGCACAAGATGCTCATCAATAAATTCTCCTCACGAACACATTAGATTTCTACAAAAATGTTCCCCTTATAAAAAGATAAAGTTAAATTATTACCACTGAATTACTATGACAGTAAAGAGATAGTAGGAAATTTCGGCTAAATATCAAGAAAACGTGAAATAAAATTTGATGCTTACCAAGACCCTGAGTGCTATTCGATTCATCGATGGAATAAGCCTCATTGACAAGTGAATCCATCATATTCAATTCATCGTGCAATTCATTTCTTGTTTGAATAGTGTCAAATGCGCTCTGCATCAGATAGTTACGATTCGCGTCCAAAGATCTGCAATGAAAATGTGCTATGATTTCTTTTTATCTATTTATGAAGAAAAATAGCTTATAGATAAATTGCTGCATAAATGAACCTTTCCTGCGAAATTGAATTGCACATCTAGCATCGATCATCGTTCTCCTTGCATCGGTAGTCATTTTTTGTGCATTAAATAGCCTAAAACCTATCGATAGGAAATCACCAAAGAATTAACAGTTGCATTTAATGCCTCAACTGATTGTTAAAAATTTGCTCTTGGCCACTTTTATCACTTTTCTAAGTTGCTGATTGAATGATGCATAATTTTTGGAATAGATTCACATTTCTTGAGACAAATTGCCAGTTTATCGTTGGTTACTTCTTAATGATGAGTAGTGTTCAGATATTTTCGGTTCAATAACGCGTTTGCTTCTAGATTAACTAGGAAATTTTCGTGAGTCTAGATCAAGAGGTAATGAGATCTCATACCCTAGTATACTTCTATTTTTTTCCATACCCACCCACAGATTCATCAGCCCAACGAGTATATGACCAGTCTGAATGTGATTGATCTCGAGTACTTAGGATTTCACCTGAGCTTTTGAGAGGAGCTCGTAGTTAAGGATTATAAATAATACTGAATCGAATATAAGAACTATTGTCTATTGTTCAAGCGAAAAACAACGTCCGAAGTGCCGGCATGCGACTATTGACAAAATTTCTGTGGAAAATTGAAACAAGCAGGAGAATAAAAGCGGTTCGCAGATGCAGCACCCAAATAAGAAATCATCTCAGCGGTGTTTACCATGGTGTAAGCACAAGCATGTTGTAAAAATGAGCAGAGCGAGAGGATGGACTGGAAATCGGGCGTATGCTAGAGCATGTCAACACAACTATACGACTATTCGTGTTATTTCATATTCGACGGTGAACCTATTTTCTGGTGGCGAAAAGTTCTATTTGAAATGCGAAAATTTTGAATCACGTTGACAGTAATGTTCGACTAGGTTAAAATTATCAGTTGATGAAGTTTGTCTGATTGCATAAAATATAATTATGGTTCCGGTATAGGCTCATATTTGATTCACTTCAGGTGGGCTCATTTCTAGGATTGACCAATCTGAATCAAAACATCGGTCATTTATCAAGAGGCGTAAACATAGTGTCTAATTATAAGATGCCATTGCAATAAATCGATTCCCGAATGTGATAGTACTGCCAAGGATTTTCAGCTAACCAACATGGCAAGTAAAAAAAATTTCACAACGTCAGCGATCATTTTTGAGCGAAATAAAACTTCATAAATTTAGCTTTAAAATGTTATATTAAATAGCCGAACTCTGAAATAAATCCGTAAAATAAATTGTATTTTCGGTTATTTATATTTTCGGCAAAACCTGTAGTCTAATCTTTGTGCAAATGAATTCTTCATTGCTGCGGTGAATAATGAATGAAAGGATTAGGGGCACGTAACCCTTCATGAATGTTGCTGAAGAAAATGCTCTATTGAATTAATTCTGAAAATGGGCTCTCATTGCGTAATGAGCACACAGGCATGTCTAACGTTAACGTCAATAAAAAATCCATGTTCTTATGTTTATATTGACGTGAATTTTTTAGCTTAACGCATGATATCTTTCAGTTAGAAACTAAATTGTATTAGTTCTTTAGCCAACAAGTTCAGATGTTCACAACTTTCAACGGTCATGACGACGGTTGATGAAAACGAAAAAAGAAAGGACGACAGGTGCCCCCATGGCTTCTCAAAGAGAAAAAACGCTGCTGTTTCACGAATTACAAAAAAAGATGGAAAAAGCAACTGAAAAACGGTAATTAAAAGTACATGTCAGCTGTGATAAAGAGTAATTACTGCGAATAGTGTTACATGTCAGGAATAAATGATTAATTTCAGTTTCAGTTTCTCTGATTTGCAAAAAAAACTTTGAACAGAATTGATGAAACAACTAATTCAACGATTTGGTTCGTTGAAGAGTTATTTCCTCTATGTGGCGATCGCACAACAATACATTCTGAACGTTTATACTCAATAGCGCGCACACCTAATCCTCTTCTAAGCCATTGATTGCAGCAATTCAACCACAGTCACCGCCGATCCCTCGCTATCACTGAACGGACGATTATTCTATTCTCTTCGGAACAATCGCTCCCAATAACGGCGTTAAAAATACGATCATTTCAGCATACAAAGTTTGCTAGAATCATATTCGCCGAAGTTCACCGTCAACGATCATCGATAAATGCACAAAATCAGCAGAACGGTGCACAGAATTACGCAGATTTCTTCAAAATACATCCATCATTCAATGAAAATATTTGGTTTCGTAATATTTCTTTCCATACCATGAAAATATTCCTTATATAAGATCCGAATGATAGAAGAAATCAGAAGAAGTGGTTTTTTCTAAATGTAAGGAAAATTCACTGAATTACATATATTATGTCATCTTCATATAAACAAGCTTTCGTGGCATAACAAATGTCTCCAACAGACTCAAAATGAGGCATCGATAATTGAATATAACTTCCCGATGAAATGCACAGCAAAATAATGAATAAATTCCAAAGGGGTTGCCATAAGGGAATAAAGAAATATACAAATATTGTCAGCATAAAATGCATAATTTTTTGCGTATGGAGTAGATTGCATTATATCGATACAAAGAAGGCTGCATATATTTGGAGCTCATAGAGCGTCAGTGATCGCTATTTATTTAGATAAAATTATACATAAAGAAATATTATATGAAGCAAAGGAAAGCGTAACTTAAGTGCTAAAATTTTCATCGCGTTGTGAAAAATTCTTTCGATTTTTACTAAAGCAAAGATTACTAAATAGTGAGGGTGATATAGTTGCATATAGTGTTAGCATATCACCACTGAAAAGACTGATAAGACACTAAATGATGTCATTGTATGCTCAAAAGATGAAGTTCTATAAAAATCGTACTATATTATAGCTAAAGTAGTTGCGAAAAGCGAAAGATGAATGAATGTGATATGGAATTTGAAGCGCAAGCAATGCTATGGAAATTAGGCTTGATTACGTCTCACGCAAAATTCATTTCCTTTTTTATGGATATCGCTTTTTTGGCTCGTTCACGAATAGGATAATGTAAATAACGTTAGCAGTTCCATATTGACTTCTATGCGTACATGTTTTTCACAGCATTCTTTATGCTCATAATCATTCTCTAAATAAACTATTGAATTGATCTAATCGGATCGGATTGGATTGTAACAGTTTGATTGCAACGATCAAATGAAATGAACGTTATGCAACAATGTCAATCATATTTAACGTCTTTGATTATTTCTCTGCTTTGATCGATAGTAGGCAAATTATCCAAGGCCTCGATTGCTGGATGCATGGATTGTTCGGGTGAATTTTTTTTTCCAAGAAACTGCGCTGATGCTGCAACAATTTAATGAAAAATTGATCCCCATGCTTGTGAGACAGTAAAAGAATGATTTGAAACGTTTATTGAAGAGTTATTGCTTTATATTTCTAATGATCACTGTCAACGAATCGCTTTTATTTATGGGTACCGTTTCATCGATTTCCTATGACCAATTGTCATTCGCAATATTATCGTTTCGTTTACTGCCAGTTATAGAATACTATTTAGTTTGTTGAAAATTTTCTCAGCATATCGTTCAAAGGCATGTTGAGGACTATGTAAACTCCCACTTTGATCGCATATACTTCTTTCTTATAGGCAATTGCAGATCACCGCGTAAGCGACGATCTCATTTTTTAATGACAGTTGAGGTTTACGCTCCTCCCTTATCCATCGGAATCTGAGGACTAATTTATGAAAGCAGCTGGTTTCCTCACTGGGCGGCTCGATGAGACACTAGATATGCGTTTCAGCGGCACACTTACACTTGCGGGGTTCAGTGATTTTCACACGGTACAGTATAGGGTACTTGCACTTGATGAAGTGGTGTCGCACCTGCACTTAGCACGTAAGACACACCAGTCAGCTAAAGGTCAAGGAGTGATAGTGTACTGCGCAGTAGAGGTCAAAGAAAGGCAAGAGCACAAGGCGAACCAAACAGCTATCCAGCATGGGTCGTTAGGTCTAACTGAGGCAGAATCGGGAGGGTGTAAAGGAGTTTATGTGCTTATGTATCCTTTACAGCATCTAAACTGGCCTAAAAGCCTAGCGCGCCTGAGGACGGCTGCTGAAGATGAAAGGTGATCGGTGACGGCGAAGAGTTCCACTGCGAGCTGTGCAGGCGATCCAAGAAATGCTAGTTTCCCTTCACGTTTTTCACGTTATTGCGTAAGCGTGATAAAACATTCGCCCCTTAAACGTTTGTGTATTGACCATCAGGGAGATCTGGACGACTAGGCTAGCCAAGGGAAGCAAATTGTTGTTGCGAGAAAGCGTTAACCAGGTTGAACTGCACTGCGAATAGGAAAGAGCTGCCATATCAAACATTACGTAACCTTGGTTTCGACTTTTTCCAAGGACTGCACTATAGTCATCAAAATCGAAACTAACCAGTTTATGCAGCGAAAAATACACAAATAAATATGCTGCCATCGGATCTCTCAACAGTTGCGTGCGTTAATGCATTTAACGCGCTATTGACGAGCTATTGCCCAACATTGATCCTCCAGTAGTGTTTATCACAGTCACGGTGACGTATTACAGCGAGCAACAGCTTTACCAATGGGGTGTTCCACTTAGGCATCAAAAGATACTTTGAATCTTGCTGCTCAATTTAGTGTCCTTACTCGCATCAGTCATAAGTAGACTCGAGCCACGTGTAAATCGAAATCGCGGTTGGTAAACAAGAGGCGTATAAGAGCATATGCAACAGTCTTACACAGACTATTATCCATGATTAATTCAGTCAATTTCCTCATCCTTCCTTACCCTTAGTCACCCTCTGTGCCTACTGTGTGATAACATGAACAAATATAAAGCGGTTTTCCACGTCATCCGATAATAACAGATTCATCTCGTAGCATTTTCTCCTGTGGAATTGGGACGAAGATATCCACGCTCGTGAACAAAACAGCCGCCTGTGTATTGGTCTTGCAGACTGTGGAAACTTCTCAAGTGGAACGTAGCTGTGAGAACAATATTTCTCACTCTCGAAGCAGCATGAATGCAAGAAACATCCGGCAATACAGCATCGTTATCCTTGAATTTACTCTCGACGCTCATGTGCCTAGCGATGATAGAATTGGCAGGAAGACCATTTAGTTGGGACTAGTTCTCGGTTAGCCGCCCACGACGCTCGACATCTAACAACATATGGCTAGTTCAGCTAATTCCAGCTAATGTCTAAGGCAGCAGTTCCATGAACGGCCAATTTTGACAATTTCTCTAGCAATGAGGCAAAAACACGTTGCTGAGGGGACGAATACTAATAAACCAATAAAATTAATTTAAAACGTATTATTGACAGTGCACCCTTCAGTAAGGTGATAAAGACTACTAAATTTTTTAAACGCATCGAAGCTTGAATAAAGAGAATTTCTGTTAAAAATTTCCATGAAACACTCTCCCCCGAGCTACCTCATAGAGAGCAATTTTCATTCGCATTCGACTGCAAATGAAGAAAAGATTGCAAAACGGACCTCAAAATTCTGCCATCAACCCCGTCCCAATTATTTTAGTTATTTTCACAGCAATCCGTGCTTTATTTTGCTCCTCTGAATTTAAGCGTTCCCCTGATCGGAAATGCAAAAAATCGACAGTGAAATCCAGTTATATGCCATAATTATGAAAAAGAATCCTCACCTTCACCGCTGTGAAATACTATGAAAAAATACTGCACACTCATATTTTATGGCATTCGAAGCAACAAGAAAAATTCTATGTGCAGGAACAAAAAAGAAACTGAAAATGGATGAAAAGGAACTCAAAGAAGGGAACCTCGTAAGTAATCGAAAATTTGAATACCACAATTCGTATAGCAGTGAAAATGCTATGCAAATTTTTGTGTTCCACAGTAGTGAGCACTATCCTATAAATTCCTACGCCTGGAAAGTATTAAAGAGCATTATTCGATTTAAGCTTGCTGCCTGGATAGAAATACTCTACGTAACCCTGCCTCTTACATTAGTACATACGAATGCCTCTAGAGGATGGCGTCAATGGTTGACAGGTGTATAGCAAAAGCATTTGCAGTGTTGTTTATCTCCAATTTATAGTTATATGGGAGGAGGGGCTCAGATGGAAATACCTGAAAATGAAGTTAGATGTCAATGCACACTTTAGTATATCCTCAAAGAAGATTCAAACAGCATCGTGTTGATCAGAAATACGGAAACAGCATCACTTTTGAGCGATTCCAAAGGTATCTCAGTCAAGTTTTCGCGCTGCTTTTGCCTCCAAAACAATAGCGATACCAGTGTGCAACTAGAACAAGTGGAATTGGCCTAATGGGCACACAGCCCATCTAACTTCGTGGAAGAGAAAACATCTCTTCCACAAAGCGAATTTCGTTGATTTCCACCTGATAAATTAAAAAATACCGTAGGAGCGTACAAGAAAGAAACATGTAGAGAGGACTCTTCTCAGAATCTAGTGGTCTTTGAATGCCCACCAACAAATGCGATGTAAAGTGTACGCAATCAAAGACTAAACTTCTGGGTTAATTAGTGAAATTCATTTAGAACACAACAACAAATTTCGAAAAACCACGCCCTTTGCTGTCCATAAATGCAATATAAATGCATTCAGAGTTTTTTCTGGGCTTTTTTTGTGAACGAAAAGAGGGAACGATTCACTCCCCTCTTCTCTTCCTCTCTCATTCATCGTCCTTTTTTGTCAATGGAAGGAAGGGATTTTCAGAATTCTCGACAAATAGTGCCAAATTTTTGGTGAAAAACAATTAATTTGTTCATTTTTTTCGGACGTCTACAGTTCTAAAATACATTTCATTTTGAGGGCCTATAAATTCCACTTGCTAATATAGTAAATGGCCGAGTAAACCGCCTACTAAATTTTCAGTTTGGTGCATTGATGAACTGCGTTCATAGCGGTGAAACTCGTCGAATATTCTCATCTATGAGGGATCAAAAAAAGAACTATCAGCATATCAAGGTTAATTAAATTGCAAATATGAATATGAGAATACTACAGTGATATGATGTTATCGTTAATAAGCTTCAACATGATGTATATATGGCAGGAAACATTTCCAAATTGATAGCTGACGATTAATTTATGGAAGTCTGTGAATCATCGCCCATTCACGAGAACATTCTGCATTGCTAGTGAATGAGATTTTATTCAATGGGAACATTTCATTTTCCTTTATTTTACGGAAATTCAAAATTCAAATTATTTTAGAGAAATTCATTCAATTCTCAATAGGTTCAACAGAGAGGCGGAAAATCAAATCAAAAGAAATTTGTTCAAAACAAAAAGTGAAAAAGATAGAAAAAATTTCGATGAATAGAAAATAAATAAATTTCATTATTTCATAAAAACAAATCGTAAATAATGAATGTAGAACGTTGAGAAAACTAATATACTCTTAATCATTAGGGATTATATGTATATGCTTCCATGAAGTTGTATATGCTCATGAATTTCAATTGAAGATAAGTTGAAATGAAGCGATAAAAAACCTCAAAAGCGTTCAGTATGCGAACATCGTTGGTAAAAGTCTACAAAATTAGTGACCGAAAGCATCTAAACTTCCGATCGCATAGTTCGAAATTATTCTACTCAGATGCCAATTATTAGTGGCCTACTATGAAAACCAATACAACGAGCACTCACGATGGCAAAATATAATGTTCACTCTTTCGCGTTTGCAAAAAAAACGCAACAATTACGTTAAATTACGTTACTCCCACAGCACTACTATTGTATCATATTAGTAACTACTTCATTTGTTGGTGAAATGATAAAAGATGCCTATAGAAATTGATAACATTCATGAAATCCGTTCTTCTCGCTCATAAATGTCCGATACAAATGAGTTTAAAATATATTATAGAAGTTTACAGCTTACGTTTCGATGCGTGAAACTCTAACTGAGGAATTTATAGGCATTTGTGCGGCCGGAAATTCGAAAAGCTGACTCTTTTCAATGTACCACTGTGCCCTAGCCTATTCTCAGTATTTCAGTAACGTGTAAAACAACCTTGTTACATAACTTCGTTATGTCTTAATATCGTCTAAACAGTAGCATACTAATGGTAACAATTAAAGAACGGAAGAAAAGCAACATAAACTTGAAAACGAGGATATCAGAACGAATTTCAGCAATCGCTTCGGATTATTATAAAGAGAATTGCATATCGTCAAGTTCTTTAAAAGCAGTGGAAGTGACAATAGTTAAAAGAGATGACCGAAAGGAAAGAGAAGAATTTTAAGAGATTTTAGAGGGAAAATGATGTAATGACCTCGAAAGGTTCATTGTCCAACGAAAACGAGAAGTGCGAAGCATTGATAACGCATGGTCGAAAAAAGGTGCATTAGAATGAATCACGTGATCGAAATTAAGCAAACAATGACAACTGCGCCAAACTAATCTTTGATGTTTATCTGACAGTGGGTGGGCGATATTATGTTTCTACTCTATTACAGCTATAGCAGTGGCATAAGAGTGAAAATATATCAGAAGATCATTAAACATCAGTGATACCAACTAGTACAATCATCGATGCAAACTATCAAGTTTCTTTTCCTTTCTGTTCATATTGGCATAAATTTAGACGTTTTTTGCACTTTGATGCGATGGAATGAGCACATAATTAAATAATCAATTTAAAGAAAACACTGAACTGCAAAATAGCAACGACAACTGTAGATAGCGTTTTATGCATAACAAGTTCGCCTAATTAGTCGCGATGTCGTTAATTTTAGCTTCCAATTTCTGTGCTTTAAATCATTAGCAATCCGCAGAACTTATATGATGTCATATATTAACGACGATGATTGCAGGATTCCCTGATTTCAGAAGCAGCCTTAGAAGGAGGAAGAAATTTTCTAGGCCCAAAGAATGGATATGAACTGCAGATGTGGATATGAATGGAAAAAACTGGTATTTCGGTGTTACTTCATTATGAACCACAAGGAGATACACTGTTCATATCGTTGCGTAAGCTAGGAAAATTTCATATTTAAATTTGACGGAATTGAAAATCTCCGAGAAAGTCGTTGTGTGACTGTCGAATATGCGTGGAAATCACTTTTAATAATAAATTAAATATTATTTTGGTTTCAATTCCATGCAATCAAAGCGTCAAAAAAGCTTACATCGAAGAAATAAAAGGTGTGGCAACATTTAAGACCATGCGATTACTCTCCATCCATCAGCATGTATAGAGTGCATTTTGATGTCAACATAAACATTAGACAAGAAAAAATTGTTCATCATCACGTCATATTTGATGCTTGACTAAAGAATATTTCAAATTACTAATGACGATGGCAACAGGAAGCATTTTACCGTCGAAAATTACCTCCTAAATCGAATGGAGCATTTCAATAGCAAATCAGGAAGAAATGAAACTATTGTAGGAATAATCCAGCTGATAGTCCGAAAATAAAAATAAGTTAATTAATCAGATAAAAAGACGAATTATACATTAAATTTCATATGAAATATAAATCGAGAAATCAAGACAAAAAAATCTGTTTATATAAGCGATTGGACCATCTAACCGAAAAACGCCTTTGGTTATTAGAAAAATAAGCGATACAAAAGGCAAGTGAATGGGAACTTTTACGACATTTGTGCTGAGCGAGTTCTTCAAATGTCACCCTTTTCTCGAACTCGGTGATAATTGATGGTGGCAATTCCAATCCAACACGCCTTTATAACTTATCTGATTTGCCCACGTAACCAATACTACCTGCTCCTGCAGAATGGAAAAAAAACACATGTTGCAACAAACTGACTAGAATGCTTCTTCGATCGTTAGCAAATGTGAGAACATTTCAGAACGCATAGCAAGTAAAGTGCTTTCATCTTGACATAGATCGAAATTCGAAACCGATAAAACCTTCCACAAAATATTATTGCTATTAGTGTAAATGTTTAATGCACATCACAAGAAACAGAGATTTTGCATATGATTTCGCTTTCACAGAAATTATTATTCATCGAATTAAATAACGGAATTTGCAAACTATTGAAAACAATGGTCTCCATCAGTAAATCGCTTCCATATTGCTGTAGGCGCTCATGAAGCAGCCATAAAGTTTAAGCTGCTTACATTAATCATTTGGCAAAGACCAATCGACTTTCCAGCGTCCTAGTCTGAACACAAAAGGCGAATGAGGCACCTAGTGAGGCACATTATGGGTAAGAACTCTTGAAGCGATACTTCCGAAAAGAAGGCGCACATAGGCAGATGTATTTCGTATGCAACTAAAACAAGAAGGTTAGCAAGAACGTGAGTGAAAGTATTAATTCATTTTAAGCATTTACTAATCCAACAATTTAGATTTTAAAAAACCAGCTTAACGTTTCGGCAATAAATAAACATAACAATAGCGTTTAGCGAAGCCTTTGCTTCTATACAATGATGCATAAGCTGCAAACAACTGATCACTAAATAATCGAATTTAGAGACCTCCTTTGCATCAGAAATGTCTCTATTTGTTTTTTTCAAAGTTTAAGATAGTTAATAAAATCTTTAAGTTAAATACTGCATTACACTGTGATTATGCACTCTGCGTATCGACGATGCGGGAGACGACTGCTCATCGACAAAGAGTACATTGATAAGAGTTCCCTTAGCATCGAATGCAAATGCACAATATGAGATCCAATATGTAGATCGAGTAATACGGATTTGTCTTTTTTTCATTTTTCACTCTAGTACAATATAAAGACATAAATTAAAACTCATATTCTTGAAGCATTCAAAATTGGGCAATTAACTTGAAAACTTATCTCATTTCTGTGTTCGAAAATATATTAACTCATCGAGATCATCGATGCGCTCTGAGAAATCCTTTTCCTTCTAATAACTAAAAAAATTGCATATACAAAGGTCACCACTGTTATCAGTGAGTGAAATTAGGACGTTACAAATCCGATTATTTCTATTGATAAGGTAAGACTTGGTATGGTTGTTTGGGTCATCAATACGATCGAGCTTACCACTCAAAAAAGAGAAGAAATTTGAAAATCTGATATCTATAGTGATCAAATCGAAATAAACTCGAAAGTCGAGAGACGATGAGCTATCGTTCCCGAAAGCATCGTTTTTGATTCCTTCTACAAGCAATTCATAGATAAAAGTGCTGATTGCTAACGAACAAACAACTTCTCAATGCAGTATCGTGAGGAAAAATATAGTTAATACCACCCTGTATGAATTATCTATGCAGAATATTGATTTGAATCCACAGTTTCTGTTTCTATCCTTGCTCTCATCATCCCAATAAGCTCATGCGATCGCAAGTAAAGATGATGAGAAAATCTCGTTGCTGTAATATTTGAAAAAAACAACTTTTTCAGAATTCTTACTAACAGCGAACAATATAGCTGATGAAAAATAATCGAAATTTATCAACAAAAATTATCAATAAACATAATAGTCACCATCGCATATAAAAATAAAAGTTCATTTTATTCGAAAAGTATGATTTCACAAAAAAAAAACGAAAAGAAGAAAGAGAAATAAATCCGGCATTGAGACAAGATGACAGAAAAAGGACCCAAATGGTGCATTTGGATAAGACGTATTTAATTAACGAAATAATATGAAAATTTCTGGATTCGCATATGTTCTGCAGAAAATATGGATATCGCGGTATCAAGAAAATATAACACTATCTTTGGCTTGTTAATTAATCTGTGGTCAAATTTTCTCTACCTAACCATCTAAGCGGTTTATTATCTCATGCAGCATTTTGGACTGCTATTTCTGATCCTATCAAAAGGAATAATCCTCCCCCCCCCCCTCCCCTGTCCCTTCTCCTTCCTCCAGTGGTGTCCGAGCCTGTTAAAGGTGCCATCTTCTCTCCCGTCGCCATCCCGTTTACCCCCAACACTGAAAGGAAAAGCTTTAATATCATTCAAAAGTCTGCGAGCAGTGGAAGATAATTGCTGAGGCACAATCGACAATAACGGCCATTCTGAAATCATATAGAAAAACAAGCTGGCCACTCAGAAAAGCGCATGTAGAATGGGAAGCAAAGATTCCAATAGTAAACTGGCAAAAAAACGCACGACGGCTGAACGACTGAGGAAAAGCGCATGCTTTGGATCTGAGAGAATCCACTCAAATAATATCCTTCAATTTTTTTCAGCGTAAGGCGCTTCTAAGCCGGAAGTCAAAGGGAAGTATAGTTTCAACCATGATCCATTTGTTCTTTAATGAAAAACGGAAAAAAACCTTCATTGTTCCGGAGGAATTCTACAAACAATTCCACTTAGAAGAAAACATTTGCTTCCAAAAAATCTATGATTACATGACGGTTTACGTCTCGAAAATAGATAGCTTGAAATAACACTTTATAATATTCACCTGTGAAGTGTTCGATCAAGGAGTCAATTGTACTAACCAAGTGAAATTATATTGTTGCACTTGTCGGTCATAGATTGAAACGCCATACAAAGTAAGTCGAAGAAGTTCAAGCAATATAGGCAAATCAAACGACTGCCCGGCAGATGTCCTGAGGCCAGCTCAATGCAGCAGGAGTGGGATGATATAAGAAGGACTGATGCGCTTATGCATTTATTCTTGCTTCTAGATTGGTCTAAGGTCATGGGAGCGCCCAAGGAAGTCGGCGACAGTGTGGAATTCGCTGGGTGCCATTACTCGATTATGCCCGACAATCGAAGCCGTCCTTGTCAACGCTACCCATTTACGGTATTACTTACCATAAGAGCGTGATAAACTGATGAACCTACTACGCCACTATATTTAAACTGTCGTCTCACGGTTTGCTCAACGCAAGGCGCATATTCTCGACCAGATCTGGATGACCAGACGAGCCAAGAGGAGCTCACCCTCGCAATTAATTGAAAACCCCATATAACAGAGATTATTCAAATGTGAAAATGCACAGAATAATCTTGCAGTCAGAGGCAGTTTTTACAGCCGAATCATCGCACTCAGCCGACATCTACAGTACAGCAATTATGCATAATTTCTTTCTCCCGATTTTGCATGTCCTTCCATACTTTGTACTTTTGAAGAAATTAAAAAGATTAGAAAGATTTTTCCTTTTAAATTGATTTTAGAAATGGTTTCCGTTCAATTTCTTCGAAGGAAAGTATTTCCTCTCAAAAATTGAGAAAATAAAAACGTGTAAAATGAAAAATAGAGTTCTTAACTGAAGACAGGTCTCCGAAAACTTCTTCGATTCAGAAACATTCTGTATCATGTATAAATGCTACATTATAACTAAAGCATTATAGATGATCAAAGGTCGAAGGTCGGAGTGCAGCAGCGAATATAAAAGATGAGAATTCACAATTAAAGCGAAAGTTCCACGATAATGATCAATATCAGATCGCAACTGAGAGTATAAGCAGCAAAGGGTGAGAAGTGATATAATTTATGACTATAAAAATGAGTTACAATTTGAGCAAAAGAAAAAATACTCATGATATTTCTTTGAAGGAATTTTGACATGCTCGTTCTGAGCAGCCGGTTATTCATACCTTCCAGTATTGAATAGTAGGTGCTCGGAAATTCCACCGTATGCAATACTTTTAAAATCTTGCAGTGATCCTTGCTTCACATATATTCCTCAGAAATCTTATAGAAACACATGATTAATGCTACTTTGAGGAATAAGATTGGTGCTATTGCTCGATCATTGATCGATCTCGACTCTCAGCAAGCGTTTAGCCCTTGATTTGGCATTCCGCAACTTCGTCGATGCAATTTGGGATCATTCACCGCTCTATCGGATGCGTCAACTGACAAATGGGAAATATCGTACAGACCGTGTGGATTAATTTCTAAATTATGTCTTAACACATTACCTCTGTGCAGTGAAAATTGTCATTGTGGTGAAAGATGAGATGCAGTGAACCACAATGAGTTGAATGGAAAGCATTGAAAAGAGTGTAGGGTAACCGTCTGCCTTATATGTTGCATACAGTAGCTTCGAGAGTTTTATATAACAAAGAACACGCTAGCAGTTTATATTTTTGTGTTCTTAACAAAAGAGATAAGGGATGGGGTAGTGAATTTCCCACGATCATTAAATTGTTAATGCCATAATGTTGGATCAACGATGATTTTTTTAAAAGTTCTTCCTCTCCTATTACACAAAATTCCCCGTAAAAAAACTTTAACGTTTGATAAATGCTCCACAAGCGAGAGTAAACAAAGTATCACGCGGATTTATTCATTGCCATCATTAGCTTTGTTAATATCAGCAAAGAATAAAGTAAAAGATGCCGATCGATCAGTTATAGCAAGTTGATAAAGTAATGCTGCTCTCTCTTAAAATCTTTCAGCAATTTAATTGGTGGAATACTGAAATGATGAGACGAGTAGAATACTAAATAATAGATAGATAGATAATAACACATATTTATAGGGCTTAATTTAAAGAGAACTGATGAAAATAGGATTGTTTGAAGCAGATAACATAATAGTGGAGGAAGATGGGTGATTTATGAGAGTATCGCAAGAGTGATATAAATCCACGCAAGCTGAAATACAAGCGAGCATTAACGTTGCGCTGCATACATAAGCAGATAATATACCCCATGCCTACCAACAATTTTTCGAAGGTGTCTGAGGATAGAATCGTAGATTATCGGTCAAGATAACACAGAACAGAAGAGGGCGGACTAATGCATTCGACTTTTCGTATAGCCTAAGTTAATAGATGACAGACTTAGCCTCAAGATTACTGATTCATAAATTACTTTTAAAGTACCATAGGATCAAGAAAGCTAATGGGCCATTTGGAAATCGATCACAGATTATCATCACAGTAAGAGATTTATTGATAGTTCAGATAGCAATTTTAGAGCTAAAGAGAAATTTTAAATGGTATCTCAATTTATTGATTTTGAATTGATTTCTCTCTAACCTCTTCATTTACCAATCATAGGTGAGTATCAGCCATATGCCAGTACCCTAGGTAGAAAATGAGGTGCTGATGATTGAAAAACACTCATTATACTGCTGTAAAGATCTCAAAGATGCAATGATGTCGTTGTGTGGCAATTTTTCAGTGCAAACTAAAATAAAGTTAATGGAGCGAAAAACCTAGCACATTCCAATCATTCCATTAAGAGATTATATCAGTTTTCCGCTAAGAAAAAACTTCAGCAAACATCATAGAAGAAAATGACATAGAACGATTGAAATGCGGAAATTTATCGCCTCAAAGCGATCACTTAAGATGCCAATAACGACGCATCAAAAGATGTTCTAAATTTTTCTCTCAAATATAACATCTTATTTCTATTAATGGGGACAAAAATTTAAATGAAATTGCACAAATATGTGTGATAATATATGAAAAAATTACGCTACTGAGGCACTAAACAACTTCTTAGTTTAATAAACCCGTCATCTGGACAACTCAAGTGCGGTACACCGGAAGTACACGTAAGATATTGACGCTAAAACAGTTACTACCAAAAAACACTTCCTTAATGGTTGGGAGGAAATAATCAATCGGAAGGCAACGACAACTGGGTGATGAACAATTGAACATAGAAAATATTTCGTAATAACAGACCATAACATGAGGTTAATGCATAGGTCAGCTATTCAGCCCTTCAGTTAGTTGACCTCGAGCGCGTGCTAGCAATTAAAGGGTACATTTGCATACGCGGCATGCAACGGACCAATCGAAAGTGACAAATTACCACCAGAAACACTTTGTTACATCCAGCTGGACCAATGACTGTTAGTGGGCAGTCGCTGGATCAAAATATTTCTCCCCTGGGTATTTACAGAAGCAAAGATAAATAAAAACGGCCATGGATTGGGAGCTAACACTTCGCCAAAAACTTTATTTGGACGTTTTTTGGTGATTAAAAGAAAAACTTGTTAAACTATTGTGAATAAAATCTGCACTAGTAATCTTACATAGTAGAGCGACATTTGTCTAAAATTGTTTAGCTGAAATTCTAACCTATAAAATCTGAAGCAATCATTTCTCATTTTCAGTTGGATTATTACATGTTTCTAGCTGAGATCTATTTGTATGAATAACGAATCATCATAGACAGCATTTTGTATAAGTAGATTACTTTCATTACTTACAATTTAATTTAGTTGTATCTCTTTCCCCCAATAATCCCTCAAGTTAAGCTACACTTCAATAAGTTCATGCATCATTGTGTACCATAGAGCAGTAGTGATCTAGCATATTGCATTTTCTACATTTTAAAAATATTATTACTGAAAATGCTTATTTCTATCATATTTTACCTCGTTTCATCTGCCCACGATATTATATAAAGATGGCCGGAGTTGTAATTGCAGTGGTGAAGTCTTTTACATTTGGTGGGAAAGAAGTATACAAGGTCAAATTTTGTCTATTGGAACAACGAAAGTTAGTTTTCTCTTGGTTTATAAGAGCACGATGAAATCGAAGCGCATCTGTGACTTCAAGAAGTGAAAAATAAATTTACCTATGTGATCGGCGAAAATTCACCGCTGAAACGAACAAAAGCGTGACAACTTGAATGCGTACAGCTAATTCACTTGTATAATGTCGTTTGCATTTAATAACCGGTTTTACATCACATTTTTTACACATATGTAATTATCGTAATTCGACCGATGTTACTGCACTTTATTCTCGATGAAGAATATAGTGCAAGAAAAGCAAAAATATTCGAAAGCTAAACCATCATTTACATACAATGCTTTATGAGGTTGCTCGGTAAAGTAAAAAGCATCCATAAAGTAGTAATTAAAGCTGATCAAAAAGTTATTTAGTAATCAAACATCGAGTTTGTTTAAGCGAGCTCGCGTAGGAATAATGTGACACCTTCGATATCATTCATTCAGAATTAGCAGCTCAGGATTTTAACCTCTCAAAAATTCAATTGCACTATGCTTAATTAGAATAAATTGGCCTATTTCATGAAATTTTAGTGAAATATTCGATCAAATTTTCATGAGAATACAAGAATTTAGAGTTTACTATTGAAAGCCCTGCTAAATTGACCGTATGTTTGCATTATTTGCTGGTGAAAACGTTAAATGTTCAATGTTGAATATTTTTAAAGCATTAGTATCTCATATATTAAAAATTACATTTCCTTTTAATGAATCACCAAAGATAATTTTTTAATGGCAAGATTTTCAAATCGATCATTGGTAAATCTTTTGCAGTTTGGCTAAGAAGTTCATATATGAGAGTGAATTTGACATACGCTAATAGTATGGCCAATCAAATGTGGTAAGAACAGTAAATCAGTAGCAGCATCAATCAACACCACCAGAAGAAAACGACGTTATGAACATGGTGCAATTAATTAAAAGTTCTGAGATGTCTGCCAAACACGGCAGTGATCTATACGATGATCAACAATGTTCGTCGAATATTTAGGACGATATGCTGATCCAACATAATCTTGATGGTTAATGCTGTAAATAATAAACGCATCCGGCAGTATGGGAGTGTTTTTGAGGATTAGGGACGATATCGACTTCTGATAGCTTCAATTTCTCACTCCAACTCCATCTTCTTAGTTGTTCTGGGGTGATTTTGATGCCTCTACATGACAAATAAAGATGATAAGCAAACGTTCAGCGAAAACTAATTAGCTGAAACTTTTATGAATGAAAAGTAATGCAAGTGCTAACTTTTGGTACTGAAATAGAAAGATCGCTTAATTTATCAATAAAATTCTACTTGATACATATGGGTAGGCTATAAAATATGATAGTTATCCACATTGGAGAAGTGATGAAAGAATATTCGCATTGGAAAGTTATTTATGAGTTAATAAATATTACAGTGAATCGTTCAAAGTTTTCACTCGAAAATTTCGATTACTGAGTTTTTTCGAAGCACAAAGCAAATCTTTGAAGAGAAGTTACACTTTTAGACTCAAAAATATTGCGAATGTTAAAAGGATTGAAGAGAAAAATATACAAAGAAAAAGTTCCAAAATGATTTGAAATGACTAACGACAAGCGAACGTTTACATTTTATTCTTCCGATAACTACAATGATGGCATTCTCTTTTGAGAAGCGGAAAAAAAGAAGTGTTCATTGTCGATTGTCACAATGAATAGCACTTTTGCATATTCCTCACACAACAACGCCACTTCAACTGAGTGAACAGATTGCCGTCGTTCTATGAATCTCTCTCTTCAACTGCATTGCAATAACTCTTCTCACAATGAAGGCCTCAAATCCTTTTTTCGAAAGTACCTCAATAATTGAAGTGCTGCATAAATATTGCTATGCTTTTAATGGATATACTATGATTTAAGAAGGTTCATTATTATAATCGAATGCAAAAATGTTTCAGCGCACTTCTAGACATCATATAATCTCTTCGCATTATGATATAGTAAACTACAGGATAGAAAAATATATATGGAAACCAAAGACAATGACCCTTAATATTGAATAATATGGTTGTTATAGAAATTATGGAAGTGAAGTGAGCAATTAAATGATATATTTCTGAATAATTGGACAAATCCTATTCAAAAAAAAACTTCTTGAAAAAGTCATGAAGAAGATAATAGGAAAATTCAACACAAAATTCAGTGCCCATAAAATTCCGCCTATATGCTATGTTACTAGATGTTTAGGAGTGTGTAACTCTTTTGAAGGTGAATAAGGCATTTGAAAGTTGGCATAGTAGTTGCTCCGACTTCAAACTTGCGTACGCAAGACGTTTAGCTATCTCTAAAATTAACAGCTAATCTAATTCCGTTGAAGCACTCTTCATTTCTCACTTCCATTCCTTTTTTCTTGCTCCTTATAGGAAAGCAGGACAGGTAATTCTCTAGGTACTACCGCAAAGACGCCGGTGATCGTTTTCACTGATGATGGTTGGGATCGCTGCCATCAGATATGGCCAACGTCCATGCAATAAGAACTTCCACATTAGCATTTTTCTTCATGCAGCGTTGTTCAGAATGTTTTCTCCTAAAGAGAATATTCGAGCCCTGTGCACTTGAAAGCGACATGGATGTGGAAACATTGCTCACTAGATCTTAAAGTTTAGCAATTTCCTCGTCAAAAAAAGCTCGAGTGCGACCAACTTAGTTCGAAGTCCTGAAGGATTATTTCTATCTGCGCTTGCATCCTCCACTGTTATGAGGAAAATTCCCCTAAAAAAACTTCGAGGCTAATCCAAATGGTGCCCTCAGCTTAGCGCAATAAATTGACATATTATATACCGTCCGCTTTAGTGATTTCTCCTTTGAGATAAAGAAAATGACTAACTCAGACATCAGTACACATACAAATTTGATATCGTTAAAATACGCCTCATAAATATAAATTTCCAGTAACACCTAATAACAAGCATTTAAATTTCTCAGGAATAAAACAACATATTAAACTTTGAAGTTGTACAACGAAAATTTGCAGTACATTTCCAGCGAATACTGTTGATTCATTTTATCGAGTATTCGAGAAGAGACAAAAAACTTTGAATAAATTGCATCGATCCAATCCTTTTGATACACGATAACATCAACACCAACACTCGAAGCCTCATTTGAGGACGATTTAAAGTTGAGAATGCAAAGTTCTGGAACAAAGAAGAAATCACTGCAATATTTGAGTAAAAAATTTCAGCAATCTTTCATTAAAAAATTAGTGGTTGAATCAGCACAAATTTGCAACGCATCACGCTTATGAATATCGCAAAAATTGCAATATTTGCAAACGTCGAAGTGTTGCAAAGCGAAAGCAGCCAGATGTTGCGTGGAATTTTAGCAAAATAGCGTTCAAATGCGACGCATAAAATTAAAGTCTAAATGGCTCACATAAATGCGCCCGCATAGTCATCAGCCGCCTTTGCAAGCCAAGCGTCTGGCTGCATTCGGCACTTTTATTGGCTCATTTTATTTTGCAACTATATTGGCCACAGTTTGGTACAGTGCCTTTCCTATAGTGTTGGTGCACGTATCAGCTGGAAAATAGTTTCAGAAAGATTGAATATACGTTCATAGATTCGTGAAAGGTCCAAACGACAGAAAAAACTCAAAGTATACGCAATTAGATATGATAATATTTTCATGGAGCAATTATAAATCAAATCTGGACAGTAAGAAAGAGAGTTGTGCCATAAGGCAGGGAATGACAGTACCTCTGTGAATGTCACTTTCATCTAGGCAGCTAGCAATACCATTTTATTAAACGAATTTCTACTGCCAGCATTTTTATGTGAATAATTCCCGGTGGGGAGGAATAACCCCAAAATGCGGTGCGCTCATATTCGTTTCTTTTAGAATTTTCCAGGAAAGAAATTACAATAAATGTGGTCTCTTATTTTCGTTGAGGAATTTTTACAACTGATTTAGTGAATTATTTCCACATTTTAATCTTTTATAGCGAATGATTTCCCCGAAGCTATTATATAATAATCCAAAGATTTTCACCAATCATTCATTTATTACGGCATTTGAGTGATACTTCAATCCGCTCGGCATTAAACACGATGCAACACCATCTGAGAACAAAAGAATGCTTCACAACTTCACCATAATATCAGCGCATTTGAAGAAATTAGTACAGCAAGGAAATAAATTATGGAATTCCAGTACATTATAACTACAATTATTGCTGCCGATTGTATTTTATAGAATGGTTGAGCAGTAAAATGAAGAATTGTGCAGGGAGCACCGATAGAAGGCACTTTGGAACTGCTGTTGAGGAAGACGTGTCTGATGTGGCCGATCACAACCGAAATGGCCATGCACCAAGGGGATTAATTACGACGCAATGTGCTTTCGAAAGAAACGAGGTTGTGCTGTCGGCAAACTTCCGATGAAATGCATTATGTTTTTACAGTTCTTCACTTCTCTACGTGAATGAACAGTTCAACGCTTGTATTCGAAAAATATTCATTCATTCATTAAATTATAGTAATAAAATTTTATCTATGCGTCGTAAAACGTCGATTATGGAAAATTTTAATTAACTTCATTTTCTCTTTATCTTTTCTTTATTACCTTAAACCGAATAAAATTTCGAGTTTCAAAAATATCTCGAAAAATAAATTCCTTGAAGAATTCTTTTTTCTTTCTGAAAGATGAAGTAAACTTCAAGTTGAGTACAAATCCTCACCTTGTAAATATGCTAATGTTACTTCTTCATTTATATATTCGATAAGTTTTTAAATGCGTTCCTCAGACAATTCTAGTTGGAAATTGCATTTCGCATGATCCCAATCCCAGTGTTCAATATTTGCCCAATCCTCAATGAGTTCTCATGCGTTCTAATATTAATGGTGGCTTATTCGCCTCATCAATTCATCATAAGTTTTCCGCAAAAACTTCACCGATGCATAATTCTGTTAGCTTTGAAGTACGGCGAGGAGTGTTCTGCTAAAATTTTTTGCCTCGTTCATTTTGACGAATATCGCCTTCTTCTCGACGAATTTTGATATAGAAACTTCTCTGCAATATTCGTCCCATTTTCGAGGTCTATCATATGCATTGGATTTTAGGCACAATATTGGTCGCATAAACTTTATGTGAAAACAACGACTTTTTTTGTACATATATCTTCATAATGAAATCGATGCACAAGTTATATTTGCATATATTAGAGTGCACGGAGATACGCTTAAGATAGAATGACGTGATATATGTTTTTACATTCTTGCTCATCGAAAGCAAATAATACACGAACAGTTATCACAATGGGATAAAAGAAGAGCTTCATTTCAAGCTTCTTTTTTGGTTTCATCAGTGAAGCTGGTTATCCCAAATTAGACTTTAATGATGCTGAGCATTTATTTGGATTAATGGTTATATTAAAAGTGCACTATTTGCCATAATAGTACGTAAACAAAATCTCATATGACTAAAGCATTTTTTTAAGCAAATGAGACAACTTGCTTGAAGTATTTAAGATCTTTTTCAGCAAGACAATTATCGCTGATCAATGACCGCATGTATCAAATTCCGCAAGAACGCGTTGCTTCATTCGCTTTTTTTAGTCAGACGAGTGGCTGACAGAAGAGTAATTAATTATACACGCAAAGCTCTGCTGCGCAAAGAAGTTTGGCTTTAAAATTTAGCACGCGCATTTTCCCTATGAAATGCTAGCTAAAGGTTGATGTTGATCTTTAATGTAATTTTGTGGACGTACAAACGTACAGATCCGTTCAAAGACATACACAGAAATGTGCTACACAGGCATACAGACGCAAAAGTAGGCGCATTTACAATAAACCTATATACGCATAGATCCACTAACGGCATACTAAAATTGTCCATAATTAGTTTTGTTCATCGACAATAATACTTGCAAATGATGATGACTTCAACAAACGAAGGAAAGCATGGGATGAAGTGCACGATGAGCGCACTTGTGCATTGTGTGTCGTTGTATGAGCAGTTAATCCTCATAATTTATCCAACCAATAAGAGAATATTTAGAGAATCGCACTCACATTTTGACTAGCTCAACGTTCACTATGAGCCTCTTGAAAAATGATTTCAGATTTCGTGAATAGGCTGTCATGAATTGGAAATCCTATCGGATGTGAATGAGAACTTATGCAAATTTTTTGTAATCTTAGATGAATGGAACCTCTTTCGAGATGCGCATAAGGAACACGAGAGATCCTAATGATCGCTATGATAAGGAAATTTTTAACTCATATTTCAATGATTATTGATGTGAAATTATCAAATGAACGGATAGGTATATCCACGAAAGGAATAGAGACGATATTGTTACGATTGATTTTATATGTGCTAAATTTGCGAAAATCTGTTCAAATAACAGTATCGAAAGAAGTGAAATTTATTTGTTCAACGAAAACGACGCTTCCGGTTTAGTTTATTGAAGAAGCGATGGGCATTAATAACAGCAAGCGAAGCGATATATATGTAATTGTTGCATCATGTGCTTTTCCTTAGCGTTCAATTGACTCAGAATGACGTTTTGAATGCAGAAAGAAATCTCACGAAATAAATAACAAAAAATGTCAAAATATATCTGCAATATATCATAAAAACTGATTTTTATTTAAATTTCGACAAGCTGTTTGAAATGGAAAAGGAACAATAAGATAAATCAAAAGGATAAAAATTCCAATAATGCAAATATTAAAAAAATTGCAAATATGCCTTCAACGAGAATCTATGAAAAGAAACCGGAAAATAAAAGGCCGTTAATTAATTTTTAAAAGTTCCCTCGAAGATATTGATGCAGAATGAAATTAATCATTACAAAGCAAGAGATTTTTAAATATATTCTCCTCTATTTTGTTCTACCCAACTGTATTCTCTTCAATTCTACAGTCAATGCCAATGAAGCATAGAGAGCGCACCATGCGTGATGCGTCGTAGCAAACGTTCATAGAGTCTGGGAATGGATAGGCAGCTGGATTAAACAACGCTTCAAAAAGTTTCAGCCGAAATTCGCTATCCTATTTGGCAAGTGGTCTATACCGGCAAAGAAAATTCTCATTCATTTCGGATTAGTGCTCCAGCGTTAGCCTAATGTTACTTTTAGAAGGCAATCGATGGTCTCGCTCAAGTAGTCGAGGCCTATCTTTGAGAACGTGTGATCGGAAACTTAAACGAATAACATTGTAATAAACGTCAGCCCTATGCAGTAAATAAGGAAGTAAAAAACAATATTTCAGACGAATCAAATACGAGTTAGTGCAGAAAATTTATTCAACGACGAAAGATGAACGTAACCTAGCGTACTGGTAGATAACTTTCACTAAACAAAAAGAGCGCTCAATACGATCGTAACACCTGCGAAGATATTGAGCTTTCCCGACAACGCTGCATTTCACCTGATACTTAATCCACTCTCAACCTCATTCTCTTTCTCTCATCACGAACATTTTATGTTCCCCCCCATTCTGCCCATTTAATTCCCATGCTCTAACGCACTTTTATCTTCTTTTTTTTTATTATCAATTGATATAATATATGAAAATTTCTTTACTGAGTTTCGAAAAATTATCATTACCGATTGCCATCTTAAATGCTAAGATCATCGATATTTTCTTGATTCCCTCCTATTTTATCGAAATTATTATGCATACATACATCGACCGAAAATCAACTAGCAGACATAACTAGCATATAAGCTTATCGTAACGTGGAGATAATTTTAGAAAACGAGTGAGCAATTTGTGCTGAAAGTTACACATGTGATATTTCAATGTGAACCGACGAGTCGAATCACCTTGAAATCATTTGATGCATTCAATAACGTTTATTATGCTATCATTTCTGAATTTCTCAGTAGCGGAAGTATGACAAAAAAAATTTTCTCGCAGCAAATGGTTGCATTGAAACGGGGCAGTGCTTATGGCAAACAATCTCTTGTTTTTCTCTTGCGAAATACGAAATTCCGCTCTCATCTCAGTAATCTTTGGAACGGAAAAACTGCCAAAAGTTCCCACTTCATTCTAGTATCTCTATGCCACTCTCACTATGCACATTCATTAATCGAACAGTGCTCAAAAATATCTTATTTGCTCTCAAAAATTATACGAATAATTGATCAAAAAAGTGCATATTTTCTATGGCCATATTTTTTTATTCGAAGTCTCAAAAGCCAAAATCTCCACTTCTTTTCGTGGAATTTTTGTCAATTAATTCACTTCGAACCCAACAGTTAGCGAATGGATGAGATAACCTTTTATTTTGCCGTCCGAACATTTTCTTCAATGAATCCATCTCTTATTTGATCCGAATAAAGATGCTGCTTCTGTTTTCCCGTTCTTCATAAAACGACCACACATTCACACTAATTTCACATGAACGTTGTCGTTGTTGGTAATCGTAGTTCACGATAAATAGGCGTAAATATCAGAGATCGGCAAAATTCAGCCGGTAGTAGGACGGTATCAAATCGATCAATACGTACTGCCTAATTGTCAGTTATTTAACGACAGCTTCACGAGCGATATGAACACAAGACAACGGAAATAAAGTTTTCCTCTAGCATCAATTTAGGGCGTGATGACACACCAAATAGGAAAGGCGTGGCGCAGGTTTTTGGTAGTTTTATAAACAAGAGAGTTTCATTTTAGCTAATTCGGCAGTCTTGTGTTGAATGGATTCATCTTGGGGAAATGAAAGTTTTATGAGACTCTTGTGAGAAGTTGCCGATCGGTTTAGTTGATGCAACACAGCTAGCCCGCCTGCCCATAGTTTTCTTAGACCGTTAAGCTCTCCTTTATACTTAAATGTTATTTTTAGCGACTACATCATCACTCAGCAGCAAGTCTAATTCGTTTAAAGCTACAACTGCAGGTTTCTGAACAAATTTCATCGATACTGTTATCGGATAGCAAGCACCTCTGCCTTTGTCAGTAAAAAATATATATAGGCTGCAATTTTTCCAGCATATGACCGGCTGAAATCAGAAATTTGCGGGCAATATAACGATATAAAGATCAAATTTATGACTAAATGGTAGGCAATATTAGAATGTAGCTGACATAAACGAATCATTTAATACAGATGAGAAAGCAATGAATACGGATGAAAATAATTTCGAAAGCCAACTCCGATATGGAAACACAATAAGTGCTATCTCGGATTGCTTTTCTGAAACGAGTTGGACACTAAAAATTTGATTATACTGCACTTTATGGAGTAAAAATGCGCTATTTTTTGTTCATTTTATGGGGAGAATCAAAATAGCTCTATGCGATATTGAAATCTGCATTTCACAGATAAACTGTGCTAATAAATTCAAATTTTGATATGTACATGTCAGACAAACCTGACAAGTGTAAAAAAATGCCGAGAAGAAATTTGACCACAGCAACTGTTAATATGGTGTGAGAAACCATACCTAAGAGTTATTTAGCTCGAGAAGAGATAAATGTTAAAGACGCGTTATTACGATGTGCATTTTTGCCGTTCCATTTACCAGATCGACCAACGACGGATTTGCTAACAGACAATAAGATATGCGGGGATAGTGCTTTCATATTTCAGGTGAAATGAACACCTCCGTATATCTTTTATTATTAATTAGCAAGATGAGAGTATGCAGCAGCTGCTAAAATAATGCTTAATTATCAACGTATTTTTACGCGTAGAGGAGAGGCTGTTAAAATCTGTTTTATTGTCGCAGTTTTTAGAGGAGCGCAAAAATGCTGAGAAAAACTCCCAATTCCACACTTCTGCTGCAAAAATGAAGAGTCAAAGAGGCGTTCGCGTGGGGGTCGGACGAAAGAGAACGGGAAAGCCGAAGAGCTTCAAATATGGAGTGCATTGAAGACAATATGAAACAAACTGCTTAGCGGCTAGGATAATAAACAGCAGGCAATAAAAAGTCGTGCTCAAAGTGCATACAAAATGATTACGCGTTATGGTCGACTATTGGTATCGATTAGCTTTCCCTCTCTCTCAGTCCATTATCTATTGTCTTGTCGGGAAATGTTGCTCAATAGGTGCGAGGAGAGTGATATCATTTCTTAGTTGCATACCGCAATATTGTCTCTATAAAACCTGAGATTTATGATCCTAGCGAATTCTTAGTGAAGTAGTTTTTGGCTCATCCTAGAATTTAGCTTATTACTATATTCTCCAGTATTCTGCCAACAACCGAATCTGCCAGTGTAACACATTCATAAAATTTACAACTGATTAGTGCAATTTCTGAATAAATTTGAAGAAATGATAAAAAGAATGGAAAAATATCATATTCATATTGAAAAATATTCATAAAAATATTCGATATTCATAAAATGAAAAACATCATATTCATCTAGAATACATTGACTGATAAAGGTTTTTTAAGAGTGACGAATAATCAGTTCGAAGTGAAAAATGTAGAAAAAAATTTTCATTGTTATTTGAAGGAATTTTTATTATTCGTTTAAATAGTCGCGATTTTTTGCGATTTCAGTTGAAATGATTTCAAACGGGGATAACAATTTGCGCCTATAAAAATCGCCGCATGAGGCAATGCTGAATGTAGTAAATAAAAACTATCGCATCTTTAGGGTGTAATTCTAATGAACCATTTAATTATCCCTCATTTATAGCGCCTTACTTCTCGAAATATCCCATAATTTTTCGTTCAGACAACGAAATTTTCTTTGAAAACAAACAAATATCACTTTGTGATATACTGTACCATAAAAACTATGAGCTCGAATTGTGAGAACCGAAACATCCAAACTCCTACTGATTTCGTTTAATTTTTATTCACTTACTTCGTTAGACATTTATTTAGTTCACTAATAATCGCTTTCATTGACTTGGAAGACTGGAAATCTAAGATAAAATAATATATGAGAAAGTATATTCTATTCATTGTGCATTCACTAGCAGCCTTGTGACGAAACATTAGAGGGAGTATAAACGTTTCAATTTTTTCGATCTACTATGAAATTCAATAACTCTTTTTGAGCTTTCACGTTTTTTTAAAGTATCGGCGATATCCACAGATACATGTAACCTAAAGGGATATCATCGAAATCATGTGAAGCAGAAATGCAAGCGCCTAATTTCAGAAAAGTTTTCGAAGCAAAATGGATTTGTTGTTTGATTCGGAATTTCGATAAGTGAATCTCAAAGCTGTACATTTAAAATACGATATAATGTTGTAGACAATTAAATTACTATTACAGATTTGGGATGATATCAAAAAGGATGTGCAATTTGCACAATTCGGAAATAATATTGCACAAAATTGCGAAGTTTGCAAGAAATCCAGACGACAAAATTATTGCGAAAAAAGCTGAGTATGCGTTCATTCTGAACGTCTGACGAGAAATCGTTGAAGCAAATTTCGTCGATAAGTTTAGCAGATTTCCCTCAAAATATCCGATTAATAAAAATCGGTGAAATGAAGTTAGGAGCAACTAAAATCATATGGCGAAAAATCTGAATATAAACCCGATTATTAAAACTAACATCTCTCAGATATCAATTATTTCTCTATCTCAGATTATCCTTTAGTACGAACGATCGATAGAAGTTAGTTTAATAGATTTTTTCGTTTCAATTCGGTGACAAGTCGTTGTCTCCGAATATTGGTCATTTCCCTCCTTTTTGGCACGTCCGTCAACCACCTTTGCAGCTAATGTTTAGCGGTGAAATATCAACAAAAAAAGATGCCAACTGAATGAGCTGCTCCAATAAAATAATAAAGAAGCAAAAACAAATTATTTTTTTGTTGCAACGGACTCAAAATTCATTCATAACTTCATAGCGAATAAATTTCTAGTTAAGAGGACGATTAAAAGGCCTTTATGAAAGAATGAACATAAAAATAAATGTGCGATGGGAACTTATTTTGAATCAACTAATCTTTTGTAAATTCAAATCATAGAACAGTTCATAAATTGCGTCAACAAATGATGAAGGAAATACGCCGGGGCAAGGATCTCAGATAGGATAAAAGGAAAAGTGACCTATCATCGATAGTGATAAATATTAAGTGCATAGGAATATATTCTCACTTTTCAACTAAAATGTTATGCTAGATGCTCTTCCTTTAAGACGTCATTGATGGATAGAACATTTATATGAGGGGATTTTTTACATTTCAATTTGTACTGAACATAGCTTCCTTCACATGTTGGAATTATTTATAGTCTATAGGCTGATCTATTTAGCGATCTATTTAGCGATAGCGACAATTATTTATAGCCTATAGGCTGATGTATTTAGCGATAAGTAGATTCTAGATTGGCATTTGTATAGAACAACCAATCGATTCCGACGAAACATTGCGGAGAATATATGGAGAATGCGGAGAATATATGGCGAGGAACGGAACGAAGGTTAGCCGTCACATCGTTGAAATGAACGAAACATTAAAGGAATCGAGAATCTACAAACGACTGGTGTAAATATTGGAGAAATTTTTGTGACAAAAATGCACCATAAAATCTACCAGTCTGCCATATCTACCTCCAACTGAACGGGTTTTCTTAACAACGGGTCGCTGTTGGGTATCAAACATCCGAATTCAGTTTGCGATTTTGAAAGTTTACAAAAATCATACCTTTTAAAGTTACATCTGAAGTAAGGAAGCGTTACTTTCGAAATGAATATTCCTCATTTTCCATTCAATAAAGGCTTTAAGGAAACTTTAAAAGCCCAAAACTTTATTGTAAAAGAGCAATTCGGCAAGCATTCGAAATTTTAATGAACGCACTGAATTGAAAACATTTCATGGCGGAATGAAAAAGCAGTACAGTCCTATTACTGTGTATGTTCTTTTCCAATTGCTGTCAGTTCTAGAAATGGTTGGTCTTAAAGATGCCATTGACCATCCCGAAATGACCAACGGCTCTTTAGATGCTTGTTAAAAACTAGCCACATGATGATTTGAGTGCTCCCCTTTCTTTGCGTCTTAGGTCTTTAATTTTTAACTTTTTTTTGAGAAATTTAATCATCTGCAGCTGAGATATCGTAGGGGACAATTGAATTGCTACTCGACAGTAATCGCGAACCGGTAGAGTTCTTTTTGAACGCATTCAACTAGTATTCAGAATTGCAGCACACACCATCTTTCTTTCGTCAAGGACTCCTTAAAAAGATGATTCACTGAATTTAGAACACGAGGGACCCCGTGTCAATGTCGTGTGCTCAAAAGACTTCTCGAGCGACTTTTCTGTAGCAACAACCTTCCTCTGAGAGAGTGGTGTCCCCTGGTAGGAACTCTCATGGATTTTGACATTTTCTTTAACAATGTTAACAAACATCTTGTCTTCGCGGGATAAAAACGAAAATTTTCTGTCGTGTCATAGAAATATTGAGAAAACTCCATGAGACACTGTTTTCGAACATGATACACTCAAAGGAAATGGTAACACAGAGGTATTAGCGGATGAACAATAATCTCTTGCAAAAGAGGATATCCGAATATAATGGACAGAATCGGTGGATGGAGCGGAAAATGTGATGAGCAGCAAGTGCAGCAAGATCATCACATATTTTATAAAGAAATTTATTTGCTCATATGAAGTGACTGCCATCGAGAGAATGATCTTTTTTTGTCCATGAACGCAACTTTGTGCTTTATTGATTGAAATAACTGTCGCAAAAAAAGATTGGCTAAGAACTGCTGTTCGTATGAGAATTACTGGAAAGGAGGAATACCATCCCACTTCAGTTAGAAGATTAACATAATGTATGATGCGATTTCTTAAATGCGGTTGTATTGTCTCAAAAAGTCGATATATAATAATGAGTAAAATTGAAGTAAAGTTTTTAAGTGAGCAAAAATTAAGTGACATCTTTTAAACGTATTGCATTCTTTATTTTCCATTTTGAAGAAGATTAAAAATATATAGAATTTATTCATTTCTTCGCGAAGATTAAACTAGGCATTCGAGAAGCAGTCGAACGAAGAAATTAGAGGAACCATACTTTGAACTTTTCAACATTTCTTAACCAATCAGCCATCGCTTTGCGAAACTGTTTTTAGTTGATTCGTTTGAGAAAAAAAGCTATTTATTTTATTTTTTATTGCTTTCTATACGGAACTATCCTTATCAGGTTCGCTTTTAGTAGATTCACTTATCAAACTCGGGAATCATGAACTTGTAGCCATGCAACGAAATTTCCCACTCAAAAATCACTCTCGTTGAGACGTTAAAGTGATTTGTGCGAGAGGCGACTCTCAATGAACGATTGAACGTTGCGAAATCTAATGCAATCGTCACCTCTAAGATCGGCGATCGTTTTTCGGAAGAGATTTGGTGCACTAAATGACATTTTGCAGTGATTTTGAGATAAATTCGATTATCGCGTAATTCTCGGCTTATGCGAATTGCCTGAAAATACTTTCTGTATTTCTAAGGAATTCGACGACAAAATTTTTTCAGGACATGAAAATGCTGAGCACTCCAGTGCGCATCAGAAATGCATCATTATACGTTTATAGGATCCGAGTATTGGTGAAGCGTATTTGTCTTAGCGATATCCGCTTATGGAAGTGTCTTTCGCGTTGCAGCATTTTATAACCCACTGTGATAAAAAGACTAATCACACTTTTCGTTAATTTTTTATTTTAAATTAAATGGTTCATAAACTGAAATGCTTCTTTCATATGGCAATGAAAAATATCGCAACATTATTAGTCGAGGGTGTATCAGAATAGCGCTATCAATAATAATAATAAAGTGCCTTGATTGCGTTCTCTTGATGGATATTTATGATGTGATTATTTCGTATGCGAAATAAATTTCGCAAGAATTGTTCGATTTTGTTTTTATGGCACTATTAAAGTTGATCCCCTCCTAAAAGTTTCTTAGCATTCATCGAGAATGTCCATATTCTCCGACAATTTAAATCACTGGAATTCTCATCAGAATGCTTCAAAAACATGAGGAAAAATAGACTTTCAAGGAAAAAGTACGACCAATAATCGCGTGGGAAACAAAACAAAGTGATACTTTTGCATTTGTTCATTTGTTCAAATATTTGTTTCGGCATTATAATTCCTTAATATTGCATCTTTCAGTGAATGTGAAAAATTGATGAACGCAATGGAAGCGTGTAAATTAATGTGAAAAGTGTTCATAGTTACGAAATTATTTTCGTTTACAATGAATTAAATGTTTCATCCTTATACGCATTATTGCTTTAATTTAATGCTTCAGTGCTTATTTTAATTCAACGCCTCAAGAAACGATTCTATCAACAGCAAACTATGAGGAAATCTTTCAGCTTATCTAAAGTCGAATGTTTTTCGGCCAATAGAAAAAATTAAATGATTATCCTCATTTTTTACCGATCATTTAGATGCAGTGGATTTCCAAAATGAATTATCGAAATCCTACTCCCTTCAAATCGAAGTTTATCCAAAAAGTGGAAGAAAATGGACGAAGTATTTTGGGAAAGTTTCAATCACAGTTACTGTCATGAGATGAATATATTGCAGAAATGATAAATAAATTGAAATGGAACGAAGAAAAGTAATGCAAGTGATGTGTAAATGAAATATATGTTATACGAGACTATAATATGCCTAAATGGTTGCTTAACGATCTAATGTAACGATCTATTCCATCGATGCAATTAACTTTCATGAGCTTCTATGAAACTCGATTGATTGGATGCTTTTAGTTGAATGAAAAGCGGAACGTCAGCACTTACAACATTCTGTCTATTGATGCAATTTTTCTTCGTGCATTCGGATTTTCTTTTCGTTCTTTAAGTTATTTGAAAATTTTTCTCAACATGTGAAATTAAAATCCAGGATATTAAACAAATATGAATATCTGCTTACTTTCAACGAGCCAGTATAAGAGCCCGTCAATCGTATGCTTAAGAAACCAATTTACCGCATTTCAACTAAGCAATAAATGTGCATGCATATTAATAAATGCAAATGCTTATGTTGTTGTGTGCAATTTCATGATATTGCCCACATAAATGAATTTATGGTTTCGATGATCACTCGTGGCCACCTGTTGGTCATTCGATGGTCATTCGATGGCCAACACTAACGATTGTCAGTGATGATGGTCACTTAAGCACTGTTCAGTATGGCTTCGCATTTCCTCAGCATCTTCTTCAAGAGTTCTAAAAAAAGAGAAACAGCTGAGGAAAAAAGAGAAAAAGATAAAAATGCACTACTTCTAAAATGGTTCTGAGATCATATTTTAGAGGGGGAATGAGCTTTTGTTAAAATGAGGAATTTGTGAAATGTTCGGATTTGATCTGATCGGTACCAAATGTTGCAATGTAAATAAACTTCTAGTTTCGTCCAAGATTTCGTTTTGTTTACTTTCATCGTTACTTGCGCGTTTACTTCTTCACTAATTAATGCTAAAATATAACATCGTAGTAAAGCATTGGAAGAGCTTTTTTTCTCCTCTTAATCGCCTAACTGCTGAATTGCTTGAAGAAATTGTTTGCGCCAACTTGGAAATGAAATCTTTTGGTAAATTTTTCCCAATAAGCTATTATTAAAAGCAAAGAAAAATTTCTCTTATTTGAAATATAAGGTGATTATAATAGTATATATATTAATATAGGTTGTATTTGCATAGTTTTTTCACGTAAAAGTTTACCGCTCACCTTTGAATCATGTGTGAATTGCAAACTGGAAAAGCATATGTTCCAGTTTTATTGAATAAAACAGTTCTGTATATATTCGTTTCCAAAGTTAGTTTACGGTAATGTGCATCGCTTTAATCCATAAGAAGGCGAGTAGGAGAGAAATAAAATCGGTATTCCTTTCATATGCATACATATTTGCGTTAAGCGTAATAAACAGTGCTCAGCTTGCTATCGAGATCGTTTTCCGCTATTCGACCGTCGTCCATTAAAGATTCATTAATCTGCCTGCTTGACTGACATACGACGCACTATTATTTGCATATTGCTTATTAAAAATGGCCCAATTCCTTACGCTTTTCTTAATTGGACAACTGATATTTACCACTAATACTACCGTTTCTTCCTTATTCATCGAAATATTTGCGATTATTTAATGGAAATATATTCTCATTTTAACTATAATCATATTTTCTTTATCCTTTCTTGTAACTACTAATTTCATATTACTCTATTTATAATCATTCAGAAGCATATTACTTTAATCATACATTTCATAATGAAGCCGTAAGCGATTAAAAAGTATCTAAGCGAATTAACTGATAGATTTTTAATTGCACTTCCCATTTGCATTCATATATGATTGAAAGAAAATGTATCGCTATTATCTTACCATTTATCATAGATCGTTAAAAAATAGTACTGCATGAATGGCATATTTTTTTACTAGTTCTAAGATGGAATTCAAGAATTTACGTAGCCGAGGATTTCATTCAACGCTGGCTTACTTTGTTCCTTTAACAACAGAATTCATAGGCAAAAATTGCCGAATGGAGTACATCAGCATACAACTGCAGAATTATGGAGTACATCAGAAATTTTTCTCTAATTTCGACTATCATGGAACTTTTGATTTCTTATGGTTATATTTAGTTCTTGTCCGCATTCAGAAATCCATAAAATCTACGTTCTTTTTCATAGTGTGTGATACTTTAAATTCTATCGTAGAAATCGTTCACATTCAGAAATCGATGGTATGTTTCTTAGCGCACTTCAGTCACTCATCACAGATATTATACGTTAAAGCAGCGTTTCGAGAACATTTCTTATTTTTTGGAATTTTTGAAGTCAATCAAAGTGTAATTATTTCACAGACAGAATTCATCAGACGAAATCAATTATGCTCAATTGTTCCGCTGATAGAATTCATTAATCTGCAATAAGCATTTACATCATGTTTGTTGGAATCTATATTTCTAAGTAATGAAGGGGCATTACGCTTATTCAGATTTGCACATTTCTGTAGAATTCATCAGTTTATCGCCGAGGATGACAATTTTTTTCCCATATCCATTAGAGATATAACGCACGCTGCTATTTATACTATGATGGTTGCATTTGTTTGTATAGCGATTCGATACGTTCAGCACTACTATAACACAAAGACGGCGCTCATTGCATTTAGCTACAACGCAACGTAGCATAAATAAATAAATTTAAATGCGATTCTCCTAACGCATCTAACACCAGTTATATATGCCCATTGCTTTCGTATATGATATTACACTTTTAATATGAATATTCCCGTAAAGTTTATTTGAAATTCATTATTAATGATATTTCTTCCTAAATTACACATCGAATTAAATTGAATCTTTAAGATGAGTTAGTAAAAAATAAGCCAAATGGTAAATAATAAATAAGTACGAAAATATGCGACTCTATCATAATTGGGTCGAAAGAAATGAAATAGGTTTGAATTAAAGTAAGTTCTTTAGATGCTTGCGATCTTTTTTAGTTGCTTTAGTTGCTTTCTTGCTTGCTTTTTTTAGTTGCCCCTTACATTATTCTTATGTCTATTTGATCACAAAAGCGACTGAATAATTCCAATTACTTTCAATACAATACAGCCTTATTGAAGTTGTCCCTTATATTATTCTTATGTCTATTTGATCACAAAAGTGATTGAATAAATCCTATTACCTTCAAAAAATACAGCCTTATTGAATGAGTGAGGAAGAGGAGAATTACAGATTGGAGGAAAAAATCTGCGACTTTTATCTTAGACTCCTTGAAATCCTTATAGCTGCGTAACGATAATGCTAGAATATACTTCATAAGGCACGAGTGTTTGTTATAGAGGTCATAATATCACTGAATAAAACTGCTTGCTATATGCTTATTTCGGCTCCTAATCTATTCCATAATAATCATATTGGTAAGCATTAGCGTACTGCCCAAAGCCTATCAAAGCCTATCCGGCTCCATTGACACAAGAAACGAAGCGTTGTATATGGACTTCGATCATTATGGACTTCGAAATGATGCTTTAATACGCCTTCTTTATGGATTTTTATATTTGTTTATGATGTGCAAATTTTCTTTGCAGTAGCGTTCTACTGCAATATTATTATGTCTATCAATATGTTTTGCCTGTTGGCTAACTTCAATTAGAGGAAAGTGAAGCTCTAAATGCAAAATTTGTTGCCTATAATATGTTATAGCGAAATCATCAACAATATATTCAACGACGATTCATTAAAAAAAAAAAATCACTCTACGCAGGTATATAAATGTGCTAAAAAAAAACTTATATACGCTATGTACAGGCCGACTTTACATTTTAGTTTGGCGGAGTCATTCAAATACAAGTATTCAGCACAAATCTTTTATGTGACCCGGAAGAATTTAGATATGAAGCCAATAACCAACATAGATTGTTTATTTGGTGTTAAATTATGAAATTGGCTGATCATTTGGGCGAGATGCAATATCGTCCATCTAGCCAGCTGCTTTGACATTCCGCCGCGGCTGTTTTTACGCGAATCATTTTCAACAGCTCCACATTAAACAGCCACTATTTAGATTCATCAGTACTACAGTTGCTTGCAAGATTTCAGTTACTAAAATGAGGACGTTTCTAAAAGTTTTTCACCTTCATGAACTTCTCTTCTCTCGATGAAGCTCTAATGTTTGTATAGGGGACGCACACCATAACGATGATATATGCTAATCGGCTTAAATGGTAACTGCTAATACTCGCGCAAATGCTACTTAGAAGTAGCGAACTGATCCGATTAGCCATACTGCATACAAGCCGAATGTTTCTGTGCGGTCATTTCGTCTGGTCATCGGTCAGTTTGTGATTACAAAGAACGCTTTCAATTCACTGTGCTAACAGATAACTCCTCATCATTAAGTGGCTATCCTATAACACTAAAAAAAACGCATTGCACATGACACATGGAGTATTCTTCGCTTTCTCAACTAACTTTTTGTTCACATTTCGTATAGGGGGAAAAAAAGGCGAATTTTTCGTTGATTCACCCGTGGAGAAATCTGAGTGGTAAATTTCTGCAGAAATCGATTCTTATGATTAAAATTTTGCTGCACAGTTCCAATTCAGCCATTTAACCTTAGCGATCGCTCACTTTGCACTGAGATTTTTTCAACTCTTTTCATCTCCTAAGCTATGGTAAATTCAAGTGATCGTGCTTTTTGCTTTCCCTTCACCTAGTTGAGATGTGTGCATTTAGGTTGTTAAGTCATTGATATTTATATCAGCACTGATAACTAACTCCTTGTTTCTAAATACTTGGATTCTTCATTTATAGCTGGATCAGCAGTACGTTATTGGATTTCCTTTTAAACAATTGCTGCAACACGTTAGGAAGGTTGACGAATTAACTGAGAAAGCAGAAAGTGACTAGGGAGAACAAGGGAGAGGGGAGACGGAAGGTATGGAGAAATGAGGGAAAGGCGAGGAAAGGTTAGAAGTGCGAGCGGATTTGTTGATGAATGATGTAACTGATGTAATTCAGTGGTCGGTGCTCTCATAAATCATCAAATGATGTAATTCAGTGGTCGGTACTCTCATAAATCATCAAGTGATGTAATTCAGTGCTCGGTACTTTCGTATATAATTGAGCTCTTCACACTTGAATATATTTCGTGGCGTCGAAAGACGACCGAGGAGAAAAAGTATCTTATTTATAGGCGTAATTTTATGCAAGAAAGCACAAGAAAGAGAAAAAATAAACCAACTCATGCATTAAGTGCAAACGCAAAGTGAGTCATGGAAAAAAAGCAAAGCAATAGTAGAATCTTTGCAAGTGGTCATAAGTGCAAATCGTCGTAAAATATTCCCTCCAAGAATAATCGTTGAAAGAATAATCATCATTTCTATGCAAACTAAATTATAACATAATTAATTTTAAAAAAATTTTTTAGGGCTAAATTTGATTAGCAATGCTAAAAATGCGATATTCTTGCGGCACTTCGCCGAAAGATTGTGGATTTTGGAAAAAGTCTCGTTCTCTCGCACCCTTCATCGCTTTTTTTCCAGAAAATCTGCTAACCTCAGGAGAGGATCCACAGATCATAGACTGAAAAAAAAAAGAATTTTATTTTTCCTGAAAACCTACCGCAATAGTCAATATTATTAATACTTCTGTGGACCCGCTCATTAGAGCAATATTTAGCCAAAGTTATGCATTCCTTTTCCAACTTATGCTTAGTGCGCGGTCGCTTTTAACAAGGCTCCGATCAAACTCTTTGGCTTTGTGGCGCCGAGTTATTCGGATCAGTACTCTCATTGGAACGCGGACGGTGAAACAAGTCGCATGGAACAACGATGAATCTACTCGTCAGTATCCGATGGGCAAGAAATGAGCTTAAGCCCTCACCTTCACGCTACCTCAGATTCAGCTAAACGGAAGTGGCAGTTTTTTGAAGAGACAGACATTTATTCGTATTGAATGCCTTGTCGATTCAAGTAAATATTTTGCCATATCATTCATTCCAGCGATTCATTTATTTTCTGATAGGAATGACTCAAATTTAGGATAAGGCTGGCAATCAAATGACTGCAAAATCTGATACGCTCTTTAAGAGGGCTATGTTTTTTGATACGCTAAATCGACGTTAATGAATAAATCGTCGAAATTCCTCTCTATTCAACCATCAGTATTTTTGAGTTGCGAATAACGAATTGCTAAACATATACGTAAATGCATTTATAAAATCCAAAAATCGCTTAATTTGTAATGTTGTAATGCGTGAAACGCTGAAATATCTACAAAGAGAATTTGATATGACGTCAAAATTCGCATAAAATTCAAACATTTACGCGAGGACCATTACATCAAGTTGATCCTGGTAGAAATTCTTCTCTTCACTTAAGCAGGCATACATAGATAGAAAAATTTGGGATGAAATATTAGCGGAAATGAACCACTTCTATCATTTGCTCTTCAATAAGAAAATATAAGCATTATTTTTTTGAATATTCAATGAGCGGATCATATAATATGATATATAGCTTAATCATGGTATTATGCCTAGATTAAAAATTGAGTGATAAGATAACTATCTTATCATCCAATTTTTATCATATCTTATCAATCAGTTAAGAGAAAATTTATTTGAAGCATTGAAAGTGAATTTTTTATTCGATAATTTGGAGAGGCAACGAAAATTTCTTCCTTCTCATTCATCATAAATATTCAAAGAACGAACGGTAGAGGTAATTTAGCCAAAGGCCCACAAATAATTCGAACGAAAACATCAAAAATAAGCGAAATTCTCAATATTTGCAATTAATATTGTCTATTATTTCGATCTGTGAAATGAGAGTTTATAAATAATAGAAAAATGATTTATTTATTACTTTTAATTTTATTTACTAAATTACTAAATATACTAAATCGATTGATTAATAGTTAGAATATATGCGTAAAATATATTAAATATAACGTTACGCAGAATGAATATACATAGGTTATGTTTGATGGTCATGCCATTTAAGGATAGACAACCAATCGATCAAATGCAGTAGGACTTTAATTATGAACATCATCGCATTTCCCTCTTTGATATATTACCGCCAATATTGCCAACACCGCAATGCTGATATTTATAAATTATTTCAGAGCGCAAGAATTAATCAATCCTTGCTGATGTTTTTAAGCAATCATGAGATGGCTTGAATGGGAAAAAATAAATAAAAATTAGCACCTAAAACGGTACTTTTAAAATAAGATACTTAACGTGATAATATTAGTAGGGAAACTTTAAAACAAAACTGAAGTTATAGTGCATGATCAGTAGAGCCTAGAATTCATGAAGATTAATCCTAAGCGAATTTCCACAAAATGATGCCTACATGGCTTACAGTCCATAAATCAGAAGATAGTAGACAAAGTTTTCTAACTGAGATCAGCAATATTTCGGCAATATTCAAATTCGAAAATAGAGCATAACAATACCAGTGCAATATTTTATATACGAATTTATCACTTACCTTGTTTGAATCAGTTGTTTTCCTCGTGGTGGTAATTTCTCGAACAACTGCCTTGCACCACCAACCTTCCATGTACCGAATGCCACTGAACGATACTGACATCTCGTATTGTACCATCCTCCGGAATGATGTTCCGGATGTTCATCGATCATTTCGATCAATGAGACAATTGGCAGTAAATGTTCAGAGGTATAAACTTGCAGTAGGAGTTGATTGAATGTTGCACACACTACTCACAGCACGCTTCCACCGACAATAGCAACAGAAGCGAACTAATAAGTGCAGCTAGTGGGAGGTGAAAAGTGTCAACACAAAACGACGACAGCAAACGACTCAACGAAACAGAATGGGATGAGAGCCAATAATTTTGTGTCTTCAGTTAGGCTTGCCCGAGTCGCGCTTCGAATGATAATTGATAGATCGATGTGAAGATGAAGGGATTTCTGAAAATAATTGATTTTCTATGTATAAATTAATTAAACGATATGAAACTTGGCAACAATATCGTCAATGAGCTAAGAAAGTTTAATCAGTGCAGTTGCAGTGCTCGTCTATTATACAAACATCATAACATCGAGTCTATAAATGAGGAATGTCTTTCGAAAACCCTATCTTAACTTCATAAAATAAAATGAATATTTGCAGTAGTTGTTTTCCCAATAACTGCGCAAAAGATTCTTTATACGACATACCAATTTTATAGGCAATATTTACTAAACAATACAGCAAAGTGACAATACAAAGCTCATAGCAGTGAAAATATGCCAAAAGTTATGAGCTGTATATTCGAGCGACATAAAGAACGACTCCTTATTATCTGAAAATGATTTTCTTCATTGTGAAGCACAGTTGATTTTAATTTATTTTTGTGTTGTATTTTTTGTGAATGCATATTCTGAACGGCTTCAATCAACTTAAAAGTATTTTTGGATTCAACTCTTAGAGTAGATTTCAGTTAATGAGCCACTTGGGTCATTAAACGTTGATATAATAGGAGGCCGACGACTATAATTATCGAGCGGAAAAAAGAGATTTAGAATTTCAATTTAAAATGCCAACCATCAAATAGCAATGATAATTCTTATCGTTCAGTTGCCGTTCAAATTATTTCTCTTCATTGAGAAGGAAAATAGTTCATATAAAACAAATTTAGCAATTGATGAAAGAAATCAAAGTGGAAAATCGCTTTATTATGATTTAAAATGAAGTGGCTAAAAAATACTGAATGCATAATTGAGAATCTGAAATTTGCGTAATTCGTTTTTAGCATAGAATCCAGAAAAATACCAAGAAGATAGTAGTAAACAATCAATAATAAGGCAATTTATAGGGGAGAAAAACAAATTAAATATCCTAAAAGAGTTGTCACTACAAACGATTTTTTTTCATCGTACCCAAAAGGATAAAACGATCAACTCGTCTCTTTGTATGGATATATATACATATACAAAGAGATGACGTGATTATACAAAGAGATGACGTGATTATAATGAGCTTTTATAGGGTGAATTTTTGAAAGCACATAGAAAGCAAAAATTGGGCGCTATTGACAAAAGGCTGTCATGAATGCTCAAGGCTGTTGATATTGTGTGAGTTGAAAAACCCATGCAAAATATCCGATAATTTTCTCTAAAGAATACAGCAACGTAAAATCTCCTATCGAAAAAACTATGGAAGACAACCAAACCTTTGGAAGATAACCACTGGAAGAGCAAATTGAAAGTTGTGCTTTTTTCATCTTGTAAATTAAATCGCTTTTCTATGCTAATCACTTGAAAAAAAATAATAGAAAAACGGAAATTAGAGGAGAACTTTCACGTTATCAAATGCCACAACAATCAACATTCACTTAGCACTAACGATGACTTGTTTTGTTCTTCTTCACCTATCAAGTCATTGTTTGAAGCGTCACTTTGAACGCATTTTAAATAAGAAGACAATTCACTCAACAAATATGTCAAATTTCAACAATGGTATTATACCAAAAAGCATTCTATACAGCAGAGTATTTCTGGAAATCTATCGTTCAGAATACTTTCATCGATTAGGAACTATAAGTTTCAGCATAACTCAACAGCGATTATCAAGAAACATGTTTAAAAAAATATTCCATCCAGTTAATGAATCCTCGAATGCTCTCAAGATGTCTTCGTTAAAAGCAACACCCATTTTATATGCACTTCTGTTGACTTCTGAAGTAAAGCAAAGAAAGTTACTCTTATGGAAGTTCATTTCCGAGCTCGGAAACATTCTCTGCTAGTTCTTCACTTAGCTATTAGAATTGAAATTGAATTCGACAACTCAGCCTGAACTTTTTGCGAGTTTTGTTGCAGCTTATTGAATAGACAACTCGTGCAGTCGTTCATTCATTAGCAGCCAAAGTCGATAAAATTAGGTCATGCCAACGCTTCGTTGTAGAAGATTCATGTCTTACTTTCTGATCAAAGTGAAATTTGAGAGATTTAAACAAATAATTAAAAAGTATTGAAATGAATAAGAAAATAAAGATTGGTGAGTTGCTTCGTGTTCATTCATCAAGTTAATTTAATGAAAACGAAGCACATATGGAAAACTAGCGCTAGCGACAATCATAACTGAATATATCATGTAACAAACATAACTAATTCCTCTAAAATTTCCTATTTTCTATACGAAATATGAAAATTCTCAACGATATTTTGGAAAATTCGTTGAAAATTGGATTGAATTCCAAAATGGAAATTGAAGAATATGAAAAGATGTTTGCAGAGAAATTTTCAAAATAACGGAAGCAATAGATTTCTGATTTGAGAAAAAGTTTGAAGCATTAAAGCGATAAGAAAAAGCGGTTTTCATGAATAGTACATCGTCCAGTAGCATTGATTTCATAAAGCACTTATTATACTATCGTATAAAAATTACTATGAAAGAGATTTTTGAAGTATCCTGGAAAAAAATTAAACAAAATCGAAATTTCATGAACACGAAGTAGGCGGTTTAGCTATTCAACAAAAGCGAGAGTGTCGACGTGAGAAATCAACAACGATCACCGATAGCTGCAAATAAAAGTGATTGCATGAACGTCGCAAAATTTTGCAGTAAAAACTAAATATTTGTACTCTAATGTGCTTCAAGTATTGCAGACACGAAAACGAAGCACCGACTAATAGAAGTGGCTGCTATTAAGCAAGAATTACACAAGTAAATGGCCGCACTCGATCCACTCAATGAAGAACGAACTTGCCACAGCAACGCAAACTTATGCAAATTCTTCTAATGCATCCACGCTTCTATATCCATTGATTCCAATAAACGGTGAGTACGAAAATATCAACGATCACTGGATTGGTACTTCAGCGAATTGTGATAACCGGAAAATTTCATAGTAATTTTATTTGAAATGAAAATTGAAAATTGAAAATATCAAGATGTATTTAAAGCTTTCTCTAACATACCTTAAAGAATACCTTTTCTATGAGGAAAAAAATTAGCTAACGATGGAAAATCGAATCAATCTTGATCCATAAAGATCAAAAATCACCACCTCAAATAATATTTTATCATAAACGCATCAAAAATACTACATAAGCGAGGAATAAATTAGCATAAATCAAAAGTACCATCCGCTACAACAAGTCGCCGTCATAGTACAACATAGATCGCCTATGCAGTGATGGAGAAGAAGAAATTCGCATATATGTAATCAATAAGCTATTAGACTCATTTTTGTTTATACTGCGATTATGCTAATCATTGCGCAAATAATTCAACACCATCGAAGAAACTCGTCCAAATGCTTCCGATATAACAATTTATTTTCTTTCATCATGTCACATCTTCTAGACCTTATCAATATAGCTATATGAACTTGTTAATGCTTAATTACCTGAGTATTTCTGCAATTGATATATTTCATAGAGTGGAGGAAAAATACACTGAAAAATTATCGAATAGGACAAGAAAGGACCGATAGACTTTCCCAACTAGCAACAAAAGATGCAAAGTTGGTTAATCCGGAAGAAGCATAAATTGCCCATTTGATTTACAGAAAATTTTTTGTTAAAAGACTGACGAAAAAGATGATTTTCGATGAGTTTTTAGTTTAAACCATCAGATTCCGAAGTGTACCATTCAGCCGATGTTCATCATTCTAAAGCGACGGGAGGATATAATGATAGAAATATATGAAATTGGGAGAGTAAAATTGAATTTTCTTTTGATTCCCGATTGTTAGATCAAGATCAGCTCATTCACATCGACCTTCATTGTAATTTTTTGCACACATTCGCACAAATCTGAAAAGAATTTCTATATTTTCCAATCTCATAAAATTATAATATTTCATTTTTATTGATAATTTCCGGAAGGATTTTTACATAAAAAATGTGAAATTCAACGAAAGTACAAATGAGATTTTTCAGAGAAATGTTATTGAAGCATAAAAATTGATTGGAAGAAATTTTCTATTTGATTCGAGAGAAATGCATCATTGAATGGGGTGATGGAAGGAGGTGTTGACAAATCGTTGACTCTATTAACTTGCTGAGGAGATCGTCACGGAAATGAGATGATTACTTACTGAGGAAACGTTAGCACACTCAGAAATACTTTCAAGTGGTGCAGAGCAAACAAGTTTATTCAGCAATGAGCTTTGAATACTAGAAGATACTCGAACTTCAATCTTACTTCATTCTACTCGCTAAATTTGCATATTCTATCTACCAGTTGCAAACATGCATATTTCAAGAGGTGATTTATGGTCGAATAGAAGCAGAGATGCGTTAAAATTGTAAGTTAAACAATACATACGTTCCATTCAAAACAAAGCATCACCTTCACGGAAAAAAAATGATGGTATGAATCAATCTGTGAAGGTGAAGTAAAACATCTGTTCGAGAGCCAGCTTCGAATCAAGAACAGTATTCTTTCTGAACAGAAGCTCTCGAGAGAGAGTGCTGCTCGTGTGTGTGAAAAACGATGTTAGGCACTTCAATTAGGCTAGAAAAATGCCATTTCAACAATAAGTTTAACATACACATATCAAATAGAATGAAACAATTGAACCGTTTGTTTGCCTTATCTGAATGGGAAAATCGCCCTAAAAAGTCACTTCTGCATGAGTTACTGCGAACTGGAATATAAAACAATTTGTTTTTTCTTGTTAATTTGCCGACTTTAAAAGTAGAACTAATTTCCACGATTATAATTTTCAATTTTTCGAACAAGAGGGAATCTCGGATTAGTGCAATAGCAATATATTGATTCCTAAAGGAACTAAAATAGCTGGAGGATGAAATAGGAGAATAAAATTCAGTGGAATGGAACGTCTATTGAATGTATTGATTTTTGTTTTCTTTGCACGGAAGTTTGTGTTATTAATTTATTCAACGAATTGAATATATTGTTAAGCATAAAATTCTATTGAATTTTGGAGGATTTTTTGAGAATTTTGCGTAATTAATATAAAGTTATACTTCATTTAGTTGAGGAAAACTTTATAGGTTAGAGTGACAATGTTGCTAAAATGGGAAATTTTATTTAAAAAAAAACATTCTATAGAGGCAAAAAATCTATGAGAAAAAACCGTCGGTGACGTGAAAATTTTAGGAATTTCGAAAATAATCCGAGAACATATACGAAAAAAAAAAGCAAAGAATGAAATAAAACAAACAAAAAACAAAAAATCATATTTCGTTTTATATTCATAAGTATCCGGAAAAACATTTGATGAGTATTTGCTCAGTTTGAGTTGCGAACATTAGATCTTTTTACAGAAAGTAACAAACAAAACCTCAAAGTGAGAGTGAATATCTGCCGGAAAATGTGTTGGCAAACTTGCAAAACGATCCTATGCAAATACTTTTATTGCACTAAAAATTTCATGGCACATTTTATATGAATATTATGAAGTGAACGTTAATATTTTATTTTGGATAAGTGGATAATGCATTTTAGGTTTTTGTTTGAATAACTTAGTTGTTGATTTTTGAAGTAATTCTTTTTGTGAATTCTACTCTCATAGCTTATAGTATATGTGTGAATTTTTGATCGCATCGCATTGGCTGATTGTTGTGCTGCAATTCTTCTTCGCCATAGATGGAGGGGAAATCGGCAATGAAAGTGGCAACACAAATGGAATCAAACCGAAGTGGGGGGAAAAAAGCCGAATTGGTGGCTAAAAAATCGTAGAAAAGACCATATGCGTATGCAGCTGGTTGTAAAATCAAGTATTCCTCTCTTTTTTCCCTTTCCCTCTTCATCTGCCACAAAAGCCCTCTTTTCTATGGTTACATTCACCAATGAACGCCGTCACAGTCGGCAATATCACGCATTGTTCTCCGCTTCATTAATTTATAGGAAATTAGAATAAGTCTCATCTCCATCTGCCACTCTTACTATATCCATTGTTTCTATTTTGAAATTAATAAACTAAAATATAATATTCGAGATCTTATGGTTGGTCTAATGTATTAACGCCTTCTAGCACAATCAAACGTTAGCTAAACAATTCCTAGGACAATAAGTAATATAATAGTGAGATTAAATGCATCGCTATCACAGCAACAATTGCAGGAAACTTAAAAAGGAACCACACACAGCTTATAGCAAACGAACCTACGTGCCTATGGTGCACATTTGGAAATCAACAATTGAGGGAGATAACGGCAACAGATGTTTGAGTTAGTAATTAGACGAAGCGAAACTCTTAGTTATTTCATTCCGCCATCGAATTTATATATTTCAAATTTGATAGCGTAATATCATCGCGTACGGTGGATCCACATTGAACAGATGGCAATTGATGAGATATATTTGAGAGTGAGAAAAAAACGATTTGCTTGGATAAATTATGAATTAATAATGAGAAAAAAAGAAAGTTTTCATATCTATTTTCAATAAAAGAGTATGTTTCCTATCAACACTAGCCGATACGTTTCTAAAAATGAATGCATCTGACGTCCCGCTGAAAGGCGTTACGTATAGTTTGTTGTGAATAGGCGGAAAAGTATCTCCTGTCGTCTCGTTTAGGGAGAGAACTTAAAACTACCTAGGCGAATGTTTGCTGAGTTCTTCTGACAGTATAGAAATTTGGCTCAGCACTTTTGCTAAAATGCTTGAGATTTTTTGAAACGAAAGTATTCGTTCTAATTAATCGAAATTTCACGAAACCTTTTCAAGGATGAAGGCGAAAACTCGGGCGATATGCCATGCTCTTATATACTTTTTGGAATTTTAGCCGAATGCAAAGCATTTTTACATACAAAATACTTCATTATCATTACTACTAATAGCAAGAATGTGGTGTCGGTCTAAGTGCGCAGATCGTCTGTTGTCATCACCGCCCGAGATGCAGTGAAAATTAAAGAAATTTGCTTTCATGGTACCATTAATAGTTCGACGTCGATTTTAATGTAATCAAACCTAATCGTCCTTCAGTGAGGCACTTTCAAAAACTCATGCCGACGTTACAAGTTAAAGAAAATGAGACTTGAAAATTGAACTCGAACTTTAAAAATTTGAGACCTTAGAAAAACAAAAAACTTCAACTGAAAAAACCGTGAATTAAATAAGGATCAAGTTGGTATGCATTTATTTATAGAATTCATCATTCGCAACAGTCGGAACAATTCGAACAAATATATACTTCAACAAATATATACTGCTGATTTTAGTGTGGAATAACATTTATTGGTTGAGAAAGAGGTCTCCTAACTTCTACTGAATTTACTCGAATATCATAATGCGCCCATGGAAACGATTATATAATATTAAAAGATCATTGGTGAATGATAAATACAGTTGTCTGACGATGAATATATCTAAGACCGATTCGGTATACACATTCCAGCTGTACATTTTATATGAAACTATTGAATCTTCAGAAAAGAGAAACTTTTTTATTTCTTCAGCATTCAATTTCCGATGCTATCACTTCTTCAGTTTTATTAAGTAATCAAAATATTTGGATCTAACTGTATTTATGAATGGATGGCTACATTATTTAAATCTAATAACTTAATGAATGTTCGATTTCAAAGAGGCTTCAACTAGCGCTGCATCGTCGAATATCTGAAAGCGCGACAACAAAGTGGTGCTGGACGAGTGAACAGGTGTTGCCGAAATCACCTCGATAAAATACAAGATGTGAGCATAACAATATAAACAAGCTTTCGTAAACGTTGCCGAATTGTTGTTGAGAAAAATTTAACGACTCTATGAAGAAGCCGTTAAGTTTTCTTCAGCTACAAAGGAGATTGCTCGAAGGTCAACGATTTCACTCCCAATGGCCACAATATATATTTCGTTCAACGATCATTTCATAAGAAGTTTTATTCAATAAAAATGAACAAACGAATCAACTATTCATTTCAATAAAACGCTATTTTTCTGTCGATTAAAATGAAATTAAGCATTAGAGGATAATTAAAATTATAAAATATGATTATGACTGATAAGAAATTATTTCAAACTTAAATCAGCAGTTCAACTGTGGCAGATCTTAGACCTCAACTCTCAGTAATCTTAAAGCGAATACTAAATGAAGTTTTGCTCTTGCTGTTACGCATTTGCTCGATCCTCACATGTAACGCGCATTGCGCGGCTGCGGTGAATCCTCATTCAATGTGATCAATGGTGCGATGAACATATTCATTGAGGTGCTCGATCTGCATAACAATTGAGAATGCTTTGAATCGCGAGTTGTCTATTGTTCGCTCAATATTTACGAATTCGTTGAGATGATTGAATCAGCAATATTTGAGTGCTCGAAATTTATAGAAAATCGTTTGATCTGCTGAGGCAATAATAATTTTATTATGGGGCCTTCAAGGATACTGAGAGTTCATCGAACAACGGCTATGTTGGCAATTTGCTAAGTTTGTGGGAAATTTTTCTTGTTGATTATTAAAGCTCTATTAGAATAAAGCTTTATTGTAATATTCAAATTAAGACCACAAAAAACTAGAACTCCTTTAGTTAATTCACTGATTTTTTTTTTAGTGAAAGTTCAACAGTTTTCCCAAAAAGCAAGTTATTGATAAACGGATGAACAAAGCATATCATAACAGCAATTCGATAGATAAGCTGATAAGAGATTCTTACATTCGCATAACTGATAAGTCATTTGATGAGACGCTTTAAAGTAACGCTATGATATTTGAATCATAAATTATGATTGGAGTATTTGATAATCTCTCACAAATTTTATTCCTATATTTTGCTGAAAACGATGAATCACTAAAAGTTTAGCAAACATCTTGTTGAAGCAAGAATAAAGTAAAGCATCTAGTTTTTCATAGTGGATATTCTGGGCGAGATTTCGATTTCTCTTATTCAAATTAGGGAGTCTTTGGGGAAGTGGACTAGGGAAAATTAAAACAGAAAAGTCGAAAAAGAAATTTGACCCTCAATTTTCTAAAGCTTTCCGATGGAATATATGAAAAGGCAAATTTGTATATTTTAATCGAGTAGTTTCTATAAAAAAAAATTCTCTTCATCAGATGGGATGATATGATCTGAAGTTTTATATTTTCTAATTAAATCTTATAGCGAAAAGTTACGCTTCAAGCTAAGCAGATTAAAACTATGTACAACTAATGCTCGATAAACATTCGACAATGATTGCTCAGCCGATATATGATAGGTTGGGATAAAATTAGACTGTGGAATATATTTGCTAAATTACACGATTTCACTTTTTCACCAATTGCAATTAACACATCGAAATGTGGTAGACAGAAGGATGAGTAGGTGATATATTCGCGGATTTAGGGATTACTCTAGCGCATTTTTTGCAAAGCAAATTTGCACGGACACATAAAAACACCAACTGCGCCGAAATACCCGAGTTTTGTGCTGAACTCGCAACGCTAGAAGCTCGCCTTGCAGAATAAGGTGTAAGAGATTGACTGAGAGAGGAATCACCTCCGCCGATCCCCTCCTTTCCTCCCATCATCTCACCTGTTTGTTCCTTGCATCAGTTGGTGGTGCATGAGCAACACAGCAACATAGGTGAGATTTGAACGGTATAATACAAACATCATCTTCTTTGATCTAAAGAGCTGAACAACACTCATGTCGCCTACTTCTACATTGAAACTCAGGAAATGAGCGTATGTCTATACCAACGTCTTCACTTCTTTAAAATTTAGTTTGGGTTTGGTCTCTTAGTTATATATTTACTCAAACGATGAAAGATGAAACATTAATATTATGTAGATTATATGGAATTGTTGCAGAAATTAGCGATAATATAGGAATCCAATTGGTTGGATTCACCCATTATTCCGGAAAAAATAGAACGCGGTAATTAATGGAATGAGTAGTAAAGAAAAAAGAAGTGAAATGAAAAAATATAAAATCGTCGGAAAAGTTTCTGCAAACATTTAATTCGGGAAATTCAACAACGAGATGAGTTTTTTATTTTTATTTTTAACTGAATAAAATAATAGAAAGTCACATAGAAAGGATGTAAGAAAAGCGTTCAAATATAGAGCATCTCAACGTTTTGTTTACATGAAAGCAAATATGCAAAAAATAAAGCCCCTAAACGTTTATTTTATGGTGATCGTTGAGCGACGATGCACAATAAATTCATCCCATTAGGCAAAGAAATGAAAAATAGACGAGCAATAAATTAGAGATTTAGTCGCATCTCAAATGCCTCGTTACGTTGAAAACTCGCTTTTAGTGGTGAAATTTTACAAAACAAAGTGGAAAAATTTAAGGATTATATTCACTGATGTTCATCGATGCTATACAACGAATAATTCTTATCATTTGATAATAATATTTAGAAAAATAGAATTTCCCTTTGGTTTTAGTTCTTCGCCATAATCTATGACTATTCATATTTTCAGCAATTAAAAAAAAGAGAAATCGCAATGAAATACATAGACAATTATATCTTCAACCTATGTAATCAGCTCTCAAAGGCTAATCTTAAGAGATATAAAGTAATATAGTTAAGGCAAAACGGTAGAAATGGCCAATGATGGGACTATAGACTGGTGCCAATTGAAGATCGAGTTTCGAAACCAATCAGATATCATTGTGATGTGCGTGATAAATGCTCGCAGAGCATATATTGGTCTGTTCGTGTGTGCTTTATATAACAGCAACCTTTCTGATTGCCCCGATATAAATATAAGAGTGGTCGCCTTTGTTATTATTGTCATTATTGTTGTTGCTGTTATTATTACTTTTATAATTATTACTGTTATTACTATTTTACCAGCTGTCAGAGTTGTTATTGCTCATATAAACACAAAAATTGCATTATCCTTTAAGAAAAAGTGAGAAAATGAGTTCATAGAGAAATTTCGCTATATTCATCGATCACAGCCAGAATATTAAAGCGAAATTGATTTCTAGGCATCAATGAGGATTCGTCGAAAAACAGATCGAAAGGAACAAAAACAAAAGTCTCAAAGATGCGTTCAACGCTCAACGAGCCTTTTCTATTAGGTCGTTTTCAGCTGTAACGACGATTCAACGCTACATGTGATTAGACTTTTTTATGTGAATGGAAAGCTTCTAAAACAAGAAATAAACGCATTCAACATTGCATATTTGCTTGCGCCATTAATAGTATCTGTTAGCATGGCAAAGATGAATGCTTTAAAGAAAAGAGGAATCTTTCGTAAGCCTCTTCGTAAGGAACCTTTTTTTTGAGCGATTAAGGAGTTCGATGAATCACTTTAATAGAATAAAATTCAATAATGAAAGTTGCATAAATGAATGAACGATTTGTTTGGTTTTTCCTATGGACAGAAATTTATTCATTCTAAGGATAAATTTTTACGAAACTGAAATTCATTAGTATATCTGCAATGATCGTTGGATAACGAAAATAATAAAAGAGAGCATTGATAAGACACTAATTTTCATTCCGCAACCCATATTAAAAGAAAAACTGTCGTTTAATTTTCTCCTATAATATTAATTAAATTAATGAATGCAATGGCAACAATTCTTAGAAAATAATTCTGCAAGTATCCTATTGATTTTTAGAGAAAAAACAAATAATTTCGACTGATGATTTGAATTTTTATATACAAATTCGATTTGCATCAAAATATGGAAGAGAATATAATAGCCGAATTTCCATAAATTTCGCATAATCTAATATACTTCCATAGGAACTAAATGAGTTCACTTGAACCACCCTCGATGAGTGGTAAGTGACGACACGTTGGCGATTAAAAAGATATTAGAAACGTTCCAGGATGACAGTTGATTTCTCTTATGAGGGCAATCACAGCGTATTTTTTTTCAAATCTTGCCCCAAACGTTCAAAAGTAAACAGGAAGGTGGAGAGATTATTTCATGTAATTCATTCGCTAATAGAGGTGACAAATATCTATTGATAAATATGAACTCAGATGGCTCTCGTCTCGAATTCGATTGAAATTGTCGTAACGACATCGTCCACAAGTGATATTTCACTTTTCACAATGACAAAAAATACTTGATTGTAAAAGGCACTTGAATAAATTCGGCCAACGGAATAGTCGATAGAAAGATGGAATGATGGATGAGGAGTTGAGTGGAGACTCACGCAATGAATCCTCAAAGCGATCTATGAGCGATGCATCTTATAGCGCATAAGAGAACATCTTAAACGTACCACAACGTTCGCCTCATCACTTTTCGATCTCAACAAGTTTTGTTGAATAAGCGCAAAAAAGAAAAATCGTCCATTGAGGGAGCAATGCATCGCTATGAATATAACTAAAATAATTTACATTTGTATAAAATCGTATTTTTTCGATCGATCGAGAGAAATAAATTGAAATTTTAAAGGGAAATTGAAATTTTCATTTCTCATTTAGTGGACGATATTTGAAAAAATGAGGAAACTATAGAGAAAAGATGAGAAGTATAGAATATATTAATATATCTCATATCATATATATTGGATAATAAACGACAGAAAGAGAATTTTTGAAAATATACGCAAATAATGTGGAAATTAATTCGACGATAAAAATGATTATAGCATATTTCGTTCATATAAAATAGCCACTAATAAAAAGCATGAAGTTTCATATATTTCTTAACGATGATTATATCAAAGATTCATAAAGTTTTTCATACTTAAATTGAATAAAATTAGAGTAAAAAATAAATTTTGATTCTTAAATATAAATGAAAAAATAAACAATGAAAAATGAAATTATTAAAAAATATCATCGAACTTTCGCTTCAGCAAAAAATAAATTAATGAAAAATAAGAAGTGAAACAGTTAGCCATATTGGTAAGAGCGTCTATACATTTAAACATAAAGCATATTTCAGGATAGAATATTTGATAACTCTCGTATCCGCAATTCTTATGCATGGATCGGGCAAATCGCTCGTACAGGCATTTTGGATTTGCACTCATACATTCACATAGGCGGATGTAAATCTAAGAGATGATATGATCTCGAATATGCAATCATCGTTGTAGTTATTTTACTAGCGGAATATAATGAAGTCTATTGTCGATAGAGAGAAAAGAGTGAAGGATAGTCGGGAAAAAGGGCAAAGCTCTGGAAAAATTTCTCGACTAGAGGAGAAGTTGCCCAAATATTTCACCTCTTCGAGATAGACCTTTCTTTGAAGTAATATCAATGACGACTATGAAATCATAAAAAAGAAAAAAATGTTTTGGTTGATCCAAAATTGATCGATTAAAAAATTGGCAAAAATAATCCCATCAATTATATTTTTATCGAATTGAAATGGGAAAAAAGTTCCCTAAGAAAAAAGTTTTTGCAATAAAAATTCCCACTTAAATTCGTTTCATTTTCTTCTTCTCAGTTCTTTAAATCGGATTAATAATTCGTCGCTTAAATGATAGGAAAAGTTTGGAATTCTTCACTTCATACTGGCTTTCGAGGTATTTCAACAGCATTAATGAATGCCCCAAATATTAGCTTTCGAGGTGTTCCAGTAGGCTTTCGAGGTGTTCCAGTAGCCTTTCGAGGTGTTCCAATAGCCTTTCGAGGTGTTCCAATAGCCTTTCGAGGTGTTCCAATAGCCTTTCGAGGTGTTCCAATAGCATTAATGAATACCCCAACTACTTATAGTCACTCATCCACTCGTTGAGAGATATTCCACCTAAATAATTGAATTCATTGAAGCTTTCGAAATTATCACCTTTCATTTCAGTGAAATTTCCATTCAAACCAATAGAAAAAGAATTAAATAACAAATTTCCATAGTAAACTAAAATATTTCAAAAAATACTTCCAAGCTTCAAATGAGTGCATATTGCGCTGATTGTTGCTCAGATTTCAGTTGAAGTTTAGATGCTTTGTTCGCCAACAACATGAATGTCTAGCGCCGATGGGAGGTTACCGTATCGAGTGCGTACTCATTTGCTGATATGAGCGTAGCGAGGTTCGTTGCTTCAACTACTTCGTGCTTGTGCCCGACTTGACCGCTTGGCTTGCTGAGATGAGTCGCTAGACATGAGGTGATTAGCATCGCGGAAGTGCTTGAATTGAGTGGAGTGGCTATAGATTTGATGTTGATATAAACTGAGTGGGAATTGGAAATCAATTAGAGTTGCCTATCGATCAAGGAGGGTTTGTTCTTGTCTGTAAGGCTTTCTGAAAAGCTTTTCCTCTTTTTTTTTTGCCGGGAGGCGTAATTTCTTCAACGAATTTCTCCACTCGATATTGATACAACGGCGATCTATTCTTCGATGAGACGTATATCGAAATAATATCGATCAATAGAGATTGTAGAAATGTTAACGTTCGATGATTCGATGGATCTATCGACGCGTTTCCGGATCGTCGAAGAGTAGAACGGCATATGATCGGCTCATAATGACTCTAATGAAAGGATCATCAAGATTTTATTGCCTCTTAGCTATATCGTTATTTCTCAGCTCATTTGGTTTCTCAACTTTTGGCACTATTATTTCATTAATTCTATTCTTTATCATTGGGTAAGTATTATTATTTTAGCCGTATTTATTTATCGTTGAATGAAATCTTCAAACATAATCACTAATTAAAAAAAATTATCATTTATGATGAATGAAATGAGAAAATTTCAATTATCCATAAGAGTTATCGCGAAAATTTTTTGATATATTGATAGGTGCTCGTCTAAAAAAAGCTTTCACATATGCGATTGATAGGCTATTCATCGATTGTTTCGATCTCAAGCTCTAATGGAACTTGGAAGTTTGACTTAAAGAGGCTTGAGTATTTTTGAGTCAGATGAGTGCAGAAGTACCCTTAGAATTGGGAGGAAAACGGAGAGATCGTGTTAGGCTGCTTAAGATAGGTTCTAGAAGTTCTGGACACTATGTCAAACGGTAACCTGATCAGCTTTTCCATATATCTACCCATCATCCGAGACAATTTTACATGCTCATAATTTCTCCTCTCGTGATATCTACGGGAAGTAATCGTGGTTATATCGGTCACGATATTCTCATTTTCAACTTTGTCTAAAAGCGTTAATTTATGTGCACATCTCAAGACTAGACCATCTAGGTGATATAGGTGATGGGTATACGTTCAGTAAGTGGCGCAAATGTCGCAGCTATTACCCCCTCAATATATGTTGCAATTTAGGTGATATATGTCCTCTAAGTGATGCAGATAGAGGAATATATATGATGTTGAAAGGTCTCTTTGATGGTCGAGATGAAGAGGTATTTGTGGTGTAAACGATAGAGATGTGAGAAATCAAAGTGTAATTACTCGAATATGTTGCTTATGAATCCATTTTAATACTATCTAATAATTAAGCTAGGAGAATTTTCTCATTTATCCCATTCGATTAAGAACGATAATCGTTAAAGGAATTATCTCAATAGAGTTTTTTTTTTTGCAAATATCGTTTATATTTATTTAGAATTTAATATAACCCCCCCCCCCTCCCCCCCCCTCCCATCCCCTTCCGCTCTGCGAAGAAAGCCGATACAACTCTAAGTGGAATTTTTTTTATCGGCTCTAGTGACCTTATAATTTTTTCTCTTTTCTTCACTATCAATATATTTCAGTTTCATTATATTCGCATTAAAATCAGGCTATGAGAATTCGGAACGTCTCTTCAAAGATTTCGATGAAATTGCACAAAAACATCGTTTCTCATGTGGTATTCCTCGTTTTATCGCTAATCGTGAACGTTTCATCGATAAATCGAACTATGAGCAAGAGCATTCGATGGCACAATCACCAATCCTTGATCCGATCCTTGAACAGGTCAACTTTTTTTTTTAGCACTAATTAAATGCTAAAACGATAATTGAACAACAAAGAGGATAGATAATTAAGAGTATTTTAATTTATTTTGTAAGTCATATCATTAATGGATATAAAAATGAAATTAAAGGAAATTAAATTAATATATTTTTTTTTCTCTCTATTTCTTCTTATTTTATATAGAAAATATAATTTTTATTATTTCTATATCTTCTTAATTAGTTATTAATTAATTATTTTTGTTTTTATTTGAAAATCATTATCGATCTGAAATGAATTTTTTTACTCGTCAATAAAGGAGAAAAATTAATTCATTAAATGAGTGTTTTTTTATTTCGCTTTTTTTTCATTGATAATTATGAAATGTTTCGAAGTGGCAAATGATATTGAAAGAGAGAAATTGATATCATTTTCAATAAAATATATTAAAAAATTATTTTTAGATACTTGGTTATGTGATTCGTGATTTTGTCGAGAATTGGTATGCGACAATAACATCGGATCAATTATTCAAAGAGAGTTTGAAGCGCTCAACGAGACGTACAATAGCTGCTTTCTCACAATGGCTAGTTATCGATTTCTTCTAAGGGGGGGAATTGCTCGTTTACCTTTCATCTTTCCCCAACCCCATCCTCTCTTCTCACGTTTATCGAAGCGATATTCGATCTACGATGATCGATCGTAAATTTCATTTAAGCAATAATTAATAAGCTTTTGAATTATTGACGTTGATTTTTCAACGATAGTCTTAGTAACTCTTCTAGATATATCGATGATAGCGATGAAACGATGTGAAGATCTAATAGCTATGGATCGTCGACGATTCACTTTTTTCTATGCAATTAGATAGCATTGATTTTATCGGATACGCATTATTGACTCTCATTAGATACGTTACTCAAATTTACATTAATTAAAGCGTTAATTATAGCCGAATTTTGCTGAACGATCGGATTTATTGACGAATTATTGTTTAATAATTGAAACAATATTAATAATTTTATTAGTAAGAGTGAAACATTTTTTATGTGAAAATAATAGAGAATAAATGAATTATTGACGGATTTTTTGTGGCTTTTTTGACGCTAATTTTTGTCTTATTTTATTCGATTTTAATATAATTTCGAATGTATAATAATGAAGTTTTTTCAGTGTTCGTAAAGTGGATTTTGTTCCATTATTAACGCAGTATATTGTCGATGATTTTGCCTCACATTTGAGATTATATAGAAAAGCGAAGGTAGGCAATATGTTCAATTATTACCGCAGTATATTGTCGATGATTTTGCCTCACATTTGAGATTATATAGAAAAGCGAAGGTAGGCGATATTAGCGAACGATATTTTAGCAATAGATGATGGAGGATGATTCGTGAGGGTTATCGTATCGATGAAACAACGATCATTTGTGAGATTTAAGTAGAAACTCATCGTTGAGTTGAAGTTTCTGAGCATCTATAGCTGAAGATAGTATTTTTTCAAGTGAAGGTATGGTCTAACATGAAGGGTTGAATTTCACTTTTAGCATATTTTGCGTTTTGTGAAGTTCACATTTATAGTCCTTTTGGTATATATTTCTTGGAGAAGAGAATTGGATGACAATTGGATGACATTTAGGCACATTTGAGGTAGTTGACAGAGGGAGAAGTAAGTCATTGACGTTCTATTACAGGAGTATGCGCAATCAATGCATGGTGATAACTATACAAACGATGAGTTGGAAGCGAAATTTTTCGACTTGGAATTGGAGATGGAGAAATGCTATTGTAGAGATTTAGTTTCGACCACTCCTCAATATGAGAATGGTGAATATTCACGTTATCAATGAGGCGATCAATGATCGGTCATAACCCCCATTGTTATCAATATTTACACCTCAGATATCATTTTTACTATCGAAATCATTTAATTATTTATTTGTTTCATTATGGAAATTATCTCTTAACGATATATTTTTTTTATTTCAGCATATCTACATGATGTAACGGATATTCTGCTATATTTATTGATGCCAAGTGAAGATTTTCGCTCAAGACCGCTACGTTTTTTAGTACGAGAAATCACCGTACGGCGAATCATTTTACCGATATTGGATATGTTCAGCGATCCGGACTATATTAATCATATGGTTGTATGGCTTGTAAGTTTTTTTTTTCCAGGAATCCTATTTGCTTAATGAGGGATTTATTGTGATATTGAATGATTGAAGCCGTAGCTCATTGTATGCTCATTTGTCTCGTTAAGAGCTCCTCAATTCATTTCCTCTTCCCTTCATTTATTTCCACAATCCTCCTACTTGATCATCTACCCTCTCCGAATATTGATATACTATAATGATAAGGAGTAGTTGAGATGGAGTAGATCTCAGCAAGAAATAACTCGAAATTGAATATTATTTGCTAATTGGTATTTTTTTAGTTAAGTGAAGTGCAGTTGCGATCTGAGGATTTCATAACGATATTGGAAACGAGTAAGGATGTACAGGAATTGGAGGCAATTCTCGAGTCGTTATGTGATGAAGCGGCAGCATTACGTGCTAAAGACACCGGTGGTGAACAAGGTATAACAAACAGTTCCCAGATTAGTTCTGCTGCAGAAATGGGTTTTGGGGTTAAGGATGGGGAGGGACACCAAGAATGCTAGATAAAGTTGACGAACTTCGAGATGAGTGCCAATCGTCTCTCGTATTGATATGCTTTATTGCTCTGCATTCTGGTGGGAAAGTTTCACAAAGTATGGATAAAGAACTCCGAGTTGTTGGGAATTGGATAGGATGGGACTGTGAGGGAGGGGTTGAGATGAGAGGATATGTCTTTCTTATTAATTATTTGTAAATTTTTTTAATTAAATGTTGAGTTGAGGTGTTCTTGTGAAGCAACAGTTGGCAAGTATCGACTATGTGGGTGGCATAATAAAACGACGAATGGGTCATCTTACTGCAACACCACCTTCGGCCGATTCACATATGGTAATTCGCGAGATGGGTTCTGTTCTTCTGATGTTTCACAATATCTCTTAGAGCTATTATTGTTGTTATATAGTTTAAAGAGGGCCACTTCAATTGCTCATACATTAGCTATAGAGCCTAGAAGATTGTCGTGAAAGAGTCGTTCCGGAATTTGTGAATATTTGAAGTTTCATAGAAAACTTTCTGATCTGTGTTTTTTTATTTCTGGCCGTTCATTTCGCTTCTTCTTCAATTCATTTTGTGGAGAAGTGAATATTCTACATAATTTTAACTGTTGTATAATGTGAATAAAGTGAAAGGTTTTAGTTGATTAAAAACGCGAGAAGAAAGGAATTTTTAGTATCTGCTCATTGGCAGGGATGGCAACTCGACCTTTCCACCCCCCCGTGCTGCTTCTCTGTCTCTTTATCGTCCTTTCACGTTATGTTAAGAGATTGCTTCATAAAAGAGGTAAATTATTGCCGATGAAGTTGTCAACGACAAACGTCGAAGAGGACACATTGGTACAACTACCGATCCACGTTGTATTGACGAACAATATTGGCGTAACGCACTTCAGCGATTTCTTAGCGTCAGTTGGCGGTCAAAATCTCATCGATTGCTATTTGGCTATTGAGGTTTGTTAGCATTCATTATTGTCGTGAAACCTCAGCGCTACATTTTAAAATTTCCTCTGAATGTGTAACTTTCCGGTGTCTCATTTAGTATTAGATGGTATCCGTTTATATTTGAACTGTAGGGAAGTAAATAGGATGACGGCATACATGTATGATATCTCTTTATCAGTTGAGACTCGATAGAGGCGCTCAAGATTCATTGCTTTTCTCTATGAATGGTTCGATTGATCGAGTTATAGAGACGTTACATTTGTATATTAATTAGTCATTATTAATTAAGAAAGTTGATTAATCATATAAGATAACGAAATTCGTTTTCAGTTATATATTATATTAGTGGGAAGATTTGCAGAGAATTTTTCTTTAGTTTCTTTTTCGAATTTTCGTGGAACGTTCGCTTAAGTGGATTATATCGATGTTCGTACGAGATAATATTCAAGATTATTCCCTTCCTATATTTTATTATTATTGAATCGTTCAATAAAGGGTTATCGATCTATTAGAAACGCTTAAAAACTCCGAAATTCTATGATATTCTATAATTAGGAGGTTATTTTTGAGGGTTTCAAAGTATCAGTGGAGCATCAATTGCGTGGTCTAGCAATCGGTGAAACATTGGAAAGGGATGTCTATGAGACGATCAAAGAAGCTGCCAACTTCTTATATCATCAGTATCTATCGCAAGAGGTTCCTTTATAATTTTAAAGATTCTCAGTTTTCTCCTCTTTACTTCGACTTTTAAGCAGTATTTGGATTGTTCAAGTTTTGATGTGGGTTTATTCGCCACATTTAGAAAAAAAGTTGTTATCTACGTTGGGAGGAGTGGAAAGTAGTAGGACGGTTATAGGGGACAGGTCTTGTGGGGTTTTTTGACGACGAGAACTTTGGCATCGTATTTTTCTGTTGTTCAGATCCTTGTATAATGGAATTATTCTTATTCAGCTTCAAGGCCTCTCAAACAGTTTATGTTAATCTTGGGCTGATCGTAGAGGTGGGATATTAATGTGAGTCCTCGAAGCTCATTAATGTTGTGTCTTCGGCATTTCGCTCAGCACTTTCATCGTTTGTTGTTGAAGTTCAGAGGGATCATCAAACGACTCGTGGACGGTCATAGAGAGGGAACACTAACAAAGTTTGGGATTGGGAAAGGATGGAAAGTAGAGGTGGGTGAGACCAGCCATCTTAGACAGTTGCTTATGATTTTATCGTTCGTCATTTCATGTTCAAAAAAGCCTTTGCAATGTTTCGGTTTCTGTTTCCCACTGCGTTGTTCTCGAGATGAAGTTTTATCATCTATTTGTGTCAGTTTTAGGCCATAACACGTGTCTCTTTGGACGACACTATCGTCAACAAGTTCCTTTCGCTTCTCCGAAATGATGAGTCTCCCGATATTTGGTTCGAACAGATCCAAGAGAAAATTATGGATATCCTTAAGAACGTCGGTGTTCTAGTTTTATTGATATGTCATCGTTTGAGAAAACAAGTCGTTATCGCTTATCTCTATAATGTGGCTTAATTTATGAGTCGGAGCTCGATAGCAATGAAACAAATCGGAGCACCAACATAGATCGATTTAAGACGATACGTTTGTGGTTTGACTGAAGGTATGCTGTGTTGGAGAGCCGCCAACACAGTTCAAATAACAAATATAGACGCCATCTCGGAATTTCTTTCAACCATTTCGGAGGAAGGAAAGTGTAAAAACGAATGAAAGAAGAAAAAATTAGCAAGCTGATCTCCATCCTAGTAGGATCGTCTCCATCCTCAGATCACCACAGCACTCCTTTGCCTCGGAAAAGATTTCTTCATTCCACCTTGATAATTACTGTTTTCGTGGCGTTCCTCTAAGGTAAATGTTGTCGGTGATCAATGTTAGCATGATTTCAGGACGAGCGTTTCTATCCGGCCTTTAAGAAGGATGTGCTTTATGTAAAAATGCTGGCAGAGTTGGGAATTAACTCGGATGAGTTTGAAGCAGGCCATTCGAACAATTCAAGTGCCAGTGATGATCTGTCGATGACGAACTCAAGCAATGCGCCTTTTGTTGAAGAGCAAAGCAATCCGAAGACTGAGGTCAATAACGTACCATATATTTATGAGTTATTGCATTTTGAATTGCTCGTACCATAGTGATTGCATCTTTTATTGTGCATTATTTAATATTATTTCATTATTGGGATTGAATGAGATGGATGATGAAGAGTTATACAGAGGAATTTCTTGTTCGGAGTACTAATTGAGTAGAATTGAAACTTATTCTGTGCATTGCTTCGCTTCGTTTAGCCAGAAAGTGTTCGTGCACAAGAGTAATGATGATACGTGCAGGTCTCCATCACTTAGATATTAAATATATATATGTAATATTATATAAATATATAATATTGTAATATTATATATTTATATAATATTATATGTAATATTATATAAATATTTAATATTATAAAAATATATATGTAATGAGAAATGTAGATAAGCCTTAACTTCATTTGTTTTTGAGGTAGAGAAAGTGGAAGATCGGCTAAAAGAAGGTACGCATGTGATTATCGAGACGTTAGGAATCGGTCAACAAGGCAAGCAAACATTCGCGTTGTACAATGTGCGCGTATCGCGTATTGATAACAATGGCAAGAGTTCATCCGGTTGGAACGTTCTAAGGCGATATTCTGATTTCCATACTCTTCATTCGCTCATTCAGTCGAAGGTATCCTTTCATGATATGACAAGTTTCCCTCATTGGGGGATGGGGGAGAGTGTTTCATAGCCCCCATATAATCGTGATAGAATGTGGTTAACGCTGTGTTCACTAATCAGAGTTTATTTTGGCAAAGAGTTGTGTTGCTTCCCGTCAGAATTCGGAGGCGGTAGAATAACTGAGTTCTGCTACATTCCCGTTGATCCCTTCCATGAAAGACTTTATCGTCGATGCGTGTCTTACGTCTGAGAGATCTGGGGAAGTGTAGCATTCCGAGTGCTTCGTAATGCAGAATATTTTTCGGGGAACATCCATATATCGATATTGTTGGTACTTCTTTTTAGTTCTTCAGCGTAGTGTTTTGCCGTAAAATTCGAAATCTGAGGTACGTATTCGAAATGTGAAGGCAACCGACTGTCTATTTTTCGACTTCATGGAAGTGGTCGAGAGAGTTCGGCTAACGAAGTGTAGGCACTAAAATCAAAGATAATTTAATCTTTCAAGGATAGTTTAACTTTAGTAATTACACTTAGTGCCGTTCACGTATATAAAGACTAATTTCGTTAAACTACCACGAATAAGGGTGATACATTACATTCGTAGTTCGTTAAGGTTCTTCTAAGTATCACTGCATGTTTTTTTTGCTATTATTTTGACGTTTCAGTATCCAAAGCTGAATAATCTCTGCTTCCCGGGCAAGAAAACATTCAATAATCTCGATTCGCATTTTCTTGAGAAGAGAACAAAGGCACTCAACGTCTACATGATGGTCAGTTTGTGCATTTCCTTCGCCAATCCTATTTCGGGCCCGAGATATGCTAAGAGATACCAAGCAACGATCGATTTGGCAAATGGAATTGAGGAAGGTGGGGAAGAAGGAAAAAAGGACAAGAGTGGTTGAAACGAAATAGAAGCTGTATCAGATTGACATGCTACATTTTACGCAAATTATTCAAGAATAGAGGAGAGGGCGATGATCATCGCACAATGTCTTCATCAGCTTTGTGTCCTCATTATTCGATTTCCTCTTAAGAGTTTACTGATAATGTATTGCGATTTTATCGATCGGTTTTTTAGAGTATTCTGAAGGCATCGGTGTTGGAGGCAAATCCGGGCCTCGAACAGATCATTTTCAACTTTTTAAGCCAAAAGGATTATGTCGGTGAGAGGGAAGGTCTTTCGAAAAAGGTATCATTTGATATTGTTTACAGAAGTAATTTTCCTATCTATCGATCAGTTTATTTCACGTTTTCAATTTATTGTATATTTTTCAGCTGCGTATTCAATTTGTTGAAAGCGAATATAATGCGAACTATGTAATGTGCATAGGTAACAGGTTTTTATAAATACGAATACTCCCACTCTTTATATGTTTTCGTCGTTTTATTGAAAAAGTGGATGGGATCAGTTACACTGTTCGCTCAGTTGTAGCTGCGTAATTTATTTCACTTCATGGTTCACTTGGCAGGCCAGTAAACACGTGGTTTGTGTAGGGTATGGTTCACTTGGCAGGCCAGTAAACACGTGGTTGTGAAGGGTATGGTTCACTTGGCAGGTCAGTAAACACGTGGTTTATGTAGGGTATGGTTCACTTGGCAGGCCAGTAAACACGTGGTTTGTGAAGGATATGGTTCACTTGGCGGGCCAGTAAACACGTGGTTTGTGAAGGGTATGGTTCACTTGGCAGGCCAGTAAACACGTGGTTTGTGTAGGGTATGGTTCACTTGGCAGGCCAGTAAACACGTGGTTTGTGAAGGGTATGGTTCACTTGGCAGGTCAGTAAACACGTGGTTTGTGTACGGTATGGTTCACTTGGCAGGAGAGTAAACACGTGGTTTGTGAAGGGTATGGTTCACTTGGCGGGCCAGTAAACACGTGGTTTGTGAAGGGTATGGTTCACTTGGCAGGCCAGTAAACACGTGGTTTGTGAAGGGTATGGTTCACTTGGCAGGTCAGTAAACACGTGGTTTGTGTAGGGTATGGTTCACTTGGCAGGCCAGTAAACACGTGGTTTGTGAAGGGTATGGTTCACTTGGCGGGCCAGTAAACACGTGGTTTGTGAAGGGTATGGTTCACTTGGCAGGCCAGTAAACACGTGGTTTGTGAAGGGTATGGTTCACTTGGCAGGTCAGTAAACACGTGGTTTGTGAAGGGTATGGTTCACTTGGCAGGTCAGTAAACACGTGGTTTGTGAAGGGTATGGTTCACTTGGCGGGCCAGTAAACACGTGGTTTGTGAAGGGTATGGTTCACTTGGCAGGCCAGTAAACACGTGGTTTGTGAAGGGTATGGTTCACTTGGCAGGTCAGTAAACACGTGGTTTGTGAAGGGTATGGTTCACTTGGCAGGTCAGTAAACACGTGGTTTGTGTAGGGTATGGTTCACTTGGCAGGCCAGTAAACACGTGGTTTGTGAAGGGTATGGTTCACTTGGCGGGCCAGTAAACACGTGGTTTGTGTAGGGTATGGTTCACTTGGCAGGCCAGTAAACACGTGGTTTGTGAAGGGTATGGTTCACTTGGCAGGTCAGTAAACACGTGGTTTGTGAAGGGTATGGTTCACTTGGCAGGTCAGTAAACACGTGGTTTGTGAAGGGTATGGTTCACTTGGCAGGCCAGTAAACACGTGGTTTGTGTAGGGTATGGTTCACTTGGCAGGCCAGTAAACACGTGGTTTGTGAAGGGTATGGTTCACTTGGCAGGTCAGTAAACACGTGGTTTGTGAAGGGTATGGTTCACTTGGCAGGTCAGTAAACACGTGGTTTGTGAAGGGTATGGTTCACTTGGCAGGTCAGTAAACACGTGGTTTGTGAAGGGTATGGTTCACTTGGCAGGTCAGTAAACACGTGGTTTGTGAAGGGTATGGTTCACTTGGCGGGCCAGTAAACACGTGGTTTGTGTAGGGTATGGTTCACTTGGCAGGCCAGTAAACACGTGGTTTGTGAAGGGTATGGTTCACTTGGCAGGTCAGTAAACACGTGGTTTGTGAAGGGTATGGTTCACTTGGCAGGTCAGTAAACACGTGGTTTGTGAAGGGTATGGTTCACTTGGCAGGCCAGTAAACACGTGGTTTGTGTAGGGTATGGTTCACTTGGCAGGCCAGTAAACACGTGGTTTGTGAAGGGTATGGTTCACTTGGCAGGTCAGTAAACACGTGGTTTGTGTACGGTATGGTTCACTTGGCAGGCCAGTAAACACGTGGTTTGTGAAGGGTATGGTTCACTTGGCAGGTCAGTAAACACGTGGTTTGTGTACGGTATGGTTCACTTGGCAGGCCAGTAAACACGTGGTTTGTGAAGGGTATGGTTCACTTGGCGGGCCAGTAAACACGTGGTTTGTGAAGGGTATGGTTCACTTGGCAGGTCAGTAAACACGTGGTTTGTGAAGGGTATGGTTCACTTGGCGGGCCAGTAAACACGTGGTTTGTGTAGGGTATGGTTCACTTGGCAGGCCAGTAAACACGTGGTTTGTGAAGGGTATGGTTCACTTGGCAGGTCAGTAAACACGTGGTTTGTGAAGGGTATGGTTCACTTGGCAGGTCAGTAAACACGTGGTTTGTGAAGGGTATGGTTCACTTGGCGGGCCAGTAAACACGTGGTTTGTGTAGGGTATGGTTCACTTGGCAGGCCAGTAAACACGTGGTTTGTGAAGGGTATGGTTCACTTGGCGGGCCAGTAAACACGTGGTTTGTGAAGGGTATGGTTCACTTGGCAGGTCAGTAAACACGTGGTTTGTGTAGGGTATGGTTCACTTGGCAGGCCAGTAAACACGTGGTTTGTGAAGGGTATGGTTCACTTGGCAGGTCAGTAAACACGTGGTTTGTGAAAGGTATGGTTCACTTGGCAGGTCAGTAAACACGTGGTTTGTGAAGGGTATGGTTCACTTGGCAGGTCAGTAAACACGTGGTTTGTGAAGGGTATGGTTCACTTGGCAGGCCAGTAAACACGTGGTTTGTGTAGGGTATGGTTCACTTGGCAGGCCAGTAAACACGTGGTTTGTGAAGGGTATGGTTCACTTGGCAGGTCAGTAAACACGTGGTTTGTGAAGGGTATGGTTCACTTGGCAGGTCAGTAAACACGTGGTTTGTGAAGGGTATGGTTCACTTGGCGGGCCAGTAAACACGTGGTTTGTGTAGGGTATGGTTCACTTGGCAGGCCAGTAAACACGTGGTTTGTGAAGGGTATGGTTCACTTGGCAGGTCAGTAAACACGTGGTTTGTGAAGGGTATGGTTCACTTGGCAGGTCAGTAAACACGTGGTTTGTGAAGGGTATGGTTCACTTGGCAGGTCAGTAAACACGTGGTTTGTGAAGGGTATGGTTCACTTGGCAGGCCAGTAAACACGTGGTTTGTGAAGGGTATGGTTCACTTGGCAGGCCAGTAAACACGTGGTTTGTGAAGGGTATGGTTCACTTGGCAGGTCAGTGAACACGTGGTTTGTGAAGGGTATGGTTCACTTGGCAGGTCAGTAAACACGTGGTTTGTGAAGGGTATGGTTCACTTGGCGGGCCAGCAAACACGTGGTTTGTGTAGGGTATGGTTCACTTGGCAGGCCAGTAAACACGTGGTTTGTGAAGGGTATGGTTCACTTGGCGGGCCAGTAAACACGTGGTTTGTGAAGGGTATGGTTCACTTGGCAGGTCAGTAAACACGTGGTTTGTGAAGGGTATGGTTCACTTGGCAGGCCAGTAAACACGTGGTTTGTGAAGGGTATGGTTCACTTGGCAGGCCAGTAAACACGTGGTTTGTGAAGGGTATGGTTCACTTGGCAGGTCAGTAAACACGTGGTTTGTGAAGGGTATGGTTCACTTGGCGGGCCAGTAAACACGTGGTTTGTGTAGGGTATGGTTCACTTGGCAGGCCAGTAAACACGTGGTTTGTGAAGGGTATGGTTCACTTGGCGGCCAGTAAACACGTGGTTTGTGAAGGGTATGGTTCACTTGGCGGGCCAGCAAACACGTGGTTTGTGTAGGGTATGGTTCACTTGGCAGGCCAGTAAACACGTGGTTTGTGAAGGGTATGGTTCACTTGGCAGGCCAGTAAACACGTGGTTTGTGAAGGGTATGGTTCACTTGGCAGGTCAGTAAACACGTGGTTTGTGAAGGGTATGGTTCACTTGGCAGGCCAGTAAACACGTGGTTTGTGAAGGGTATGGTTCACTTGGCAGGTCAGTAAACACGTGGTTTGTGAAGGGTATGGTTCACTTGGCGGGCCAGCAAACACGTGGTTTGTGTAGGGTATGGTTCACTTGGCAGGCCAGTAAACACGTGGTTTGTGAAGGGTATGGTTCACTTGGCGGGCCAGTAAACACGTGGTTTGTGAAGGGTATGGTTCACTTGGCAGGTCAGTAAACACGTGGTTTGTGAAGGGTATGGTTCACTTGGCGGGCCAGTAGACACGAGGTTTGTGTAGGGTATGGTTCACTTGGCAGGCCAGTAAACACGTGGTTTGTGAAGGGTATGGTTCACTTGGCGGGCCAGCAAACACGTGGTTTGTGAAGGGTATGGTTCACTTGGCGGCCAGTAAACACGTGGTTTGTGAAGGGTATGGTTCACTTGGCGGGCCAGTAAACACGTGGTTTGTGTAGGGTATGGTTCACTTGGCAGGCCAGTAAACACGTGGTTTGTGTAGGGTATGGTTCACTTGGCGGGCCAGTAGACACGTGATTTGTGTAGGGTATGGTTCACTTGGCGGGCCAGTAAACACGTGGTTTGTGTAGGGTATGGTTCACTTGGCAGGCCAGTAAACACGTGGTTTGTGAAGGGTATGGTTCACTTGGCGGGCCAGTAAACACGTGGTTTGTGAAGGGTATGGTTCACTTGGCAGGCCAGTAAACACGTGGTTTGTGAAGGGTAGGGTTCACTTGGCGGGCCAGTAAACACGTGGTGTGTGAAGGGTATGGTTCACTTGGCAGGCCAGTAAACACGTGATTTGTGAAGGGTATGGTTCACTTGGCGGGCCAGTAAACACGTGGTTTGTGTAGGGTATGGTTCACTTGGCAGGCCAGTAAACACGTGGTTTGTGAAGGGTATGGTTCACTTGGCGGGCCAGTAAACACGTGGTTTGTGTAGGGTATGGTTCACTTGGCGGGCCAGTAAACACGTGGTTTGTGAAGGGTATGGTTCACTTGGCAGGCGAGTAAACACGTGGTTTGTGGAGGGTATGGTTCACTTGGCGGGCCAGTAAACACGTGGTGTGTGAAGGGTATGGTTCACTTGGCAGGCCAGTAAACACGTGGTTTGTGAAGGGTATGGTTCACTTGGCGGGCCAGTAAACACGTGGTTTGTGTAGGGTATGGTTCACTTGGCAGGCCAGTAAACACGTGGTTTGTGAAGGGTATGGTTCACTTGGCGGGCCAGTAAACACGTGGTTTGTGTAGGGTATGGTTCACTTGGCAGGCCAGTAAACACGTGATTTGTGAAGGGTATGGTTCACTTGGCGGGCCAGTAAACACGTGGTTTGTGTAGGGTATGGTTCACTTGGCAGGCCAGTAAACACGTGGTTTGTGAAGGGTATGGTTCACTTGGCGGGCCAGTAAACACGTGGTTTGTGTAGGGTATGGTTCACTTGGCGGGCCAGTAAACACGTGGTTTGTGAAGGGTATGGTTCACTTGGCAGGCGAGTAAACACGTGGTTTGTGGAGGGTATGGTTCACTTGGCGGGCCAGTAAACACGTGGTGTGTGAAGGGTATGGTTCACTTGGCAGGCCAGTAAACACGTGGTTTGTGAAGGGTATGGTTCACTTGGCGGGCCAGTAAACACGTGGTTTGTGTAGGGTATGGTTCACTTGGCAGGCCAGTAAACACGTGGTTTGTGAAGGGTATGGTTCACTTGGCGGGCCAGTAAACACGTGGTTTGTGTAGGGTATGGTTCACTTGGCAGGCCAGTAAACACGTGGTTTGTGAAGGGTATGGTTCACTTGGCGGGCCAGTAAACACGTGGTTTGTGAAGGGTATGGTTCACTTGGCGGGCCAGTAAACACGTGGTTTGTGAAGGGTATGGTTCACTTGGCGGGCCAGTAAACACGTGATTTGTGAAGGGTATGGTTCACTTGGCGGGCCAGTAAACACGTGGTTTGTGAAGGGTATGGTTCACTTGGCAGGCCAGTAAACACGTGGTTTGTGAAGGGTATGGTTCACTTGGCGGGCCAGTAAACACGTGGTTTGTGAAGGGTATGGTTCACTTGGCGGGCCAGTAAACACGTGGTTTGTGAAGGGTATGGTTCACTTGGCAGGCCAGTAAACACGTGGTTTGTGAAGGGTATGGTTCACTTGGCGGGCCAGTAAACACGTGGTTTGTGAAGGGTATGGTTCACTTGGCGGGCCAGTAAACACGTGGTTTGTGTAGGGTATGGTTCACTTGGCAGGCCAGTAAACACGTGGTTTGTGAAGGGTATGGTTCACTTGGCGGGCCAGTAAACACGTGGTTTGTGTAGGGTATGGTTCACTTGGCGGGCCAGTAAACACGTGGTTTGTGAAGGGTATGGTTCACTTGGCAGGCGAGTAAACACGTGGTTTGTGGAGGGTATGGTTCACTTGGCGGGCCAGTAAACACGTGGTGTGTGAAGGGTATGGTTCACTTGGCAGGCCAGTAAACACGTGGTTTGTGAAGGGTATGGTTCACTTGGCGGGCCAGTAAACACGTGGTTTGTGTAGGGTATGGTTCACTTGGCAGGCCAGTAAACACGTGGTTTGTGAAGGGTATGGTTCACTTGGCGGGCCAGTAAACACGTGGTTTGTGTAGGGTATGGTTCACTTGGCAGGCCAGTAAACACGTGATTTGTGAAGGGTATGGTTCACTTGGCGGGCCAGTAAACACGTGGTTTGTGTAGGGTATGGTTCACTTGGCAGGCCAGTAAACACGTGGTTTGTGAAGGGTATGGTTCACTTGGCGGGCCAGTAAACACGTGGTTTGTGTAGGGTATGGTTCACTTGGCGGGCCAGTAAACACGTGGTTTGTGAAGGGTATGGTTCACTTGGCAGGCGAGTAAACACGTGGTTTGTGGAGGGTATGGTTCACTTGGCGGGCCAGTAAACACGTGGTGTGTGAAGGGTATGGTTCACTTGGCAGGCCAGTAAACACGTGGTTTGTGAAGGGTATGGTTCACTTGGCGGGCCAGTAAACACGTGGTTTGTGTAGGGTATGGTTCACTTGGCAGGCCAGTAAACACGTGGTTTGTGAAGGGTATGGTTCACTTGGCGGCCAGTAAACACGTGGTTTGTGTAGGGTATGGTTCACTTGGCAGGCCAGTAAACACGTGGTTTGTGAAGGGTATGGTTCACTTGGCGGGCCAGTAAACACGTGGTTTGTGAAGGGTATGGTTCACTTGGCGGGCCAGTAAACACGTGGTTTGTGAAGGGTATGGTTCACTTGGCGGCCAGTAAACACGTGATTTGTGAAGGGTATGGTTCACTTGGCGGGCCAGTAAACACGTGGTTTGTGAAGGGTATGGTTCACTTGGCAGGCCAGTAAACACGTGGTTTGTGAAGGGTATGGTTCACTTGGCGGGCCAGTAAACACGTGGTTTGTGAAGGGTATGGTTCACTTGGCGGGCCAGTAAACACGTGGTTTGTGAAGGGTATGGTTCACTTGGCAGGCCAGTAAACACGTGGTTTGTGAAGGGTATGGTTCACTTGGCGGGCCAGTAAACACGTGGTTTGTGAAGGGTATGGTTCACTTGGCGGGCCAGTAAACACGTGGTTTGTGAAGGGTATGGTTCACTTGGCGGGCCAGTAAACACGTGGTTTGTGAAGGGTATGGTTCACTTGGCGGGCCAGTAAACACGTGGTTTGTGAAGGGTATGGTTCACTTGGCAGGCCAGTAAACACGTGGTTTGTGAAGGGTATGGTTCACTTGGCAGGTCAGTAAACACGTGGTTTATGTAGGGTATGGTTCACTTGGCGGGCCAGTAAACCCGTGGTTTGTGTAGGGTATGGTTCACTTGGCAGGCCAGTAAACACGTGGTTTGTGTAGGGTATGGTTCACTTGGCATTCCAGTAAACACGTGGTTTGTGTAGGGTATGGTTCACTTGGCAGGCCAGTAAACACGTGGTTTGTGTAGGGTGTGGTTCACTTGGCAGGCCAGTAAACACGTGGTTTGTGTAGGGTATGGTTCACTTGGCAGGCCAGTAAACACGTGGTTTGTGAAGGGTATGGTTCACTTGGCGGGCCAGTAAACACGTGGTTTGTGAAGGGTATGGTTCACTTGGCGGGCCAGTAAACACGTGGTTTGTGAAGGGTATGGTTCACTTGGCGGGCCTGTAAACACGTGGTTTGTGAAGGGTATGGTTCACTTGGCAGGCCAGTAAACACGTGGTTTGTGTAGGGTATGGTTCACTTGGCAGGCCAGTAAACACGTGGTTTGTGAAGGGTATGGTTCACTTGGCAGGTCAGTAAACACGTGGTTTATGTAGGGTATGGTTCACTTGGCGGGCCAGTAAACCCGTGGTTTGTGTAGGGTATGGTTCACTTGGCAGGCCAGTAAACACGTGGTTTGTGAAGGGTATGGTTCACTTGGCAGGTCAGTAAACACGTGGTTTATGTAGGGTATGGTTCACTTGGCGGGCCAGTAAGCCCGTGGTTTGTGTAGGGTATGGTTCACTTGGCAGGTCAGTAAACACGTGGTTTATGTAGGGTATGGTTCACTTGGCGGGCCAGTAAACCCGTGGTTTGTGTAGGGTATGGTTCACTTGGCATTCCAGTAAACACGTGGTTTGTGTAGGGTATGGTTCACTTGGCAGGCCAGTAAACACGTGGTTTGTGTAGGGTGTGGTTCACTTGGCAGGCCAGTAAACACGTGGTTTGTGTAGGGTATGGTTCACTTGGCAGGCCAGTAAACACGTGGTTTGTGAAGGGTATGGTTCACTTGGCGGGCCAGTAAACACGTGGTTTGTGAAGGGTATGGTTCACTTGGCGGGCCAGTAAACACGTGGTTTGTGAAGGGTATGGTTCACTTGGCGGGCCAGTAAACACGTGGTTTGTGAAGGGTATGGTTCACTTGGCAGGCCAGTAAACACGTGGTTTGTGAAGGGTATGGTTCACTTGGCAGACCAGTAAACACGTGATTTGTGAAGGGTATGGTTCACTTGGCGGGCCAGTAAACACGTGGTTTGTGTAGGGTATGGTTCACTTGGCGGGCCAGTAAACACGTGGTGTGTGAAGGGTATGGTTCACTTGGCAGGCCAGTAAACACGTGATTTGTGAAGGGTATGGTTCACTTGGCGGGCCAGTAAACACGTGGTTTGTGTAGGGTATGGTTCACTTGGCAGGCCAGTAAACACGTGGTTTGTGAAGGGTATGGTTCACTTGGCGGGCCAGTAAACACGTGGTTTGTGTAGGGTATGGTTCACTTGGCGGGCCAGTAAACACGTGGTTTGTGAAGGGTATGGTTCACTTGGCAGGCGAGTAAACACGTGGTTTGTGGAGGGTATGGTTCACTTGGCGGGCCAGTAAACACGTGGTGTGTGAAGGGTATGGTTCACTTGGCAGGCCAGTAAACACGTGGTTTGTGAAGGGTATGGTTCACTTGGCGGGCCAGTAAACACGTGGTTTGTGTAGGGTATGGTTCACTTGGCAGGCCAGTAAACACGTGGTTTGTGAAGGGTATGGTTCACTTGGCGGGCCAGTAAACACGTGGTTTGTGTAGGGTATGGTTCACTTGGCAGGCCAGTAAACACGTGATTTGTGAAGGGTATGGTTCACTTGGCGGGCCAGTAAACACGTGGTTTGTGTAGGGTATGGTTCACTTGGCGGCCAGTAAACACGTGGTTTGTGTAGGGTATGGTTCACTTGGCAGGCGAGTAAACACGTGGTTTGTGGAGGGTATGGTTCACTTGGCGGGCCAGTAAACACGTGGTGTGTGAAGGGTATGGTTCACTTGGCAGGCCAGTAAACACGTGGTTTGTGAAGGGTATGGTTCACTTGGCGGGCCAGTAAACACGTGGTTTGTGTAGGGTATGGTTCACTTGGCAGGCCAGTAAACACGTGGTTTGTGAAGGGTATGGTTCACTTGGCGGGCCAGTAAACACGTGGTTTGTGTAGGGTATGGTTCACTTGGCAGGCCAGTAAACACGTGGTTTGTGAAGGGTATGGTTCACTTGGCGGGCCAGTAAACACGTGGTTTGTGAAGGGTATGGTTCACTTGGCGGGCCAGTAAACACGTGGTTTGTGAAGGGTATGGTTCACTTGGCGGCCAGTAAACACGTGGTTTGTGTAGGGTATGGTTCACCTGGAAGGCCAGTAAACACGTGGTTTGTGTAGGGTATGGTTCACTTGGCGGGCCAGTAAACACGTGGTTTGTGTAGGGTATGGTTCACTTGGCGGCCAGTAAACACGTGGTTTGTGTAGGGTATGGTTCACTTGGCAGGCCAGTAAACACGTGGTTTGTGAAGGGTATGGTTCACTTGGCGGCCAGTAAACACGTGGTTTGTGTAGGGTATGGTTCACTTGGCAGGCCAGTAAACACGTGGTTTGTGAAATGTATGGTTCACTTGGCAGGCCAGTAAACACGTGGTTTGTGTAGGGTATGGTTCACTTGGCAGGCCAGTAAACACGTGGTTTGTGAAGGGTATGGTTCACTTGGCGGGCCAGTAAACACGTGGTTTGTGAAGGGTATGGTTCACTTGGCAGGCCAGTAAACACGTGGTTTGTGAAGGGTATGGTTCACTTGGCGGCCAGTAAACACGTGGTTTTTGAAGGGTATGGTTCACTTGGCAGGCCAGTAAACACGTGGTTTGTGAAGGGTATGGTTCACTTGGCAGGTCAGTAAACACGTGGTTTATGTAGGGTATGGTTCACTTGGCAGGCCAGTAAACACGTGGTTTGTGTAGGGTATGGTTCACTTGGCAGGCCAGTAAACACGTGGTTTGTGTAGGGTATGGTTCACTTGGCATTCCAGTAAACACGTGGTTTGTGTAGGGTATGGTTCACTTGGCAGGCCAGTAAACACGTGGTTTGTGTAGGGTATGGTTCACTTGGCAGGCCAGTAAACACGTGGTTTGTGTAGGGTATCTTTTAAGGAAAAGGCACGACTTCAAATGAGTACTCATTATCATTCATTGTAGATCATCAGTCTGTTATAAATACTCCTCAGTACCCCCAAAAAAGTAAATTGGGAATTAATAGGAAGTTTCGTGGTAACTCATGAGCACTAGGAAGTACATTTGCATAAGCAATCTTATACAATTGCAGTATTGTCGAAAAGGCAATTAATTAGTGGTTAATTATTCTGTAGAATGCATTCCAAATACAATCGCGAAATACGTCTGAAGAACTGCAGCTGCAGTTTTCTTTCTCTGTCTATATTTGTGATAGTTTCTTAGAGAGCATTCGATTTATGCAAATGCGGAGCCTAAAGAAATCAGTTTGTGAAGTTAATGGAGATGGAAACAGCCAAATTGTGTCGATCGAATACCGCATAGATGGGTTTTATGAAATATACATGAAAGATCAAAAAATCGGCGACACTATTGAAGGTTGTGAATGCCATGTTCGACCCGATTCGACATGGTGTGCGGGCATTTGGGAATGCGGTTACAGCTGTGCCCGATTCTGTGTATGGTGGTGTGACGCGGATGGGTGATGGAATTAATAAGGCCGCGCAACAGATTATAGGCACACAGCCGCAACAGGTTTATACACCTTTCATTCTGGAGTATTCATTGTGTTCACATACTAAAGCTTTGAAATTCAGTGTCATTCTTCGCGTTCGCTTTATTGGATTTTTTGGCGATTTAGGTGAATTTCATTGGTACCACTTATAGGTACCAATGTGATTTTAGTTTGAAAAATTTCAACAATATTGTAGAAATTTTTCTCTGGTGGTTACTCGTTTGCGTCAAGACAATGCACGTCTATGTCTCCGATTTCGATTAAGAGGTCTTTTTCTCTTAATAATAGGATAGAACTTCAAGAAAAGGGTAGTGGCCGTTAGGAATTGATTTCATTTGATTGGATATTCATTTGATCACTGTAAGTAATGAGCTGTTGACCTATCGAATGGCACAGTGAGGAGTAAGAAAACACCGATTGTAAGGTTATAATCAGTATTTAAATTATATTACCAAATGGTTATGCGATTATGGCATGTGATGCGTAAATCAGTTAATTAAATGGAAATTCTCGATTGCTAAAATTACAGAATCAGAGCAGTATTAACAGCGATGTTGACTCAAGTCGAGTAGCGGCGGCATTTAACGATCAGGTCGGTCTTTTCGTCCTATAATAATGGAATAATGATTATTGCCTCTTCTTTTACTAAACTTTCATGGACTGGATCCGAGGAAGGCTGATCTGCGGGAATTTCGGTATTGATTTTCAACGATCTTTAATTCTGAAAATCGTTTTAGTTAATTATTCTGTAATTAAAACGATGGAACAGTTGCTGAATTGAGGCTTTACTATATTACCCAGTTGCGCTGCTATTTTTGATGCAGTTCATAGTTCGAGCCACATTGCATTAAATGATAATCGATACGAGAGATTAAATGCAAACAAACACTGGATCCATTTACAGGTAAGTACCTTCTCGGGACTCTATCCTGCTTTTAAGTACGACAAGGTCGATACTTGTGAGTTTGAAATATAAGGAAGCTTTATGGCAAATTGTCGATGGAAATTATTTTTTATAGCAGTGGATGGAGAGTATTCCGTTACGTGTTCTGGTGTTGATGATTGATGAAGTATTTGGTGTGAGGGGTCGCAACGCTTGGTTTCGACGTCGTCTAGTCGCATTATTGAGGCAGTTCGTACATGCAACGATGGGTTCCTCGATTAATCGTAAGATCATCGATATTGTGCAATGGCTTACTTCGCAGCAGCAAGTTGCGCAGTATCTTGTTGCGTTCAGGTATCGAATTTAGTTTTTTTCTGAGTGAAGTTGAGGAGCAAACTCAATTCACCTCAAGCTGCTTTCAAAGAATTCCGAGTCATATTTGCTGATCTTGGCACTATTTGCCTAGTGAATGATATAAAGTAGTACAATGTCTGTATATTATTTTTTTCATGGCCCGGTGTTTAGTTAATTTTGATTTGCTCTCTCATGAGCTCCCCTCATATAGTTATCCTTCCAGACGAATGAACGATAGATGGAGAGGAGAAGATTGATTTGTTTTTATTCTATTAGAATCAAGAAATTGATCTATTTCTGAAACTCTTAATTATAAAGTCAACTCTAATTGCGTATGGGCTATCGCATTCCACTTTTTTCCAGGAATGCGCTATGGCCTGGTGGTCAACTAGCAGAAACAACCGAGTGCAGGTCACATGCGTCACAATTACGTACACGGGTGCTGGCTCGTACTTTACTTCTTGGTGCATTACCAGATGAATTGCGACTATTTTTCGGCGCCGAAACGACAAATATGGGTATTAGCAACATAGCTGACGCATTACAAAATCGACGACTAAATCGACGTCTGCTTTATGTTCTCTTTGAACGTCTTCTTGTTACGATATTCCCGGATAATCGTTTCGAGAAAATATTCCCCCAATTGCACTCAAAAAGTCCTCGCACTAAGACCTTTTAATCTTTTTATTGAGACGTTAGCGCTGCGAGTGGAATGAGCTGTAATGAACGGTCTGAGTTTATTTGAGGAGCCATATTTGGTTAGTAGAGAATTTTTGTATTGTTTGTTGATACTTGTTGCTCATGATGAAAGGAAAAGTTCATAGTTCAGCAAAAGACCAGTTGTTTTTTCATTAAACGAAAGCATTGATCTCGTTTTCCTTGGGTGGATAATTCGATCATTTCGATGTTAGTTTTATTCGTTTTCCAACGAAACTTCTAATGGATAGGTATTGCTTTGTTAGATGAATATTTTCCCATATTTAGTCGATTTTCAACAAATTTCGTCTTATTATTATTTTTAAATAATATATGTTGGTTTGGAATTTTAATATTAGTACTTAGTAGTCGTTTAGATTTTTGGTAATTGAAATAGTGCGAATTAAATATTGTCATCAGTGGAGAATATATGGAAAGTTTTCTTTCAGGTTTAGGTAAATTTCAAAAATGGTAAAATACATGTGGAAAGAGCAGATTCATAATGTCGATATTAAGTAAGTATAGCCTATAAGCTGGATTTGGATCTTACTGCTGATATTTAGATCAATCGATGATAGTCTAGTTGGCGCACATTTAAGCGGAACACCGCTGATAGAATAGTTTCTCTTCTCGTCACGTATGATTGAAATTTAATTATGTATTACTGCTTAGTCGTATTTATTCGTCTATATTTTTGTGTTTTCGCTCATAATATGTTTAACTTATTCGGCTGTCATAATTCCTCTTTTCCACTTACAGATTTCTTCGAGGTCTCTGCTTACTATACTATAGTCGAAGACCTTAGCTTTATATTTAGATTCATTTCCGCTCGGATTGTTTCGTCATCTATTGTGGATCTCGCCTGTGTTATTTTTACGATGGCTTGGTAATTTCGCTCACTAGTCATTCGCCTAGCATTTTTCATCTTTTGTCGCACTATTACATTCTCGGCGCATTTTATTAGTAATTGTTTTATGTGCTATAAATTGCATATTTATGCATTGCTCAAAGCTAAAAAGTAAGCGATTGGTTGCGCTTGTTAGGTAGATATACGATTATATAATTCTCCCTCATCAGTTCAACGAGATAACGAGAACGGTCTCCAATCAACTGTAATTTTGATACATTTGGAGGGGGTTTTGTAGTCAGTTATACGTTGATGAGAGGTCTTTGCTTCTAAGTATAGCATTAAGAGACAAACAAATTAAGAGACGATCATCTTTCATTAATTAAGAGAACCAGTCATACGACTCTATCGTGTTCCCTCCGCTAGGAGAAAGCATTTATTGGTCATTGGTAGATATTAAAGTTTAACGAAATATAGCGCAATTTGAATTTTCATTTAAGATATCACCGTAATTGTATTTTCGATTACTTTATTACGTCATAAACGTTTAATGACTATGCGTCCTTTTACATTTTTATTTCTTATAAGCATTGCACATTATTCGTTCTTTAAGAAGTTCTCTTCATCATTTTTCTCTCTCTTCAAATTCTCAATGAATAATTGTTTTCTTTTGGAGTCAAAAAACTAATTGGAAATAGTCGAAGTTTTTCGGTCTCAATTTCTCATATAATTTATTTTGAAAGGTTCGAGAAATTCTCACGTTTTATGATAAAATTGGTCTAAAAGAGTCATTAAATTGAGCTTCGATTTAGATTGTTATTGTTTTAATTGCTAACATTTCCACTTTCTCTTAATATCTTTAGAATTTTAGCACTGAAATCGGATGTGACCATATCGCGAAGTCGAAGATTTGAGGATCAATAGGAAAATTATACAGTTTTGTAGAGGTACGATCAGGTAATGTCACGTTCAACTGTTACTCACTTTTTCGGGAACAACTGAATGGTTGTTGATAGACACTTTGAAGGTTTAACGAAAGAAATCGTAATAGAGGGATTGAAACGCTTGCCGCCACTTGATTAACTGCAATCGGGGAGAGATATGTTCCGTATTCGTTTCAGTATAATATGTTGAGAGTAAGTGAGGTGTTTTATTTGAGTTGAATAATTGAGTAAGCCCGATTTTTTTTCATCTGAAAGAAGCTTTCGTCGATATACATGCAGGTCTAGTGGATGTAACAGGTGGGGTTGGCATAGACGTTAGATGGAAAGGTGATGTCCTTTTGATGGTGGTATATAGGCACGTGGTCGTATCATCATTTGTATCGCAGAGAGGCGTTTGCCGTTCCATGTGACTCCGGGATATTTCCCTTCGGCTCTATTGCTGCCAGTCAATACGCCTTGCTGACCGCATCGCCGTCGCCACCAGGCACCACCTTCGGCACACGCCCACTTTGGTCGTCCTTCAAATGGTGACAGCCTTGTTTCGCTTAGCCCATCTTTCACTGCAATCGTAGAGCATTAAGCATCATCCGTCTTAATGAATGGACACTGTATTGACCACCTGGTCTCAGTGGAACAAGTAAGGTGGAGTAAAGCACAGCTAGAGCCAATATTTCATTGCAAGTTTGTATACGAGCTGGCAGTGCACATATTTAAATCAGTGCGTTGAACAGGTCGCCATAGTATGCGCCTATACCAGCTTCAGTTATAGGTGGTAAACCTCCACTTCAATACTCGGCAGAAACATTGAGCTGGACGGTAGTTATGGAAAAATCTATTTGCTCCTTGTGTACAAGCGAACAGAGCTGCACAGACACGCATAAGTGGAATAGGAAACAAACGTCGCATTTAAAATTTTCCGTTTCCATCCAAATTTCCGGAATTCGCTGTTCGCATTTCCGGAATATTGAGTTGTTCAAGTTACTTACATGTTCACCGTTCAAGTTCCCGAAAAACACTAAAGCCGTCAAGGTTCGTGTTTCAGGAAAACTCAATATATGTGTATTATATTAAATTTTAACTAATTGATTTAAAGTAAAGCCACGAACAATTGAGATCATTTGAGTAGAAAAGTAGTCCAAGATTGAGTCGATACCCAATTGACGGCTCACAAACGATGAAATGCGAATAGCGAACGAGAATCATATGAGCATCAGTAGACGTTTGAAGCCGAAGCAAGAGTTCATTGGCACATTGAGGACGATTCGTTAATCGATGAAGGCGATCAATACCTGTACATATTGAATTAACATTCTTGGGAAGTTTATTTTATTTGTTTATTCATGAGTTATGATAAGCATGAAGAGAAAAATTGAACCGTCAGCAAAAGAACACAGAACATAGATCGAAACGAAACAGGCGAATAAGATTGTCCTCACTTACTTCGGAGTTAAATTAATCTACTTTCGGAGTCATTAAATAATTGAGAATACTAAATAATATTTTAAATAAACTATCAATTAAATAGTGGTGTATATTTTTTAATTATTTCCAGCGTTTAAATTACTCAATTCTAATAGTTCACGTTAATATCCGAAATATTACAAAATTAAGCCTAATAACCACAAAAAACTACCGATCCAGAAGTTTGCGCTGTCGATAGCGAAACCATTTTTATAGTCTGCCATATCTCGATCGAAATTCAGCGACATATTCACTCGTTGTAGGATAATCTATAAACTATGAAGTGGATGTCTGCAATTAAATTTTATCATATGAAATAAGAATGAATCGTCTATGTAATGCGTACGGTTCACTCATTAAATTCATCGACACCATTCTTGTGAAGTTAATTGTCACACTCTAAGTGAAATGTGAGTCTACAAAATGTATAGCCTTATCGCAGAATAGAGGTCAATGAATATGTAAAACTCTAAAAGAAAAAAGTGCAAATTAAAGATTCAACGAAAGAGTATATAAGATGAAATTCTTTTATTACCGTCCAACCACCGCCGAATATTTCCATATCACAATGGACGCTAAATTTGCACAACATTGGGTTAGCACATTTCGAATCGTATGCAGTAAACACACCCGAACGACTACTTTTGTAAAGTCTCTGGAGATCAGCGCAATCGCCTGGATTGGGTGGCACTGAAAAATGAGTGATGAAATTAAGCGTTATGAATATTGTGAAGTATGAAGAGCAGTTCCAAATTATATAAGGGTGGAAATATTGGTACCACAAATAGTTCGGAGGGGAGGTTAGTGAATAATTTGTACTTTGAAAAAATATTCGAGAAATTGAGAGCGTGGCGAGTTCTCGAAGCTGCAGCTTCTTACACTGTGTGGCTGACGTCTCTCGACAGCCTTCAATTGCATCAGCTATTTCAGAGTTGAAAATTCGGATATATACAAAATGAAGATAATATGGCAACATGTTATTTGAATTAAATAAATTATTTGAATATATTTTTAGCATAAATAGCTCCAAATATTTTATTGCTATTAACAGAAATGTGTCGAATAATGAGAAATATACGACAAACGATTAGCTGGTATGCATATGCCAGCGGTGGTTCGTCGTGTACCCGCCGGGCATCCACAAGTGAATAATCCGATTTCTGCGTTGAAGCTACATGGACGTTTCTGATCCGTGCAATTACTTTCGAATTTTGTACAATACTCTAGAAAAAGAAGGACTGTCCTTTACCTTTTATCGTCTTGCGCTAATCATTGCGATCAACTAAAATTCTTGAATTCTAAGCGCTTACTGCAATACTAAAAGGGGTTCCATTCAGATGAATATCAGATGAAAATAGGGACACTTATTGTACATTAAGAGAATGCGCAAAATAAAATATGCAGTGAGCAAATTTTTCAAATAGTATTAATGATAAGCAGATTGTGATTTTCTTAAGAAAGCAATAAGGGGTGGATATGGACATTATAAATATGATGTGCATCTTTTGAAAGTTATCCTATTTTCGCTTCATTTTCTATTGCTTCATATTCAATTTCATAGGTTCATATCTACGGATATTTAAATTCAGCATCATATCAGGAGATGTAAAGAAATTTTTGAAAAGCTAAAAATGAGGCAAATATTTTCCTTAATAATACCTCAGAAACTTTTAAAATACTGCAAATGATCGAAGATCTTCTCAATCCTAAGAATATCAATAACTGCTAAATGAAATATCGCTCTAGATCGCTCTACAATCCACTAGAAATTATTCAGTATGAAGAGGAAATGAACTACATGAGCCGAAATTATTGTGACCGTTGTCGAATAATTATTTACCTTCATACTTACTTACTTAATAATTACTTACCTTCATCACTTTTATCCGAACACTGAGCTATTCCATCGAGAACATATGCGATCGGTAAGCACTCATTGCCATTTTCACAACGAAATTCACCCTCAGCGCATTTTCCTTTATGCCCTAAAAAATATCATAATTCAGTGTATATTATCACTTAAATCGCCTTCTTCTATATGCATTAATTTTGATAATAAACTATTATATTTATTTAATTTTCATTATGAGATGAAAAATTTTTGAAATTTTATTCGTGGAATGTTTAATAAATAGTAAAAGTAAAATATATAGGTGAAATAATGGATTTTATTTGAAAAGAATGAAGAAAATAGAGTGGAAAGTCCTTTTTTGTAAAATCTTCAATAATTATTGGCAAATTAACAATCGTGAATAATTATGGGATTCTTTAGATAAATATTAATTTCCTCCTATGAGGTAATTCTCTATATGCATAAAAACGGTATTTCTCTTTAAATACTCAGATTTAAGCATTATTCCCAATAATATTCACCATGAAGGAATTTATTCTTTTCTCTGCAATAATGTAAATTCGAAGTTCCATTATTGACCTAATATAGCGATTTATGAGTTTTGAACTAAATTTCGGTAAGTTTAAGTACCAAATTAGACTACAAATTGCGTCCCATGCTAAGGGAATTTTTCTTTTTTCATTGACGATATAGTGCATCCGCAAAAGTATTTTCATATATAGCGTAATTATCACGCCAATATACTACATCTAGTAGGAAAATATTTAATAGTGAATGAAAAAGTAATGTAGAGAATTTCTATATATTACCTTCAACTTCTGCTGCGAAGGATGGATATGGAGAACTGGCCATAACGGGCGGTCCTGTTCCGTTTGTGCAAATCCCTCGTCCCGTAAGGCATGGATCTAAAAACACAAATAGCCCCAATGCTCGGAATTTTAGGAGTTCTATATACATATATAGAACTATATATGTATCAGTGCGGAAAATACGAGGAACAATACAAAATGCTAGATGAACGATTACTGCATTACCGTTGTTGACAGTAGATGTTCATTAGTTTGATGACGGAACGGCGAGTAGAGATTCTGTGGGTTGGGATTTTTGAAATAACTTTTTTTTAGATTAGATTCATCGAGTTTCATCATATAAGATGACTATGCATAATTAATTGTAGTTAATTTAATATTCCTTCTTGAATTAACTGTCAGGAATATATTTTTTGTTTAATAATAATTAATTAATGTCAATTAATTAACGATAATTAATTAATTAATTTCAATTAAACATATACTAATCAACTAATATTAATATTAACCAAGAAATTAATCAATTAACATATAAGAATCAATTAATTAATATTTTTACCACAATGTTAATTAACGTTTAAGTTTATTAGCAGACTATCCAGTAATATTTCAAATTTTATCAGTAAATACGTTCCTCGAATATAATGGAATATTCCAAAAATACCTTCATCGGATCCATCAACGCAATCGTTAACACCATCGTTTAACCATTGAGGTAGAACACAATTTTCTGTAGTAGCACATCGAAAATGTTCTGGCTCTTCACAAAGATTTCGCCCTATAATAAGTGTAAGAAATTCATTGGCAGGCGAATTAATGTCGCACTATAACAAAGAAATTAACAATAAAAATAAGCAAGAGAAATCAAATAAATAAATGAAAAGAATCAAATAAATAAGCAACAAAATAAAATAAATAAAGGAAGAGGAACACAAATAAACAGGAAGAATAAGATGAAGAAACAAGAAAACTACTCGACTAATTATTCGCCATTAAATAGAATATAGAGATGAAATACCGATTTCCAAGCTGATAATATTAAATGGGAGCAAATGACGTACTAATATGGTTTTTCGATGTTCAAAATTACAATTTCTGTGGATAATTTCTGTGTTTTTTTCACACATTTTGGGAAATATAGAATTAATTAACTCAATAATCATAGATTATTATTTATTAATTAGTGTGCTTAGTTGATATTTTCTACTGAGTTCATTAGAACTCTATAAAAGTAACAGGAAAGTAGGGAGAGTAAAGAATGGCTAAATGAATGACGTCTCGATTTGCATCTCAGAAAATATACAAAATTTCATTACTAGTCTGATGGTTATTGAGTAACCAAAGGATGAAACCTTATTAAATAGGCAAATTCAGCTTTGAATTTACAATCACTGGGCAAATAAAATGGATAAATAGATTAGCGCACATTGGGGACCTACGCAGACGGGAATAATTGCGTTCTCCATCAGCGGGAGGATTTATCCTAGAATATAACTGTGAAGGTTTTTTTCAGCTAATAATGAAAGTGATGAGGGATTTTCCACGTTTTGTAGTATATTTGAAAGAAAGAGACTGTATTTCAACGATGTGCAAGAAGCCGCTAGGCTAATTTTGGAGGAGGAATGAAAGTACAGCAAAAGAACGTTTTTAATTACTACGAACGAAAAACAATAAAAACTGAAAATTGTATTGAAAATTACATCGATGGTCACTGCAATAGGTATCGACGAGCTCCTTACGCACACATTTTCCGCATCCGTTTTGTAATCGCTCGTCACAAAGAACCGCGTTAATTCCACATTCTAGACAAATTCTTTATATGCATATATAAACGAAGTTTATTTACTTATTTATTTATCTATTTATATGTAGCCGGAGAATCCAACTGCAGAAATCTCACAATTGGCTAGTAGTCGAGGAAGATCTCAACGGAATTAGCGCAAGTGGAATGTGTGAATGAAATATGCGAGTATATACAAACGATCACTGCGCAAGTTTGTTGATTGGTGAAATGACCCAGAATTCGTTAATGATTTTGAATTATTCGGTTCCACTCTCCACGTTATAGGGTACCAATAAGTGACAATGCCAAATCCGTAATTGACAACTATCCAAAATTCAGAAGTTAAAAGTAAATTTTCTCAAAAAACACATTCGGTACATTCAATAGCTTAAAGTAGGCAGCAATTTAGACTCGATAGAGGCAATCGAAATCTATTTGGAAACATCTCTGACGTCCCTTTTTTTTCACTGAAATGAGCAAAAAAATGCCATCGGAATTGGAAGTTGACGATATAGACGATATAAATGAATCATTGAATTGAATTTTAAATGGATGCCAACATAAGTTTTTGCAGATCAAATTTTAATGCATTGAAAAAAAAAACTATGAAAATATGAGAAATAATGATGAGAGTGAAAAATTATACGGAAAAGCTATTGCAAAAAGAGGACATCAAATTGTGAGATTCGCATAGAAATGAGGAAGTTTGAGGGAATAAAGTACTTTCGTCTGCACGATTAGGGCAATCAGCGATGCAGTCTCTGATCGCCGAAAGCGGAACACAGGTAAGCGGGCCATGTGGATCACAGTCGAATCCACCTTCGCAACGACCCTCCAAATGCCCTTGATACTCTACAATTAAATGTATTTTCAACCATATTCATTGAGACAACAATACTCAAAAGTGCGTAACGACACCTTAATTATGAAAAAACATAGGACTCAAATAATATCGAAGAAATAACAACGGAAAATTTCTCAGCATATGTGGTGTTATACAGGTATGCATACTTATAGACTGTAACAAATTAATCTTACAATCAGGTGCTGTGAATATGCTACTAAAGCTTATTGAATACGCAAAAAGTCGCGTGGTGTCACCATCTCTGCCTTCCTCCCTCTACGCGTAAATATTTACTTCCACCAGTGGCACCGACTAATTGAAATTTTTATGTGTGCAATGCTTCTGGAATAAGGAGCCATTTAAAAAAAATCGTTACAGCTCCTCAAAATAAACACATTATTTAATCTTCCCTATGCTTTTATTGATGTCCCAATTCAGTAACTCTGAATTTAACTACACTCTTAAAATTCCACGCAAAATTACCTAATATTACCTATCGATTGCAGAATATTTGCTTACCGGTCGATAATGGGGTATTTGCGAACGAGAACGGAAAAAATATCGGGAAAATAAGCGGATGTATCATCTATGCGATAGCATAACGGTTATCGTATGATGCGTCGGACCAGCACAATGAATAAACGCAGCGTTGACCAATGACCACCAATTTAAAGCGGTGATTTTTATAATACGCTTCGTGGACGCATTATTCATCAAATGCGGATACGTGTCTGCAGCTACGATTAACCAGTCAACGAGTCATTCAAATGGGCACTTATCGGCACCGAAATAATTGCTCACGCAACAAACGGTACGGATGCTCAATGAAACTCTCAGTGCGATATTTCAGCTATCATTGAAAATCATAGCTAGGCACAGCATGAAAGTGAGCAATGATATGTGCTTCTAATATTGCAATGATTGACCCACCGGTGATATAAATATGTAGGAAATGACCGCGTAAAAGTGAATGAATGAATGGCCCGGTTGGTCACCTGGAAAATACGTCATAAACAGCTAAATGATTGTTGAACATTCTCGCCTCTATCATTCGATTAAAAAAGTGAAAATTTAAGTGGCAAATTTCATGATATCTTCAAGTCGTCATCGTAGTTTATTTAAAGATCAATATTGCAATCGCTAACTTTCCGCATAATTTCTTTGCCCATTCATGTTTTCGGCGTATCAGATAAATGCGAGCGAGATAACAAACGTTCGAACAAAAGAACAACAAAAGTCGCTATAATCGAGAGGAATTTCAGCATAGTCCGACTATTTCAGTGAAAACACTCATATTTTTTATAGAAAATACTAATAATTTGGATATTCGATCGATAATTGCGATAACGATTTGCCCTATTTATTCGACATTAAAAAGTAAAAAATCAACAATAAAAAGATTTCTTTTAAAAGAAGATTTCTATAGAAAGCTTAAAAAAAGCACTAAATAAATAGTCTCTCAATAAAGTTTATAATATTTAAAAATCGTACATTTATGAATGAAGGAGAGAACAAACCAACTCTATGAAAGCAATTTTGAGAGGGGAAAATCCAGTGTTGCCTCTTTTAAATTCGGAATTTATTTTAGAGGAACCTTTAACTTCTCTTGCCTCTTAGTTTTCAATCTCTATTTGCCTCTCATATTCCTCCTCATCATTGAATATGAACGTTTTCATGATTCATATCTTTTCGTATCGTATTACATTAAAGTGATAAATAAACATATTTCCACATCAGTCAATCATTTTCATCGTTGAAATCGACTATGCGCTTCGTTGTCCTCATAACGATTACTATTTCTTTATACGTTTCAAATGCTAATTTCTACGATACGGTGATTCCTATGCCGTTAAGAAATAAAGAAGAAAATATAGCGGAAAATAGAGGTGCTAGAATTGATAAACACCTTCGACTTATCACTATGTTAGCGCTGATGAGTCAGGTTTGATTTATTATCATTGGTAATAATTAAATGATAAATGAAGAATAACTGATAAATTGATGATAAATTGATGTTTATTTGAAGTGCTTATAAATTGGTCGAATAATAGAGCAATTTTGATTTGCAAAAAGTACCAATTCATTAATTTATTGAATTTAAAAAAAAGGAGTGTCCTCTCCCAGTCGCTATTGCCAGTGGACCATTTTTATATCGATCACATTTACTTACGAATACAAAATTTCGCCGCCACTTGAAAGAAGAAACAAATTGCTTTACTTCGCATAAAATCATTGAAATTTTCGTTATTTTAATTGAATAATTCGATGAATTTCTGTTATTCTTCATCATAAACGATTAGTGAAGAGAATTTCATCAGTGATAAAGTATATCATTTCATATTTTATAATTTAGATAAAGCGTGTCTATTTAAACATTAATCAGTAGCATCACATTCAGCGACTACTCTAGCATCGATAGTATTTCTACGTCTTTGCTTCTCCCAGTAGCCCATTCTGTTAAACAACTGCAAAGTACGTCTGTGGAGTAAAATTAAGAAAAGTTACTGCACTGCTATATTTCAATTTAATTTCGTTAATCTCATAATTTGAAGCGTCGAATATTTGAGATATTCAGTAGAAATGAAATATTCATTTATAATAACTTTATAGTGAAATTTAAAAGATTTACTTTTGAGATTAATGGAAAATTGATTTTAAATCAAAAAAATAATTAAATGAAATATTTAGGGATGGATGTTGTATGAATTACATTGGTATCGACTATTTGAGATCGAATTACAATGGATACAAGCCGAAAATTATTGTCGCAATGTTGGTGGTACTTTGGTTAGCATTAATGATCCGGCCGAAAACGATTTCGTCCATAAATTACGAAAAAGTGCGTTCCTCTATTATTTCTCTCTCTTTCTCTCTCTCTCTCTCTCTCTCTCTCTCTCCATCTCTCTCCCTCGCATGTAAAATATCGATGGGAAGTCTATTCAATCAGAAAACAAGAAGTCGATTAATTTTTGCAATTAAAGCTTTTAGAATGTGATTGTTGCTAAAGAGGATTTTGAAATTTCTATGTATCTTTTCCTTTATTTTCAGTGACTATTTAAAATAAATTCTTAATTAAATCATTAAAGATGATTTCGTTAATCATTTATTGCGTTACTTTTTACAAGACGGTTAGTTTCAGAAATTTTTCGCATTCTCATTTGCAAAATTTATCAATTTCCTTTGCAACCAAATGTGATTTATTCTCGAAAAAGAGATCTAAAATCGGCAATCTTTCTGCTATTGAGAGATTCTGATGGCAAAACTTACCCTCCCATTCCCAGCCTCATAAATTCCTCTTAGCACATACAATTTCGATAATTCAATCCCCTTAGCTGCTCAATAAACATCACTTCAATAGCAAAAATAAACCTGTTAATTTTTTTTTCCATTCCCATCGAATATTCAACGCTGTGCACTTAAGAGAATAATATCTGGATCGGCTTAAATAAATTGAACGATTCGTTGGGTATCTATAAATGGAGTGACGGTCAAGAGGCATCATATCTCAATTGGGATTCTACTCAACCGAATGAACCATTCGTCGATTGCACCTATATGAAATATGATGAAAGGCATCTAGGTACTTGGTATGATTATGGATGTCATTCTCGACTACCGATGTATTTCGTCTGTGAACTTTATATTTAGTGAAATAAACTGGAATATATTCGTTTCATTTAATGCAAAAATAATGTCCCTCAGAGAAAATACTCATAGAATTCCATGCATTCATTTTCCAGTTTTTTCTTAATCCAATAAAGTGAATAATCCTCTGGATTCGATCCACTGAGGCGATTATCTTAATTCATATTGTCGCCATTTAAATATCCACTTGGAGTATAGAATATGAATCGTCTGAAAATGAAAGTTTTTATTCAAAAAAAGATTCTAATAGTCAATTTTTTTCACATGTTTAATTCTTTATATAAATTTATGCGATGACTTCCTTCATACTGATATGTGACATCGACAAAAATGTTGGTGATCTGTTTTCGAAAAAATTCTCAAAAATTTTCTCAGTATCAATTTCTCTAAGTCATATCAAAAGTTTAGGAAATGATCGTCCCGTTTTTACGATTCACCTGACTAGAAATGAAGGTTTCAACTATAACTTATGAGAAATTTAGCCTCAGAAATCGGATCTATCATCGTATGGAAAGCTGCGAAACCTATAAAATAACTGGCGGTGGATATTCGATCTGCGTATCATATGATAAGCATTCAATCAGTATTATTTAACAATAGAGTTTTTCTTCATTACCTTATTAAACAAGCATACAAAACAATCGACCAAAAATTGCTTAGTCAAGCGTTTATTTGCAAGAAAATTGCATATGGTAGAAAGTATCGTCTAACCTGCGAGTAATTTACGCAACGTTTAATGCGTTCTCGTTAGTCGATTCGATGTTAGATTCGATTGTGCATCGATTCATTAGTAATTGTTGTCATTACATTTATTTTGCTGCTCTAAGCATTTGTAAGGCTTCGCAAATGTGCATCACTATCGTTTTATGCGCTTTTGGATGTGTAATTCCACCAATTTATGTGGTAATTTTAAACGTTTAGACATCCAACTGATGTAATTGTTTGCGATTATTGCTGCAAACTTAAACCTCACGTTGATGTTTTACTCTCAATTTCACTAGTATTCATCATGTTTATATGACATGAAATATCTATACTTGAGTGCATTAAAGATATCTTCGACCAATTCTATCATCTCTAACAAGCGCTCACCTTTCAGTTTATCATTCACTTCCATAATTTCTACAAAACATCTGATTTCACAGACGATAAATCCTCGTTAATTTTGCTACAGGCAAGAAATTTTTTGGATTTGATGTGGTTGAACGATCGATCCGAATCCTGTAGATGGAAACGTGAAAAGCACATAATGCGCAAGTTTCGCTAGCATGATTTCGCTATTTATGATTATTATTTGCTGAGTATTCCATTATCGACACTAACGAGAATAAAAAGAAACTGATTTGAAATTTGAGATGGCATCTAAATGACTATACAATTCAAAAATAGATTTTTGTCAAAAAATGATTACCGAAAATATATATATCGGACTAAAATATCCTTTACAAATATCCTGTCTATCGCCAACGTCTATCATATTGTGCCCTTGACACAATTAGATGACGATTGACGTATTCACATGGGCGGTAATTTTTGGTTGGTAGCCATCGCCGATAGAAACGATAAATGGGAGATTGAAGGAAGACTCGCAAGAGAAAAATGCCATCAATAGTAGAGAAAATATTCGGGTCAAGAGGTTCTTGACCTGAAGTCAACCATCGACTCGTAAAACTCTATATGCCGGCGACAACGACGACAACTTCGGTCATCAACTGAATACAATCGAAAAGTCGATTTCACCAGAAAGCGACATGATTCGTCTTCTTACGCTAACTGCAGGGCTTCTCATCATTTCTACAGGAGCTGAACTGCAACCCATTGAAGGAACTCATTGTTCACCTAATCAGGTAAGCTGATCAATTATTGTGAGTCTCGGCTTGTTTCTTCGGAAGCATTAGATAGAGAGGACGGAGGAAAGTGAAGGAAGGGGACGGGCTGGTAAGATGAGAGCGACTTCAGGAAGACGGAATTGGGACATGCCAAACGAATGAACTGTATCTGCATCCTTTTGATTGTTGCATTGCAATATTTGTGGTTCGTGAAGAACGAAAAATAATTAAAGCTGGAAATAAATTTTACAAATTTATTTCAACCCTTCTGGTTAACAAAAAAAAAAACTTCGGTTTTCAACACCTTGTAAAGGCACTTGCTTAAGGAATTACGCCGGGTATGTAATGCGCCTTATCCGTTTGTCGTTTACCTGCGAAATTCTTTGTGGGGAAGTAAAGTATTTCCGGGAAATTGGAGCCCCATCACATATTTGATTCAATTTCACAGATTATTCAAGAATTGAATTGATCATGATTATTGGTAACTTACTTAGGCTACTAGTTTGATGCTCTAATACACTATAAATACATTTATTTATACATATCCCAAATCTATAATATATAAAAATGGCAATATTAGATGCATCAAGACGATTGCTGAGTTGCAGATGTGAACGTCACGATGACGTGAAAAAGTACGAATATAGAAAACGACAAGAAATAATCCTGAGAAACCTGGAGCCTTTTATCAATTTATTTCTGGAAAAAGAAAGACATATGTCGCAACAATTCGAGGTATCCAAGTTATTAAGGAAATCGATAGTAATTTAGTACGAAAAGAAAATCAGCGATGATTATTGAAAAATTATTTTTAACGATTATATCATCAATTCATTGCGAAAATAGGAAAGTTCGAAGTATAGTCCCGTGGTGGCGAAATGGATGTACTTGTATGTGGCATATTATCTAAGAAAAGTTCATTACTAACTAGAAAGTAGCTGACGACATTTTTTTTCGAAATTGGTAAATAATATAAAAAAGGAAAGCTTCCTTAAACGGCTACCTATACCTATCGGCTGATATGCCGACATGCGTTGATCAGCTAATATGTTCGAATTAATCGCCCTTTACAACTTCTCAACGAGCGATCAATGATATCAAACATATCAAACGTAGATAACATCAATGAAGAGGTAAAAATTACACGGTTATCGATGTATTCGATGTCTGACGAAAGCATCGAATTATAATTTCAGGTGGTTACAAAATTGACTGTATATGAGGACGGTGCAGTAGAAGCTGAATGCAACAAACTTCCATGTGGTACATCGGGAGCGCAGTGCACAGATGCTCAAACAAGTTGCAAAGCTGATAGCGATACATTTTCTGGAATGAAATGGGCAGTAAATGGTCAGAGGTATCAATTTATTCCTATAAAGTTTCAAAAAATTCGAAATTTCCCTAATACTATTGGAAACAATATATGATTGATAAGCAAGACTATCATAATTATCGCTATCATAATTGTCGTTAATTCAACGAATATTTACAAATAGTGCACTACGTTTATGAGCTAAGCAACTATTCACAAGTTGAGAATCGAAGTATTCAAAGAAATGATTTTACTCTGCGAAATCTCTCTTATTTAAATGCAGAAATAATTTTATCTTTCACTATTTTTGCAGTAAATATTTGCAATAAAAACAAAAAACGCTCTTTCAGAGATTAAAGATTTTCGCATACAGAATTGCGAATTGCACATTAATCATTGAAAAGATTGTTGAAAAATCGTTCATACTAAGAATTTCTGAGTAATTAATATTTGTGACGTGATCAAGAGATGAGTTTTCTGATCAATCGATATAGTTATGTTATTTAATGAGCTCAAATAACTGCCATTTTTAATATGCAATTCACACTTAATTAGTATATAGCTAATTCAATCTTGTTCTTTCAGTGTTCTTCTGAGGTGTTGCTCATTAGACGTTGGGCATAAAATCTACGTCGGCACAGATCTTGTCTCCCTTGGCTCATATTATACGGGAGGTTTAGTCGAGAAGAAAGATCTATATGGCAAAGATGGAATTGAATACGACTTTATTTCCAATATTCGCACTGAACAGTTTGTTTTCGTCTTATGAAAATATTTAATAGGAATATCGTAATGTGAATGAAATAATATACGATTGAAATTGACAGGTTGAGGATTATTCATTGAGAACGGAGAAAAGCATTACAAGAAAATATTCTGTTGATAAATGAAAGCAGAAAGAAGACCAGTAAATGCTTGGCTATGCTTGTAGCTATTCGTGTAAGCATTTAACAAATTTTTAATTATAGATAAAATATTTCTCAGCATTTATAAGAAACTATTTATTGAAAAGAAAATAGAACCAAACTCCTATAGAAAACTTCACCTCTGAAATCCCACCGACTCTCCCTTCTCCCCAACTTCTTCCCACCTCCGAGATAGATAACTGAAGAATAACTGCAGTTATTTATTTAGCTATTTAGTTACAGAGTTATTTGGATATATATATATATATATATATATATATATATAGCGATTTTTAGAGGCGGAGTGCGAGTATGGGTTTATCGCGTGATGTGTACAAGCGAAGAGACGAAAGAACAACATTCAAACATGTAATAATTTCGATTTTTTTTTACCATTATATTCGCTCACATTGATTGTTTATTAGTTTGCTTTCAGCATATTATGAAATAAGTTTCGAAAATATGACTATTCAACGTGATGAATAAGTGAAAAAGAAAGCGGCGTACTGATTCTGTCGAAAGAATAAAAACAAAAACAAAACAATAAAATAAAATAATAAAGAAGACAATAAAAAAAAACACCTATATGATTGGATAAGCCATAAAAATTATCGCAATCTCAACATCGTTAAATGCTTTAAGAAAATCGAGTATTCCGGTTGTTATATAAGTAATAAACTGTTAATCCTGAACGCTTTCCGGATCACTTTCAACGTGACAGCTGAATATTTTCAGCGTTAATGGACGATCATATGCTTTCGAGAAACGACGTCAATATTTGTTGAAGTAAGCTTTTGCTTCTTTCGATACATTTTCGAGAATGTTTAACGTTTACAGTTCGTTGAGAGCTACATGCAAATATCGCCATTTCATGAAGATTCCAAATCGCTTATGAATGATAGTTTAAGACCTCTATCATTTATTTGTTCTAAAGATAAATTCAATAAAGAGGAAATAATATTTAGTGAGTGAATTTGATTTCATTTCGCAATAAATCGCATTCGATAGAAGATATTTCTCTTAGGAGTAAAATTTTCTCTTTTGCAAATTTATGCAGTAGAATGGGATAAACCACTTTATTGAATTAAATATAAATTTCAGGCAGCTGTCTGATCGATCAAGTCATAATGAACCTGAGGTAGCAGCTCAAGACGATGAGGTAAATTAATCCCGACCCTTTTTTAATCACATCTGTCGATAAATATTCGCATTTCCAGATGATAGGAGATCATGAAACTGATATTGCTGCTATAAGACTATCATAGTTATTTGCTCATACGAGAAAAGACGTTTACTAGGAAGCTAGGAAATCGTGGTGTTCCTGAAGGTATATACCGTCCGGAATGCATTGAAACGTAGAGAACACGATAACATGAGGATTTCGGTCATGAAATCATATATTGCATCGGAATGGCCGTTAAGAGATGAAATATTTTACCGGAAATAGGAGACAAAAAAGTTGAAATTACACTGGAATTCCGGATGCGGAGTCTCGAGATTTCACCACTATTATATTTCAAGCTGAGGTGGCAAAATTTCCAAATCTTCTATGTGAATTTTTGTGTAAATTAATTTTAGATCCACATAAAGCTATGATTATTTTTCTCATATTTTTCATTTAGTGCACTAAAATAATCTATTCAAAAAGTGATCAATTTTCTGGCCGATGTTTTTTTCAAATCATCTCATAGAAAGTATCACAGAATAAGTGTTGAAATCGTCAATAATTTGAATTGTCAATGTAAATATTCGAATTGACAACGTACATAAATAATATTCACAAAATTCTCTTAGATATTAGCATTTCGAAGAAAAAAACAACCTTCATTCGTTGGCGATAAAAAATAAATGGATCTTTTTTAGACGAAGATAATCGATGTATGACTTGTTTCTCCACTATTTCGAATTTTTCGCGATATTAGCTGCAATTAAATTAAACGACAAGATATTTCTATCATAAATATAATATAAATTTATTTTTGATAAGCTTAGATATCATAAACTGATTTTATTAAATAAATAAATAAATAAATAAATAAACAAATAAATAAATAAATAAGCAAACAAATAAATAAATAAATAAATAAACAGATAAATAAATAAATATAAATATAAACATAAACATAAATATAACTATATCAGATATGAAACAGAGAAAAAAGAATATAAATTTGCGTATACGATCAATCAAAATCAGCATTGTAAAGTGGCGTTAAAATTAACTCAGCAAAGTATCACAATTCATCGTTCCACGCAAATATAGGTTGGTAGAGGAAAAATTACGTTTATCAGAATTGCCGAAAGCCATTGAAGTTGCTATGTTCAATTTCAATTTCGAGCTCCTATCAAATGAACTTAATGACGGTCGAAAGTTAAGACGTTGATTCCGTTTTTGATGAAATCGACGAGTTAATTTTTTTAATGTCTCCTCTTTTCGCTTGAATTTTTTTAAACTATAAATAATCCACTTTTTTTTTCTTCACAGATAAATCACCTATTGGATGCTTAATATATTTAAGACCTACACTAGGAAGGTTGTTGAATTTCAGGTTCCGGAACAAATTACACCTGAAACGAGCAAACCAAGGAATCCTCTTCAATATAGACCAGCCAATTATCGACGTCATCCGACAATTGCATCTGCTAATAATGCAGCTGGACGATTACTATAAAATTCAAAGATTTATTGATGGCAATTTTTCGAGATCTTTCATTATAATTATGTTCTAGTGCTCAGGAGAACTGAAAAAAAAAAACAACCTGAAATTTGAAATGCTCTAAATGGTTTCGATAGTTTTCAAGTACCATTACTTTGAAGACTGTAAAAAAAAGGAAGAAAAAAAACAACCTGAAATTTGAAATGCTCTAAATGGTTTCGATAGTTTTCAAGTACCATTACTTTGAAGACTGTAAAAAAAGGAAGAAATTAATGCCTAAACGATAGACGCCTAAAGTATTCCGATCGAGAATTTTCATCTCCGCTATCGATTTGAGCATATTGAAGTGATAGTAATTTCCGCTCTTTTATTAACTCAAAAGAAAGAAGAAACAAAAAAGCATCAGACTCGACCAATGATAAGAAATGAATAAAACGAAACTATGAAACATTTATCAGCGCAATTGTTATCATTGATAATCTCTCGACTATCATCGATCGCACGAATTGTATATTAATATTTAATGATTAAATGGAGAAAAAAAAATTTGTTCTATGATATGTATCACATGATTTTTGTTTCATAAATGAGAGTATGGCGAGAAATATTCTCACCTCAAGTATCTTCTCATCAATTCCTCACCTATTCATCTGCTATTCCTATACCTTCAAGGCTTTTCGTACTTACAATTCAAGTAGCTATTTCAAGAATTCATACAACTTTCTCTCAATACTAAGAGGAGCCTTTATTGTTCAGCTTAAGCAAAGCTCTCAATTGTTCTCGGAGTAAATGAAAGCCGATGGGAAGAGATGATAGAAAAGTGAAGCAATTAATGAAGTAATGAATTTTTTGCTGATGATTCGATTAGTTTCGATAAAGTTTGCAATATTGAAGACGATGAATTTCGTGGATTTTTCGTCTGAAAAGTGAACAATTGAAATTTCCATTTTGCAATTGAAATTTCTCATTTTGCACGCTTTTCGATTAATCATTACAAATGATTGATATTATTTTTTATATTTATTGAAAGAAATAATTTCTTAAATATGACAATCATTAATATTTTAAATTTCAATATTAAATTCAAATAGAGAAATTTATAATTTTAATTTGTAACAATATAAAAGATATAATAATAATTATTATTATTCTTTTAAATTTTTAAGATTTATTGAATTGTTTAATTTAATATGAAAATTAATTGAAATTTTAATAAACAATTTGAAAAAAAATGAGTGAAATTTTTCTCTCGTTGAATTTTTTTCGATCGATTAAAATCTCGATGAGTAGTTTATATCGCTTGAGCTCATTTATATTATAATCATATTGAATACAAGCAATAAGATGATAGTTATAATTTATATATATATATTTTTAAATAAAATAATCAAATAAATAAAAAATTTTGAAAATATTCGATTTATTCAATGAAAAATGAGAAAAATCGAAACAATACGATGAAAATTTTACTCATTTATAATTTTCCACTCATTGTCGAATTATGATCATCTCAATAATTCCATTATCATATAGATGATATAATATTAACCTTTATCATATCATATCAAAACGATGAGATCATAATACATTTACGATTAGGCGTTTCTTCAATAAGTATTTACTAAAACGTGGAGATTGCAAATTCGGAAAAAGAATTCAAATGAGCGTCTTTTGTGACGATTGCTTGTCGACCGATGAGAGCGAAATATATTTCGAAGTGAATCGACGTCGACTGAACTCACTTCTCGGGCAGCTAGCTCGAGCTAAGGTTACTGCTGGAGATCTTAAGTTATCCCAACGTTGTGGTCAGGTAACGCCAGATGGGATGGATAAGATGGTGAGATGGGGGATTTTAATTGTGGGACTCTTGCAAGTTCACTATTTGCTTAGCGCTGAGTGGCGCAACGATGAATCATCACTCACAATATAAGCGATAAGCTATCAGTTATTATCGAATATTGCTGTATTATGCAATGTTTGGCGATTAATTCTCTACATACTAGATTTTATCATCGATATTTTACGTTCTATAATAGATTTCTATGCTTAATTAATTATTTATTAATTGAAATATATAAAGAATTTGTGATTTCAATGAAATTATCTCTAATATAACTTATTGTGTACAAGATGTTTTCCTCAATAATAAATTTCTATGATGTTTCCGGAAAAATCGATTTCCGGAAAAATGGATTTCCGGAAAAAACCGGACGGCTATCATTGAATTCGAACTTTACTCCCGCCTTCCAATTAGCGCATATCAATTTTCATTAAATTATACGAGAAAATAAATTGAATGATCACCGCAGATGATATTTACAAAGAGTCGTTAATAAAAAGAATTTCTGCTATCTTTTGGGGGAAAAAATTAATTCCCATTGAAATTATTCAAGTTGATCGGATAGCCGGTCAACCTATGGAGATATTACATTCGATTAGCGATCGTGAATTCGCCCAATATAGAGAGAAAGCAATTAATATATTACTCATTAATTGGCTCTAAATGAGAGACCACAAAATCGGCTCAAATCCTCTTCTCGATACGAAGAAATTTTCGACGATTCAATTCGATCGTCGTTTATATCGACTAATCGCTTGAGTTTCGCCAAATTAAGCGATCACTTTGCAATAATTTATATTCTTCCGGAATGATAATTAACATCCGGAATGATAATTAGCATCCGGAATGATAATTAACATCCGAAATGATAATTAATCCACTTCGGAATATTTATACGAATCTATTAGTCGGCTTTTTCCCCACTTTATACTTTCAATTAATGTAATACACATATTCTACTCTTCATTTTTTGCAACTTCAATTTCGGCTATTTTTATTATTATTTGTATAAAATTTAAGGTGAATTTTTATTAATCGTTAATTTATAATTAATTATCTCTTCATAATTATAAAATATTCTCT